>JAPQNM010000004.1:19112307-19119807 GCA_029783475.1 Metacarcinus magister
GAGAGAGACTAATACCAGAGAAACGCATGCTGTTTCTCTGGTATAAGTAATATCAAATAAATACCACTTGGTAATGTCAGTCTAGCAAAAAGTTTGTCAGAACCCAAAGGCCGCGCACATTCACCACTACTAGCATAGTAAGGGGTCGGTCTCTCTCTCTCTCTCTCTCTCTCTCTCTCTCTCTCTCTCTCTCTCTCTCTCTCTCTCTCTCTCACTATGGTAATCTCCATACCACTCCCCTCACTAACTTCGTCAGTGGAGGGAGGCGGGAGGACGACACGAGGCAGGCGGCTATGGTCAAGACAGATCTTACCACTCCTACCAACATCCCAGGGATCACAACTCTCCCAGGGGTAACAAGGCGGCGACACTGGTAGGGAACTCACATCGCACCCCTCCCCACTGCCACCACTACGGTATGGATGGTGAGGACACGAGGTATCACCAGAGTTCTTTTCCCTGCTGCCATCCCCCAACCCTGGGCCAGGGGGACTTGTTACAACTGCGGGGAACACGACAACGTTCAGCGGAGCTGTCGATATGATCAACAGATAAGATGTTTTACGTTTAACATGTTCGGTCATAAGAGTAAAGATTGTGAACACTACTACAATTAGGAACATGGCAACGAAGACTATACCGATGATTGTGAGATTAAAAAACAATTGCTTACAATCGAACATATCAATGTTCAATCCCTTTCATCAAATTTTGATGAAATTAAGTTAATAATAAAATCTAGGGATATTGATGTTATTTGCATTAGTGAAACCTGGCTTATTCCTCAAATATCTGACAATGTAATCTCAGTTCTTAATTATAAAGTGTTTCGTAATGATAGTGGACGTGGAGGAGGAGTCTGTATATATGTAAATGATACGCTTAAAACTAACCCAATACCCCTCAATGCTGTAAATCACCTTGATATTGAAGACATATTTGTGATGCAGTGGTCAGCGTTCGGGCATGTGAGCCTAGGGTCCCCGATATCTGCTGACCACTTTTCAATATTTGATATCACCGCCGAGTAGCCAAAGACTACCCAAATTGCTGCTATACTGTCCTCAGACGGGACTTACAATGTTAATATGCGTCTGAGGCTGTAGCAGTAATAAGCCTCACACGTTCTCAACATATTCAAGAGAGAACTTATCATTCGAGGCGTCACTATAAATTTTTTTTTAAAACCTACACCAAATAACAAGCGAGACAAGTCCATCTGTGCCTCCATATGCCTACTGGTGCCAACGGTTAATGATATAGAAAAAAAATACAAAGTAGCATGTTACCAGAAATAATTGTAGCTTGCATTTACAGGCATCCAAAGGCCACAGCCGACTCTTTTCATTACTTAAATAGCATACTTCAATCTCTTTCTCCGTAAAAAAAAGTTTTATATACTTGGAGATATAAATGATGACTTAACTTCTCCATCAAATAAACTCGGTAAAATAATAAGTAACAATAAACTAAAGCAACTAATTGATAAGCCGACAAGGATAACAGCCACGTCTAGGACTCTCTTGGATGTATTGATCACAAATAACACAAACCTTGTTACAGCAAATGATGTTCTTCCCATTTCAATCGGAGATTATGAACGCATCTCAGTCAAGCTTAATCTAAGCAAACCAAAGAGAGTATGTGTTCCGGACTTTCCGTCACCTTGGAAATTACTCCAAAGATAATCTATGCACTGCGCCTATCGCAAAATCAAATAAATTAAATGAAATTATCCCTAACAGACGATGTAAACGCTCAAATAGAAATTTTCAATGATACATTTATTCAGTGCCTGGATGAGGACGCTCCTTCTGTTACCAAGGAAATCCACCGGCCATTTGCACCATGGCTCAATGATGAGGTTCGTGCTTCAATCGATGAGAAAAACAACTTGCTTGCAGAATTGGAGCTAGATAGGAGTAATGTTGAGTTGCAAAAAAAAGTTGAGATGCAACGGGTACTTAAGAATATGAAGAAGGCAGTCAATCTAAATGAACTAAATAAAAATAAAGTAAGTATATCTGGCACTTGGAAAACAATACGAAACATCATACCTAATAAAGATTCCTCCAATATGTAAAAAAATGACAACATGCAGGATAAGGCTGAGGAATTTAACAATTTCTTTGCCAATGTAGGTAAAAACACTTTTATAAACTCTCAAAAGCAACTTTGTAGGAATTTCATTAATCCAGAAACGCATAATTCAAATAACGATATTATTTATGGGTTCAGACCCCAGCCAGTAGATATCAATACTGTTATACTTGTTGTCAAGCATTTAAATAATACAAAATCTACAGGGTCAGATGACACATCACTCACATTTATAAAAGACTCTTTGTATGTAATTGCATTTTTCTTAACCTGTACGATTAATACATCTGTATCATACTATATCTGTAACATAGTATTAAATAGTTTCTTTTATATTAGGAGCCGAGAGCGAGAGAGAGAGAGAGTGTGTATTTCCGCATTTTGGCCTGGTCTCTGGAGGCCTCTCCTTCTCAGGGGAAGCCGCTGTCCCAGAGGGCCTCCAATTATCAAGATCACCTTCCAGCCCGTCCCCCTTCCTAGGGAAAGGCCTGGTCTCTGGAGGTTTCTCCTTCCCAGGAGAGCCGCTGTCCCAAGAGTTTTCCCCAATTATCAGCCCAATTATCAGCCCGTCCCCCTTCCCAGGGGAAGCCAAACTCTCTAGAGTCCAAGCCAAGCCTTGCCTTTCGCAGGTGTCCGGCGGAGATATATAGAGACTCTCCCCCGTTCTAAGCATCACTTCAGACACAACTCAGAGACAGCTCAGACTCAGCCGCTCAAGTCACGGCCATCATCACTCAACCCTCTCTCGGCTACCAAAGAAGTTCCAGTCTGTCATCTATTGTATCAATATATATATATATATATATATATATATATATATATATATATATATATATATATATATATATATATCGCCAAATAAGATCAAGAAAACCTCAACTGTTTTTACCATTCTACCCTCTGATATATTTCGGGTGTGGAGAATACTGGCGCATCCACCTGTATTGAGTATACCTTCAAAAATACTCTAATATACATCTTTTGTAACAGGAATTGTACCAACAGCCTGGAAACATGTTATTGTGGTTCCCATTCATAAGAATAGAGATGTCAATAATGTTAGTAATTATCGCCCTATCTCAATATTGCCCATTCCTTCCAAAATTTTAGAGAAGATCGTTTCAACCCAATTAAGTAACTACTTTGAGTCTAACCAGCTGCTTTCCAACACACAGCATGGTTTTTGGCCAACACTCTCAACTGAAACTGCTCTGGCCAACATTACTGACGACATTTATGATAATTGATTGATTGATTGATTGATTGATTGGTGACAATAGATCATGGTGCCGCAAAATCGAGGTCATTTGGCACCGTACTAAAAACACTAAAAAATAAAAAGCTACATAAATACTACATAAAAAGAAAAATAAATCTACAGGAGGTGGAGAAAGCCACTATCCTGTAGGAATTTTAACACTTCATGTCCAGGGGAGAGTGCCTCCTCCCCCAGCACCAGAGAGAGAAAGAAACTCCCATCTCTGCCCCGACACTGGGCGAGGTACTACTCTCGCAATTCCCTCAGACTGGGGCACTCGACCAGCAAGTGCCGCACAGTCAGGGGAACTAAGCAATCATCACAATAGGGCTCAACTCCCCGTGACATGAGGAAACCGTGGGTGAGGCGGGTATGGCCCGTCCGTAGACGGGCCAATGCTGTCTCACGGCAGCGGCCTCGGACGTGCGCATAAGACCAGGGGCTCACAGTCCTTGCGGTAGTTGCACCCATCTTGGAGGTGGCTCTATTGGCATTCCATCTCTCTTGCCAAACTACAAGAATAGCAGCTCGAATTGTGGGAAACAGGTCTCTGTGAGGGACGGGGCAGGTAGTGACTTGACGTGAGGCGCCAGTCTTAGCTAGCTCATCTGCCTTCTAGTTCCCTTTAACAGACACATGGGCTGGTACCCAACAAAAAGAAATTCTGTGCCCACGACGGGCTGCTAGTACGAGCCAGTTGAAAATTTCTGAGACTATTGGATGTGCGTTATTAAAATCCTCAAGGGCTGACAAAGATGCTCTGGAGTCTGAAAAAATAACAAAACCTCCAACATTCAAGGTAAAAAGAGATTTTATCGCTACTAAAATGGCCCACAGCTCTGCGGTAAAAATTGATGTACAGGGGGGTAGACTGCCGCACCGGGTAAAATCAGGGAAGACAACTCCAAATCCAACGCCTGCATCGGATTTGGAGCCGTCAGTAAAAATGGGCGTGCAACCCTCATGTACGGAGGCATGATCGGTGAACAAAGTCCTCGCAGCATGCTCCGACATAGCACTCTTGTTAGCCGGCATGTAACGGCAATACGATACTGCCAGCCGCTTCCACGGTGGGACATGCAATAATCGTGGGACAGCTATGGCAGGGCGAGGAAGGGACAACACTTCAAGGACGCCACGAGCCCGAAAGCCAAAAGGCTGTGGGAAGTGCGGGTGCTGGGTGAAAGTGGCGTCCCGTGAAGTGTCCGTCACAGCACTGTAAGTGGGATCACCATAGAGACTTTGGCATCTGAACCACAAACGTGCCATCTGAGTCTGACGGTGAAGGTCGAGGGGTAACACTCCTGCATCTACGAGTAGACTGGGGATTGGGCAAGACCGAAAGGCGCCTGTCGCCAGTCTGATTCCACCGTGATGTACAGAGTCGAGAGTACGAAGACGAGGGGATGTGGCTGAAGCGTAGACTTGGGAACCGTAATCTAACTCCGACAGAACGAAACAGTGATATAAACGGAGGAGAATGGTGCGGTCAGCTCCCCAAGACACATGGGAAAGAAAACGGAGCAGGGACATCCGCCGCTGGCAAGCAGCTTTCAGGTCCCGCAGGTGTGGCAACCATGTAAGGCGTCTGTCAAGTATTAAGCCCAAGAATAGAGTCGTTTCAACTACTGGCAGTCTCCTGCCATAGAGGTATAGGTCTGGATCCCTAAACTTACCTCTGCTTCGAGAGAAAAGCATAGCAACCGTCTTTGTGGGGGAAAAGTTAAAACCATGACTATCGGCCCAACGGGTGACCCGGCCAAGAGCCAACTGGATGTGTCGCTCGGCCACATCGAGACGAGAGGAAGCGTAGGAGAGGGAAAAGTCATCAGCGTATAGCGTGCATCGAAAGTGACGGTGGACGCACTCGGTGATGCTATTGATGGCAACGCTGAATAGAGTGACACTGAGGACACTACCTTGTGGGACTCCTTCTTCTTGCTCAAAAGAGCTAGAAAGAGCAGTGCCATCCCTCACCCTAAAAGTACGGTCCTGTAAAAAAGACCGGAGGAACAGAGGGAGTCCAACCGTATGGAGAGCTCGTAGAATGCCATACCTCCAGGTGGTGTCGTATGCCTTTTCAAGGTCAAAAAAGACGCTCACAACCCGCTGCCTGCAAGCAAAAGCTTGGCAGATAGTTTTTTCTAATCGCAGAAGAGCGTCTAAAGTAGAGCGAGATCGACGAAAACCACACTGTACTGCCGAAAGATGGCCACCCTTCTCAAGGAACCAGACTAGACGAGTGTTAACCATCTTCTCCAAAACTTTAATCATGCAAACGGTAAGGGCAATGGGTCGATAGTTAAGGGGGAGTGAGGCGTCCTTTCCAGGCTTGGGGATTGGGATGACTATAGCAGACTTCCAGGAGGGTGGTACGTATCCGTCACTCCACATCCCATTAAATAATCCTAGGAGGAAGGACAGTGGTCCAGAATTTAGGTGACGGATCATTGAGTATGTAATGTTATCTGCCCCTGGGGAAGAGTCCTTACATGAAGATAAAGCTGAACGCAGTTCTGGTGGAGAGTAAGGGACATTGTAGTTTTCACCCCCACGAGATGAAAAGTCTAGTTGGCGAGCCTCGTCTGCCTCAAACTGGCGACGCACTGCTGGAGATCTCGAGGCCCGGCTGGACACCAAAGAAAAGGTCTCAGCGAGTGTGTTGGCTACCGCCTGGCTGTTAGATACCTTATCTCCGTTGACATGGAGGACCGGAGGCGGGCCTGGAGAGAACTTTCCTGCTATCTTCCGCACGCGCTTGAATACCTGCGACATAGGTGTCTGCACGTTCAATGTGGAGACAAAAGATGCAAGGGACTTACGGCGAGCATCCTTGAGGACTCGACGAGCCTTAGCTCTAGCCAGTCTGTACTGTCCCCGGAAAAATTCGGTTTTGTGTCGACGGTACCTACCAAAAGCTCGACGACGCTCTGTCACTGCCTGTCTACACTCATCAGACCACCAGGGGACCGGTCGGCGCTTGGTAAACCCTGTGGTCTGAGGGATGAAAAGCTCACCAGCTCGCTGGAGTATAGATGTAAAATACTCGACAGCGCTGTCTATGTCTAAAAACTCATCAACCTCGCAGTCAACTATGGCAAGTTGTTTAAAAAGTCCCCAGTCAGCGCGGTCTAGCCGCCAGCGGGGGACACGGGGTAAGGGGAGGACGTCGGGAGAAGACAGGAGTATAGGGTAGTGGTCACTCCCACAAAGATCTCCTGTGACGCTCCATGTGAAGTCAAGTAGGGTGTCGGGAGAACACAATGATAAATCTAGGGCCGAGGTGGTGTCTGTCTGGATGTGGTAGTGTGTATGGTCACCGGTGTTAAAAAATACCTAGATCTAAGGCTACAACCACAGTGGCAATCATTGCTCCCCTGGGGTTGATAAGTGTATCTCCCCACAGGGTGTGCCGACCATTAAAATCTCCTAAAACAATAAACGGGGAAGGTAATTGCTGCACTAGGGAAACGAAGTCCTCTCTGTCTACTGGAGAATTGGGAGGCAGGTATAAAGAGCAGACAGTGTAAGTTCTCCTGAGGTGGAGCTGGACAGCCACCAGCTGCAGGGGGGAGACAATATTAAAAGAGGTAAAAGCAATGCCTCGTGAGTTATCTAAAAAAATTGCTGTTCCACCATGATGGCCTTGCGCGCGATCATGAGGAGAGTAAAAGCCAGAGTAACCCCTGGGTGTAGGATGGGAGGACGAACCAATCATAGTCTCCTGCAGACAGACACAGGCCAGCTGGTGTCTTCGCAGGAGTAGACTGAGCTCCTCCCAATTCCCTCTCAACCCACGAAGGTTCCACTGTAAAATATTAAAAATATTAAAATTAACGGTGCGTGGGGAGGCCCCTAGAGGAGACCCTCCCAACACCAGTATCCTTCTTGCTCTTACCTGCCTAAGGGCAGTGGCTAGAGCAGTGAAGGCAGTGGACAATCGCCTTGCAGTCTTTCCTAGCCCAGTGGCCAGTGAGGTGGCCACAGCAGCAGGAGCAGTGATGATGGCGTGAGCCGACACTGGGGTAGGAGTGACGGCCGGAGCCGACACCAAGGCGGGAGTAACGGCCGTAGCCGACACAGGGCCGACACAGGGGTAGAAGTGACGGCTGGAGCCGACACTGGTGGGGGCCTTCGAGGCC
>JAPQNM010000004.1:19124807-19137307 GCA_029783475.1 Metacarcinus magister
TAGTTTAGTGTAATATTTTAATGCGCTTCATCAACAAAAGACGATCGTAAGGGCGGAGTTACGGACTCTTCAACCGGTTGGACGTCCGTAATAGGCGGAGCTATGACCTCTTAAGCCGAAACGGACGTCCGTAGTGGGTGGAGTTATTGCCTCTTGTGGCAAACCGGTTTCGTCTTACCTCAATAAAGCATCATTAATTATTTATTTTATTGTTCCTACTATATTTTCACATCTAAATTCACACGTAATAATGATGTAATTTAATTATAATTGGGTTGAAAGTGTATCAAAGCTGCTATATTTTTGTTATATATAATATTATGATATATCGAGGTTAATCTACTGAGCCAAACATGACTTATGTACGATAATGCATCATATTTAACCTTTCTAAATATCCAATAACAGCATTTGCCTTGTCTTCTTTTATTATTAAATAAATACAGTAATATATATCATTACATTCTATGCAGTTATTCTTATTCAATAACACCTGGAACTAGTTTTTATGATAAATATAAAAAAAAAGCGCGCCAATGAATGTTTCCTTACCTCCTCCGCCAGCCACATGTTAGGTGCCACAAACTCTCTTATATAATATATATTATATTTCAATGTTTTTGCTTGTTTTTGGTTTTCTTTTACATCAAAAGCAACATATATAATATAAATCTTATGTATAGCACCAACTCTCATGGTCTCAAAAATCTTATTTTCCTCTGATTTATTCAAAATTTATCGCGTTTAAGTCTCTTTACTGGATGAAGTTGGAAGTTGCTGCGCGCTGATTGGTTGAAAAATCCATAGGGCAAGTGCTATCAAACGCCGGAAATCGTAGCTTGAGTGTGTTTGAGATTGTTTGGTTTTACTTGCAAAATACTTGCCAATCACCGCGAAATATATGATTGTCATCGCGTCAGAATGCCACTAATGAAAACGCCTATACTACGACACCGGTGTAGCGAAATAATCAATCCTGTGTTGAATAAGTCGTCCTGTCTGCACTCACTGCCAGGCGCAAGACTCATTTACTCACAGCGCGACGCTGACCCTCAATTACTCACTAATAATCGAGGTTTTGAGTGTATTGAAATGTTGTACTCTTACCCGATATTACCAAACTACCAGATTTCTGGGACACATTACGGAAATCTGTGATCGGGAAAATGTTTGTGAACCGTCGACCACAGCTACACATGGCGATAAAGTGATTTCAAGCCTCACCAGCGATTCCTCTCCACCCAAAACGTAAAGTGATGTGATTGGCAGATTATTCGAAGGAATTTTTTGTATTGGCTGTGACCCACGCAGGCGCACTTCGTCACGATTCCAAACATTGGGTCCAAACCTATGGTGGTATTGTGATATTCATTTGTTTTAATAAATATCATAATCACAACAAACATTGGTAACAAAATGGCGATCTACACCAGGCTCAACCTACGCTTTGTGATCATGGAAAACATTGAATATCTCATCAATTAGGAATTTGTGATGGAAATATAATTAGGACAACCTTTTCGGAATTGTTCAGGTAATGTAATAAATATAACCCTCAATTCTCTAGAGCATTCTGGTTAAGATGTAAAGCAGTATTATCATCTTTATTATTATTATTATTATTATTATTATTAGTAGTAGTAGTAGTAGTAGTAGTAGATATCAATTATTCTTTATCATCAGTCAGAGTGGGCACCTATTGAGAAAAAAATAGTTATCTGAAGATAAGTCTCGTGTGTTGCAATCTTGCTCTGTGAGTGTTCAATCTCTCTATAAGCAACTCTTGCAAGCATGCACTACTCCTTCCATCTTACAACTCGCCTTCCTCTCCTAGCTAGAACAATCACTTTCATTCAAATATACTTTCTTCATAAATTTTGCATTCTTTTTTTCTCTCAAGATAAACATTCCAACTCAAAGTATTTCTTTTCTCCTATTCCGCTACACCACATTTTACTTCATTTGCACAAGTTCATATGCGACATCATTCACTTGCACACGCTTGCACTGCTCTCACCCTCCTATATTGTCACCCCGCATCCTCTTCTCGGAAAATTTATTTCCACAGCACGCACTCTTGACTTTTGTGCCCTATTCCAAGCCATAAGCCTTGCAAGTGATCCTATAACACACCTGCCTTTCATAACCCTTTTTTGCTTCTCCAGTCATCTTTCCATGTTTGCATAGCACTGTTCGAAAATACTTATACTCATTCATTTACTCCAATCTTGGCAGGTGCTTCCGCCTTAGTTAAACGAACACTATCGGGTAAACTCCCATCAGTTTAATTAGAGGTGGTGGCTACAGCATCACGGTGACTGATCTGTAGGAATAATAATGAGTGGTATGAATCCGTTGTTGGACGTGACAAAATTCTTCAGTGCGTAGTTCTCTTTTTACAAGTTACAATGATAGAATGACGAACGTCCTTCACAGGCATCATATCTAGGTGGCAAGATAACTAGATAACAAGATAACCAGACACACCAGTCACACTGAACAGATAAGTTAAAGTGGGGGCACATAATGCAGCTCGGCTTAGGTGCGAACGCTCATCTCCCGGCACATAGACCTTTGAGCCTGTGATGGAAATTAATCCGTTACACTGGGACACAAGGACACTGTGATATCCGAGTTTCCACAGTTTACCTCCCCAGGTTCCCTTAGGTACCCATTTATCGACCAACCCGTTTGGGAAAATGAACAGCTAGGTGAGCTGTGCACCGACTGCCCTTGTCCGGGATCGAATTCGAGAGAGGAAGTCCTCTCTCTCTCTCTCTCTCTCTCTCTCTCTCTCTCTCTCTCTCTCTCTCTCTCTCTCTCTCTCTCTCTCTCTCTCTCTCTCTCTCTCTCTCTCTCTCTCTCTCTCTCTGTGTCTCTGTGTCTCTCTGTCTCTGTCTCTGTCTCTGTCTCTGTCTCTCTTTATCTCTTTATCTCTCTCTCTCTCTCTCTCTCTCTCTCTCTCTCTCTCTCTCTCTCTCTCTCTCTCTCTCTCTCTCTCTCTCTCTCTCTCTCTCTCTCTCTCTCTCTCTCTCTCTCTATTTTTTTTTATTTAAACATACATGATTACATATTGTACAGTTAACAGAACAGCCTTTTTTTTTTTACTTTTTAGTTAAAGTTGCCCGTTCCGTTGGGTCAACTATTTTAAAACTATACTGCCTATGAGTAGAATTCATCACTTCCCTATACCTAGCATATACATATACAGTCGTCCAAAGAAGTGGTGACGCCTCTTACAGAGATTTTCGTTCAAAAATTTGATTATGGCAACCCTCACAAATGGAATGAAATATTCTTATAACTTGTCAAGAATGTCACTATATTCGCGAATTGTTACTGTAAATGAACTAAAAATAAATTACAATTGATAATTAAATATAGTTATTGAAAAACAACCATCTAATCATAATATTTCATTAAGACTTGTCGAAGCATTTTGACATCGAGGTTTTCGCTCACAGAGAAATTCAGTCAAAAGAAATTCTCTTTTATAAATAAAATTTATACATGCATAAGACTATGTATTCATGATGATCTTAAATATGGAGCAAAATACAACTAAAAAAAATATGTATGAATTGTTTAAACATTCTCCATTAAGAATAATGATAATATAAAATCTACCTTTAAACTCTCGCTTGACGATGACGTCATCAGGCAGGACGTTCATTAAGATATTGGCAATAGGCTATTTAACGTAATAAGATATAATTATTATTCATAGTCTTCACATAACGGTCAGTAATAGGCAACAATTAGTATATCTTCAAATACCAGTAATATACTATGATTAATATATTTTTAAATAATGATAATAATAATATAATTAATATATTTTTATATAATGATAATAACAATGTTATAATTAATATATCCTTATATAATGAAAACACTGGTAATAGGTTAAAATTTATATATCTTCAAATAATAATAATATTAATAATAATTAAAGGCTATAATTGATATATAGTCATTAGATTATATTATAATGTTCAACCGTTGGCGCACGATGACGTCATCGTGTGGGATATTCAACCATAGACGCACGACACCATGCAAATAATATATCATCTTCAATTACTAGTAACTAAACATTAGTTAACATAACGCCTTCAGATACCGGTAATTAAGCTATGATTAATATATTATCTTCGAATACCGATAACTAAGATTTAATTAATATATTGTCTTCACATAACGGAAACTAGGCTATGACAAATACAATATATCGTCTTTACATACCGGCTGCATTGTCCTAAAACTATTTTTGAACAATTATTTGCATTATCATGGTGCATAAAAAATGGGTTTTAATGATATTGATAATTGACTATAAAAAAAATAACCCAGCAGCGAATGCAATGCCTGTGAGGTGCAGTTGCCAGATGTCGCCAGAACGAAACAATCTGAATTATACGCCACCACTTCTTTGAGCGACTGTACAAGTACATATCATGGTTGGTGTAGGCGGAGCCATCTATGGGTGGCAACCTTCATCTGCTGTGTAGAGAAGCGTCTCACATCCACATCAATAGCAAGGGCGTTCCACCACAGAAGGCACGTTAATGGGTGATGGTTCGGGACCTACCTACCTCCAGTAGGGAATCGTTGCCCAGCACCGTTCTCGTGCTTCGCTCAGATCTCCTCCAGGTGGCCCTTAGTTTCGTCAGGTGTGACACGTGCTGTACCTGTGACTTGTGCAGCACGGTCAGAGCGGCAACCCTCCTGCGATGCTCCAAACTGTCCCACAATGGTTCGGCCGCATCCATCTGCTGTTCATGTTGCTGTTGTTGGGTCTGGTGCTGTCGGTGTTGATGTTGATATTGTCGATATTGTCGAGCGCCGCTGATAAGGCGTTCTGCCCGCCTCTGCACCTTGTCTAGCAGGTTGAGGTGGCAGCGGGCTCCTGACATCCAGGTGAGAGGTGCATACTCCATGACAGGTCTAACCCGAGCCTTGTACAGGGTGAGCAGGCCGTCAGCGTGGGTCAGCAGGGTCACCTTTTGGGAGGCAATCCGTGCCACCTTCTCAAGGTGATGGTCGAATCGCAACCGGGAGTCAACTTCCACACCTAGGATTTTGATGCTGTTCTGTAGAGGGATGGTGTCACGTCCGAACTCCAGTTTCCCACGCACCTGGCTCGCGTCTTCCTGAGAACGGGATATCAACATGGCCTGAGTCTTGTCAGGGGCAAACTTGACTTGCCACCTTTCTCCCCAGACCATGATATCTCCCAAGAGTCTATTGACAGACTATCACGTCTGCAGGAGGTCATTTAGGTAGATGTTCCACAAAATAGGTTCGAGGACTGATCCTTGTGGAACAGAGGCCTCGACTGGGAAGCTGGGAGGTGCATCCGTTCACCACGACATGTAGATTCCTGCCTGTCAGGTAGCTGGAGAACAGATGCAGCAAGTCCCCAGTGATGCCCAGCTGTTCGAGCTTGGCCATCAACCTTCGATGCCATACACAGTCGAAGGCTCCAGCAATGTCCAGGGCAATCACCAGGGAGGGACTGCCGGCATCTAGGGCGTCGTGCCAGGACTTGGCCAGGAGAAGAAGGAGATCGGAGGTGGACCGTCCTTTTCTAAACCCAAACTGCCTGGGGGACTGTAAGTGATGTTCCTCCAGGAAGCTTGTTAGCTGTTCGCCTATGATCCTCTCAAAGATTTTACTCACTACTGAGAGGAGCAAGATAGGCCAATAGTTACTTGGTTCCGACCTCGCCTTCTTCTTGTGCACAGGTGTGATTCTTGCCTCTTTCCACTTTGATGGCCACACCCTGACCAACAGGCACTGACGGAAGATCATCACCAGGGGTCTTGTGAGCTCCTCTGCGCAGTGTTTCAGAAGGTGTGGACTCACGCCATCTGGGCTTGGTGCCTTCTTGGTATTGACACTTCAGGTGTTTCCTGACAGCTTCCTCAGAGATCATCATACTTTCCAGACTTGAAGCCAGGAGCCTAAGTAATAGATCAGTAGATGTAATACTAAGACTTTACTAAGCATTAGGTAGTACTCATTTAGATTATGATGTGCAGTTCTGGTCTCCGTACTGTAGAATGGATATTGACAAGTTAGAAACAGTACAAAGAAGGATGACTATAATTATTCAGGGATAAGGAACTTAACCTACAAGGATGGATTGAAACACCTCAATCTACACTTTAGAAAGACGTACGGTAAGGGGAGATCTGATATAAGTGTTTAAATGGGTCAAGGGTTTCAACAAAGAGGACATAAATAAGGTTCTCATAGTCAAGGAGAAAGTAAGAACATAAACAAATGGTTTCAAGCTAGACAATTTCAAATTCAGGAAAGAGATAGATAAGCATTGGTTCACTAATAGGGTAGTAGAGCAGTGGAACAAACTCAGTAAGCATGTGGTAAATGCAAGGACAGTATATATTTTTAGGAAAAGGTTAGACATATCTATGGATGAAGGAAATAGATGTTAAGTGTCAGTTGCACAGGAGCTGCCTTGTGTAGGTCAATTGGCCCCTTGCAGCCTCCTAATTCCCTTATGTTCATGTTCTTATATGTTTATGCATTGTATATCATTGTATATCAACATTTCTACTGACTTGCGTCGTTACCTGGCCAAGAGAAGCCTTACCATCCAAGGCCTATTCGTTGCCACTATCAAGATATTCATAGAAACCAACATTACACAACGATGTAGTTTCTGGGACTTGGCAAGATACATAGAAGGGGAGAAAAAGAAATACATCGACTCCAAAGAAATCATACGTCAGTCGGTGGCACAGAGAATGGCTGCCGTCTATAAACCACCATCACTGAAATTTGACTACGGTATTTCAGCTATACCGATAATAATGTCAGACTCCAGTAACATTATCCAAGTAATTGGTGGAAACATCTACATATTCGTTCATAATACCTACAATATGAGTTTTTTTTTAACCTACTTAATGTTTAATGGAAGATATGTTTTCACTTTCTCCTATGCATCCAACTTTCTGGCAGAGAAAACAGCTGTGATGTTGCTGGACAAAACCTTTCACATTCTTCAGGATAAGTGTCAGTCCTAAGAGTAAATCTACAAAACCTTTCACATTCTTCAGGATTGCTGCCAGTCCTAAAAGTAAATCTACCAAACATTTCACATTCTTCAGGATAAGTGCCAGTCCTAAAAGTAAATCTACAAAACCTTTCACATTCTTCAGGATTATTGCCAGTCTTAAAAGTAAATCTACAAAACCTTTAAAATTCTTCAGGATAAGTGTCAGTGCTAAAGGAAAATCTACAAAACCTTTCACATTCTTCAGGATAAGTGCCAGTCCTAAAGGAAAATATACAAAACATTTCACATTCTTCAGGATTATTGCCAGTCCTAAAAGTAAATCTACAACACGGTTTTTTTTTCTTCCAACTGACTTGTAACAACAATATATATGTACAGTTACGCTTCGAAGTGGTGTCGCCTTTTACATTGCTTTTCGGTCAGAAATTTGAATTTGGCAACTCGACGAAGTCGAATGAAATATCCTTATAAAATGTCAGTAGTATCGATATTTTCTCGAATTATTGATTTTTATAAACTATAAAGATATATTACTAGAAATAACAATCTACTTATTGGAAAACAACCATCTAATTATGATGTTTCCGTCAAAGACAATTCACTTTTGTAAGTATAATTTATACAAAAATAAAACTATGTATTCATGATGATAAAAAAATTTCTAGCAAAATCTAGTTTAGAAAAATGTATAAATTGTTTAGATATTCTTTTTCCAAAATTATAATATGATATCTGCACTTAACTCTGGCTTGACGATGACGTCATCAGGCGGGATGTTCAACCGTTGCCGCACTACACCATGGAACGCCATGGTTGCAGGAGTGCAGGAGTGAGACTACCGTCACTCAGCAACATTCCATCATGGCTTTGTTTCAGCCAGTATTCCCCCATGGTAGTTATCATATATCCTTAACATTAACAATTTTAAAAATTTTATTATGTCATGGCCTTTAGCACCTGTAGGCTATCTACTGCACGGCGCTGATGCCCTGTAGGAGTTTTTGCGAGCCTTGTTGATGTTGGTTGACCCTCGTCCGTTAGTGGTGCAGGTAGTATTTTTAAAGTTTTTTTTTTCTACATCACAAGCCGTTGGCACCAGTAGGATTTATGGAGGCTAAGATGGACTTGCTCTCTTGCCCGTTATTTGGCGTCGGTTTAGATTTTTTTTTAACAGGGAGTATGTGAAATATATGTGAACATATTCAAAAACATCTATCAGGAGAGCACATACACTATAAAATTACATAAGGTCAGTGGTAAAATATCAATACAGAAAGGAATCAGACAAGGTAACAGTATTACTTCCAAACTGCTCAGTTACTTTAGAATAAGTTTTTAAGAACTTAAAATGGGAAGAGGCAATAATTCAGATATATGGGAAATATCTAAATAATCTTGGATTTGCTGATGATATTGTTCTAATGAGCGAATCGAAAGATGGACTACAACAGATGATGTGTGTGTGTGTGTGTGTGTGTGTGTGTGTGTGTGTGTGTGTGTGTGTGTGTGTGTGTGTGTGTGTGTGTGTGTGTGTGTGTGTGTGTGTGTCATTTGTATGTTTTCTGGTCCATCATTATTGGATCCGTAATATGATAAAAAAAATCTCTCTCTATCTATCTATCTATCTATCTATCTACCTACCTATCTACCTATCTATCTACCTATCTCTCTATCTATCTCCCTCTCTCTTTCTAGGGCATCATCAGGAGGAAACATGCACCGAACTTAATTGGAACAACTTAACGCAACAAACTTGACCGAAAAATACATACGCCCACTACGACACGAATACAGCGTCCTGCTTCTTTGTTTTATTTCCTCACGTGCGTCTGAAGACAATTCCAGCTTTAGATAATTTTAATTTAAGGCAGGTAGGTACAGACTACATTCTTTTGATTTGAACTCTATATAACAAAAGGCAAAGCCACACAATTCTAATGTGTTTCATACCACCTTCATATAAACTATAAAACTTTATTTTTACCATCACGTAAATACAGTCTAGACTTACTAATTAATATTAACTTGAGCACGTATGTAATACAACCCACATGTAGCTAACGACAAAGTAATATCATAATTTCATCCACATGATTAATTTTGATTAAGTTTGAACACATCAATGACGTAATTTTAACACGAAGCATAAACAAACAATATTTAAAGATATTGCGGTGTAGGAAGTCAACTGTATATTCCTAACTTGCTTACAGAATCCACTAACATAGATCTGACCACGTTTGTAGTAAAAAAAATATATCGGATAAACAGTTTTCAATTATACCCATTTAAGCAGACCATCAAATTTCAAGCGTAATTAAGTAATTATCACCTAATTAGGCTCGATACCTAACCTGAACTAATATTAAAGGGCGGCAAGATATGTGTTATTAACCTTCTCCTTTTATAAAATAATCTGTATAATTTCAGGATATGCCGGGAGTCTGGGTTCTCAGGTTTGACCGAGATATAGGGTGATTAGGGACGTAAAGAAAATGAAGAAGTGGGTGGGGATTAAGGACTGAAAGGAGTAATAGAAGGGAGGTAGGAACGGGTAGGGGTAAGGAAAATATTATAGAGGAAGGAAGGAAAAAGGCGGCTGTGATAGTAAAGGGAACGAGAGGAAATGGGCTGGAGTGACAAGGAGGAAGTAGAGAGAAGGAAAGGGAAAAGCGGAAAGCGGTGGGCAGCAAACATGAAGATGATAGGCGTTGGTGATAGGAAAAGGAAAAGAAGAAGGAGACGAAAGGATTTGGTGGATGAGCATGATGGGCAAAGACCGGAAAGGGAAAATGAGAGGGAGGGCGTGGAAGGAGTAGAGGAGAGGAAAGGGAAGAAAAAGGAAATGAGATAGGGAGACATGGGAAGGGTGAAGGTCATAGTTGGTAAAGTGGGAAGGAGGGTAGACGGTCGTGAGTTAATTAAGTATTGTGGACAGGTGAAGGGCAGAACCACAGCATCATCACATTACCTTATTCCTAGATGGTGGTGGCCTTCCTCTCCTCTCCTCTCCTCTCCTCTCCTCTCATTCTCTCCTCTCCTCTCCTTTCTTTTTTCTTTCTCCTCCTTCCCTCCTCACCCTCCTTTCATCTTCCTCCTCCTTTCCTCTTCCTTTTCGTCCTCCTCCTCACATCTGTAGTTGGTAAACTAATGGAAACTACAATACGTGATTAATTAGGGAGTTTCCTAGAAAAAAAAAAAATTCTGTTTACGAATACTCAATATGGCTTTCGTAACAAACGAATCTGTTTGACTTTTATAACGATGTACTCAACATTTATGACGAGACAAAAGCGGTAGTTATCATTTATCTTGATTTTCAAAATGCGTTCGATAAAGTTCCCCATAAACGATAAACCAGTCACATGGCATAGCTGGGAAAATTCACAAATGTCTCAAAGACTGACTTTCCGAGAAAAAGCAGCGTGTTGTCATAAACGGTAAATCATCTAATTGGTGAGACGTTATAAGCGGTGTGCCACAGGTCAAGGTACTTGGCCCCATTCTTTTTTTAATTGATTGATGTCAACGGTATGAAAATTTTCCGACGATACAAAAAACACGGGTAGAGTAACTACAATTGCCGAAAAAATACAATTAGACTATAATTTTCACATGTGCACATCTGTACCAGGCTTTTCCTAACCAAAATTCCGAATCAGGTGACATATGTCACCTTTTGCATGGGGTCTGTCAATGGCTGACCTCCAGTGACCCGTCCTTCATCTTAATCCTCAAATTCTCCTCCTCTTCCCATCGCCATTTTTTCCACCAGGTGCTTCATCCCCCCCCCCAATCTCACACACACACACACACACACACACACACACACACACACACACACACACATACACTCAGAGTGAGAAAAAAAGAAAGAAAGAGAGAGAGAGAGAGAGAGAGAGAGAGAGAGAGAGAGAGAGAGAGAGAGAGAGAGAGAGAGAGAGAGAGAGAGAGAGAGAGAGAGAGAGAGAGAGAGAGAGAGAGAGAGAGAGAGAGAGAGAGATAGAGAGCTAGGAGTTTAATTATGAATAACAAAAATTATGCTCAGGCTGAGAAAATTATCTATTAAGGAAGATTTAAAGAGCTAAACTTATTCTGCCTATCGAAACAGAGGATACGAGGTAATCTAATAGAAGTGCTTGAAATATTCAAAAGATTTGATAACACCAATGTAGAAGATTGCTTCATAATTGATCAATCAAATATAATAAGACAAACAGTTTCAGAAATTCTGAGCCCTCCAATGTTGTTGATAGTATAACAGTTACAACTTTCAAGAACAAACTAGACAAGTGCTTTGACTCCAATCCGCAAATGAGATATTATCCGATATCGTAGCAAAATCTAATCAACCTCCTCCTCCTCCACTTATTTCTCCAATTCCTTCTATCAAAATCTATCCTATATCTTTTTTTCAACTTTTATCCACATCCCTGGTTCTTCATTCCGACACTTCTTTTTTCTCCTTCGCAGTCGTCTCTCTCCTTTTCTCTCCTCTCCATTCACAACTTTCTTTTATATATTTTTTTTTCTTTCAGTCCTTTCCCTCCACTTCTCTATGTTTCCCCTGCTACTCGATTCTTTTTCTCTCTTCCGGTCCTGTCCCCTTTCCTTTCCCTTTCAGTGCCTCTCTTATCCACTTAGGTTTTTCTCCTTCGTCCCTACACCCATCGTCCATCTTCTATTATTAGATCAACACATAAATCTACACGTGAACCTTTCGTCTCCAGGGAAATAAGTAAGTAAATAATAAATACTAATCCAGGATCCTGAAAGACCCTAGGGCCTAGAGGATAAAAAAAAGGGGTGAGGGTAGGTGGGTGTGTAGGTAAGGTACCTATTTGTCTGTATTTGCCAAAATTTAGGCTCGATGCCGTATGTTTCCTGCAATTATGTAATGTTCTACGTATTCAGGTGTGTCTGCCGCAGCAGCAACGCAACTGTGTCAGGGTGAGAATCGTGTGCAGCAGCCTTCAAGTGTACTCCTCCACTTTTTCAAGACAATTTCATGAAGGGAGTGTCTGTTCTCATGAACTAAACTGGACTTCCTGTGTGCTAACCTCTTGTCTTCTTTCTTAATTTTTTTTCTGGAAGCTGAAATTCCTTTTTTTCATTGATATTTTTTTTTCTTACGTAGGTCTTGGTCTGATTCCTGTTACATAAAAAAAAACGAAAAAAAAGAGAAAGTCTTAGACACAGAACTAGACCACCTCTATCGCTTTGCACCACGCTAGGAACTTTGCCTTGAAACTTTAGCCATGAACTCAACTCGTTTCTTTGGTGGAGTTTCATCAAGGCACCTAATGGGAGAACTAAGGCACATGTCCATTTCAAAAGATTATTCGATAATTTGTTTTTTTACCAACACACAGGACAGCTATACGTAGTCAGGTTTACCTCCTTTCTTCTTTTTCTTCTTCTTCTTCTTCCGTTTACTACATAAAGTGGGCAA
>JAPQNM010000004.1:19148896-19158896 GCA_029783475.1 Metacarcinus magister
CTTTTTGGAAGCTGATTTAGCAAGAGTAGAGATATGAAATTGCCAGTTTAGATATTTAGTAAAGGGTAGACCGAGTGTGTTTGATGTAGAGGAGAGGGGAAATTGAGTGTCATTGAAGAAGAGGAGATAGTTATCTGGAAGGTTATGTCGAGTAGATATTTGTAGAAATAGAGTTTTTGAGGCATTGAACAGAACCGGGTTTGCTCTGCCCCATTTAAAAACTAGTGAAAGGTCAGAAGTTAGGTGTCCTATAGCATCTCGCGTTGAATCACTTAATTCTTGTTGGGTTTGGCGTCTATTGAACGACGTTGAAAAATGCAAGGTGGTGTCATAAACATATGAGTGGATAGGGCATTGCGTCAAATTTAGGAGATCATTGACGAATAATAGGAAGAGTGGGTGAAAGGACAGAACCCTGAGGAACATCACTGTTGATAGTTTTAGGGGAAGAGCAGTGACCATCCACTTCAACAGCAATAGAACGGTCAGAAAGGAAATTGGAGATGAAGTTACAGAGAGAAGGATAGAATCCCTAAGAGGGTAGTTTAGAAATTAAAAATTTATTTCAGGCTCTATCGAAGGCTTTCAATATGTCAAGGCCGACAGCAAAGGTTTTACCGAAGTCCTCAAAAGAGGATGACCAAGATTCAGTTAAAAAAGGAAGATCACCAGTAGACCATCCTCTCCGGAAACCATACTGGCAATCAGAGAGAAGGTTGTAAGCTGATAGATGACTCATTGTTTTCTTGTTAAGGACAGACTCAAAGGCCTTAGAAAGGCAGCTCGGAAGCACAGTTTTTTTAAAACAACGGGAGGGACTCCATCTGGACCGTAAGTCTTCCGAGAATCAAGACCAGAGTGGGCATGGGCAATGTCATAATGAAGAATTTTAATTTTAGGGATGAAGTAGTCAGAGGGTGGAGGAGTAGGAGGATATACCCAGTATCATCCAAAATAGAGTTGGTAGCAAAGGTTTGAGCGAAGTGATCAGCTTCAGAGAAAGAAAGGACAACTGTGGATCCATCTGGTTGAAGTAAAGGTGGGAAAGATGAAGTAAAATTGCTGGAGATATTATTGGCTAGATGCCAGAAATCACGAGAAGAGCTACAATTGGAAAGATTTTGACATTTTCTATTGATGAAAGAGTTTTTAGTAAGTTGGAGAACAGATTTGGCATGATTACGGGTAGAAATATAAAGGGCACGAGTTTAAGTAATACAAATAAAAAGGTTTTTTTTTTTAAGAGATGTGCAGCCTAAGAACTTAAAATATACAGTAGAGAGTATACAAAATGATGGGGTTGACAAATGAATGATAACAATAATACATGATAATTGTGATAATATTAGTAAATGATAATTATTAACTCGTCAACCAAATTATTTATGTTACCACTTGGTCTATAAATATAAATAAGGTAAGTTTGTTCATAATCAAAATATCAACACCTAGACATTCTATAGACGGGTCGATGTGTGAAAATGTTGTTAACATAGGTGAATGATACACATTAGTTATGTATAGAGCTACACCTCCCTCACATTTATTTCAACATTTAGTATATAAGTGGTATCTAGGTAAGTGATAAATTAGAGAAAGTTCCGAATCGAGGCTCGTTTCAGAAAAACTCAGAACATCAAAATGTATATTTGAATAGGCTAAAACTGTGTAGGCAAATTGATGGAGATTAGTAGGTACACTGCGTATATGTACACTGAGTAATGAAAAGTAGCATTAACATTAGATGACGAAATAGAATCAATAAATTCATATTCAGATTTAGGAACATTAAGATTCCTTGTTTGTATGTAGAAATTATTCACATGTTTAATCTATCAAGCTGAAAAAGTTGTATTAGTTTTTCATTATTTATCGAAGCAAAGCGTAATTCACTAAGGTGCATAAACGAGTTGGAGTATGAAAATGAGTGTAAACGTACTACTGAATGGGGTTAGTACATACTCTATTTCTTCTTCCGGTTCTTCTGTTGGCGTTGAGAAAGGTTAGTGTACTCACTCGACCTTGTCTGTGTATTGGCAACTTGTGTTGTGCCGTCTGTTTCACCGCCAGCAGCTTCCAGGCGGAAAGCCACTTCACCACCATCAGATCCGGAACGAGTAAACCCAGATCCACCACCCACAGCACCAGAGGCCGTATCACAAGCACCACCAGGAGAGGAGTTGCCACCAGCACTGGCATGGGCCCAGCACTCCCGCCGTCTCGACCGCTAGCGGCTCGAAACGGTAGCGCAGTGAGAGTGGCGCGTAGCGCAGCCGTTTGCGCTGTTCGGCTGCATAGGCAGCGGCTCCAGGGTTGACGACGGAGTTCGTGACGTGCATGCTGCCGAAGGTGTTGGTGCACGTCACGTCCCACAACAGCGATTGGCCGCCACTGAAGGGGTAGAGAGTCACTCCGTCCGGCTTCCATCCGTCGCTCCGGTCCAGGTCCCGCTGTTCAAGGAGCGATGGTACCCCATCGGCAGCCAAGCCACGGTGGATCACGTCGTTAAGGGTGGCATGGCACAGTAGTCGGCCGGGGTCACGGTGGCAGCATAGCTGGTGATGGCCGAGGTTATCCGCCATGGAATCGCATCTGCAACGGTGCGATGGGCAGACCGGCGTGCCGAGTCAGAGGGCGACTCCGACGCATACGGCATCATCTGGCAGGAGGAGGCCGAAGCTTAACACAGGCAGGGCAGGGCGTCTAGCCAGGGTCCGCTATATGGCTCGGCTGCCGCGAGTAGGCGGGCACGGTGCACCTGGTTGCTGAGCTCTAGGAAACATTTGAAACATTTGAAACATTTTATTATACCTTATTTACAAATGTGATACGAAATGGCATGTTTATTGATTAAGGCAGCCCATATAAAGATTAACTTTTCGGGCAACATTATTTTATATACATTGAAAATATATAAACAGGACTAATATGAATATAATCATATACATAATAATATGTAAAAAAAAACATCTTCATTTAATGCTGGTTAACATAAACTATGTCAAAGCTCTTTCTTGTGAATTAAGTTATTTTTATACATTTGTATACAATTGCAAATGAACACACAATGAATAATAGATATAGTTTGGAAAAAAATGCATACACATTTATATATACATACATATTCATAAACATACATACATATTTTTAGTAATGTGATAAGATGTGCTTTTTATAATGTTTCTTAAAGTCGTGTAGCGTTTGTATAGTTTTAAGTTGTTGAGGCACAGCATTCCAGGTTTTAGGACCTAGGTAAGATAAGGAATGTTGATAAAGAGTTAAGTTGTGAGTTGGTATTGTAAGGTTGTCTCGGGTACGGGTTGGATAGTTGTGTTGAGGCTGTAATGTTGTGTTGTTAGTATTATGTAGCAATTTAAACATATAAATAGCAATTTGTAGTTTGTTTATATCAAAAAGCTTCAGTATATTGTTGTTTTTAAATAAAGGTTGAGTGTGTTCAAAGTAATCACTATTGGTTATGATACGAATTATTTTCTTCTGTAATCTAAATAAAGGTAAGAGGTGTGTGGGGGTATGCAGAACACCAAATGGGAGTACAATATTGTATGTGTGGCAGTACGTGGGCATCATAAAGGGTTTTAAGTATTTAGGTGGGCATCCAATCTTTTACTCGATATATAAGAGATACAATTCTAGATAATTTAAAAACTAAATTAGATATATGGGTTTTAAATGTCATGTTGTCATCATAGGTTATGCCTAATAATGTATGTGTATTGGTTTTTCTAATATTGTCGTCATGGTAGATAAGAGGTGGAAGATTATCGTAAGTTTTGTTTGTAATTAATAATTCATTTAAAATGTTTTATCTGAACTTATAGTTAGTCTGTTGCTGAGACACCATGTATATAAGATTTCTAGGTCATTGTTTGCTGTGTGTATTAGTGTTTTCTCCAGTAATGTATAAAGTTGAGTCGTCTGCAAAAAGTATAGTTTTTAAGTTTGTAAAAATATTAGGAAGATCGTTTATGTAGATAAGGAAGAGGATAGGCCCTAGTACACTGCCCTGGGGAACCCCGTATGAAATGATACTAGAAGAGGATACATATTGTGATAATTTAATAGATTGAGTTCTATGAGACAAATAGTCACAAAACTAATTATATATTATTCCGCGGATGCCATAGTTGTGTAGTTTATTTAGTAAGATGTCATGTTTTACTGTGTCAAAAGCTTTGGAAAAATCTATGTAGATATTTAATAAAGAATGTTTTGACTCTAGAGTAGAAAATATTTCTTCATTTAAAGTTTTTAATGCGTCAAAAGTGCTAAGTCCACGCCGGAAACCAAACTGTTTAGGATCAAGTATACTTTTAGCCTCAAGGTAATTTATAAGAAAAGATATCATTAATTTTTCAAAAACTTTAGCGAATGTACTTAATAATGATATGGGACGATAATTACTTAATTCTTCTTTGGATCCTTTTTTATGTATGGGTATTACAATGGCATGTTTCAATCGTTGAGGAAATTTACCGTTGTTAATAGATTGGTTGATTAATAAGGATAATGGTATGGCCAGATGATACCTATTTGACTTTATAACAGAAACTGATATATCATGTATATTACTTTTTTTGTTCTTTAAAGAATTTATAATTTGAATAACATCTTGTGGATAAATTGTGGGAACTGCCATTGAGGTAGGGTAGTCGCCTAATAGGTAAGTAAGAGGGTTAGTGGTTGGTGGTGGTAGATTATGATCTAACTTAGTGGCAATATTTGTATAAAATTTATTAAATAATTTGGCAATTTCTGAACTTTCTGAAATTTGTTCATTGTTATGTGTTCAATATCTTTGTTTTTGTCTTTTTTCAGATAGTTGGTTAATAGTTTTCCATATTTTTGTAGTGTCATTTTTAAATCTAGTGAATATGTCAATGTAATATGTTTGTTTTACTTGTTTTATTGTGTAGTTTAATGTATTTCTGTATTGTTTGTATTGTTCTTCTGACACTGCACCAATCTTGAAGTATTTGTAAAATTTGTTTTTTTGTTTTTATTGCGTGTATTACTTCCTGATTAATCCATGGTGTATTAAGTCTTTTTTCAGAAACTGTTTTAGTTATAATAGGGAAACTTTCATTATAAATCTCATTTAGTTTCGAAAAAAATGTCAAAATTATTATTTACATCATCTTCACATAAAAGCACATCCCACTCAATAGTACTGATTTTGTTAGAATTTTTGTTTTATTTGTTTGAGTTGGAGCGCGTCCAGGCGACGTCGGCTGGCAGCTTCGTCCATCTGGCGTTGGCTGATCGTAGCCGTATCGTTGGGTGCGTTTGGGTCGACGTCTGGAAATTGGCGGTCGGCGAAGGTGTGGAGAGCTGCCAGCAACAGAGCTGATTCACCGTCGTGGGTGCGACCGTTGATCTGGCGGACCAGTCTCTGTGTGGCACTCATAGAGGAGATGTAGGCGGGGAGAGCGACGTCTTCCATACGCCTAACGCCGATGCCACCCAGACGGATCGACAGCGAGGCTTGAATCCAGCTGTCGTTGGATAGGGTGACGTTGCATGAGCACGTGATAGCTGCATGCATCCCCTCGTTGATGGCGCACAGTTGCTGGGTTGCCTGGTATGTGGGAGCGGCACGCATAAGGTATGTGCAACGCAGAACTGAGGCGTAGCAAAAGAGGAAAAAACAGTGCAGCGTGGTTGTCGATTTTCTCCACTCGTTCGATTAGCCTGGCAGTAGCGTGGGAGGCAGCCTCGACCGCCTCTGATACTGCGTCAGTGCTAATGGGGGCGCCTAGGAGGGTGAGCTCCCTAAATGGCGTGCGACGCGCCTCGGAAAGCTCAGGCGGTGTAGTTGCCTCCGGGTTGGCTGTAGGATTGGCGTCGCTGTTGGCGGCTCCGGTTCCGTCAGCATTTTCGAAGGCATTAGAGATGCCGTGATGTGGTCACTCGGCTTCCACTGTGTCGGCATTATGGGTCGCGCTGCTGTCAGGATTTTTTTGCAAGAAGGCGTCTCCCAGCTCGACTATTTCGCTTTTCTGCTGGTTCAGCGTCAGGCCGATGCGCTGTAGAGCTGGTAGCAGGGCAGTGATGTCTACTGCTATGGTGTCAGCCGGTCCTGCTAGAGTCCCGTCGTCAAGGTATCATACATTCAGCGGAGAGTACAGTGACTGAATAACTTGGTCAATGGCCAGCGCGAAGAGTAGGGGTCCCAAAGGGTCACCCTGCTGGACACCTCTGCAGGACCAGATAACGGTGCCTGCTGTGTAGAGTGGTGTCGGCTGGGCGTAGGCCTAATTTACAACCCTTCAGCTTGCTCTTTTAAACTTTCCTCTCCGTTAGGCTCCTCCAATTGCAATCTTATTTCCGTTATCTGTTTTATCACTCCAGTGCAGCCTCAGGACCCGCCTAACCGGAGGTGTTTCTGGCATTTCAACTCTGCTAAGTAGAAGGACCTAAGGCAGTAATATTCTGATTTTTCTTTGGGATGATTATTGCTTCCATGCCAGAGATCCTTCTTTTTGTACCGAATGCATAACAGAGGTAATTAGCTCTGGCATGGAGTTAAACATTCCTCATACTTTCTCAAATACTAAAGCTAAAAAGCCCTGGTTTAACTCTGCTTGTTCTCGTGATGTCAAAAATAGAGAGGCGGCTCACAAACGGTACCACAGTCATCCATCTGCTGAAACTCATGCCCTTTATAATTCCGCCAAATTTATTCTCCAACTTACTAAAAACTCTTTCATCAATAGAAAATGTCAAAATCTTTCCAATTCTAACTCTTCTCAGTGATTTCTGGCATTTAGCCAATAATATCTCCAATAATTTTACTTCTTCATGTTTCCCTCATTTACTTCAACCAGATGGCTCCACAGCTGTCTCTTCTTTCTCTAAAGCTGAACTCTTCGCTCAAACCTTTGCTACCAACTCTACTTTGGATGATACTGGCCATATTCCTCCTACTCCTCCACCCTCTGACTACTTCATCCCTAAAATCAAAATTCTTCATTATGACGTTTGCCATGCCCTCTCTGGCCTTGATTCTCGGAATGGAGTCCCTCCTGTTGTTCTCAAAAACTGTGCTTCCGAGCTTGCTCCCTGCCTGGTCAAACTCTTTCGTCTGTGTCTCTCTACTTCTAGCTATCCTTGTTGAAAGTTTGCTCAAATGCAACCTGTCCCTAAAAAGGGTGACCGCTCAAATTCTTCAAACTACTGCCCTATAGCTTTGATTTCCTGACTTTCTAAAGCCTTTGAGTCTGTCCTTAACAAGAAGATAATGAGGCATCTATCAGCTCACAACTTTCTCTCTGATTGCCAGTATGGTTTCCGGAAAGGCCGGTCTACTGGTGATCTTGCTCTTCTAACTGAATCTTGGTCATCCTCTTTTTAGGACTTCAGTAAAACCTTTGCTGTCGGCCTTGACATATCAAAAGCCTTCGATAGAGTCTGGCATAAATCATTAATTTTTAAATTACCCTCCTACGGATTCTATCCTTTTCTCTGTACCTTCATCTCCAGTTTCTTTTCTGACCGTTCTATTGCTGCTGTAGTGGACGGTCACTGTTCTTCCCCTAAAACTATCAACAGTGGTGTTCCTCAGGGTTCTGTCCTATCACCCACTCTCTTTCTATTATTCATCAATGATATCCTAAATCTGACTCAATGCCCTATTCACTCCTATGCTGATGACACCAACTGCATTTTTATACGTCGTACAACAGACGCCCAACCCAACAGGAATTAAGTGATTCAAGGCGAGAAGTTATAGAACGCCTAACTTATGATCTTCCACTAGTTTCTGATTAGGGCAGAAAATACCTGGTTCTGTTCAATGCTTCAAAAACTCAATTTCTACAACTATCTACTCGACATAACCTTCCAAAAAACTATCCCTTCTTCTTCAATGACACTCAACTTCCCCTCTCCTCCACACTAAACACACTCGGTATACTATTTATTAAGAATCTAAACTGGTAATTTCATGTCTCTATTCTTACTAAATTAGCTTCCAAGAAGTTAGGTGTCCTATGGCGTCTGCGTCCATTTTTCTCTTCCTCCCAGCTGCTTGTTCTGTACAGGGGCCTTATCCACCCATGTATGGAGTATGGTTCTCATGTCTGGTGGGGGAGGGGATTTCAACTCACACAGCTCTATTAAACAGGGTGGAGTCTAAAGCTTTTCGTCTCATCAACTCTCCTCCTCTAACTGACTGTCTTGATGTTTTAAATCACCGGCGCAATGTTGCATCTTTATCTATTTTCTACCGCTATTTTCATGCTGACTGCTCTTCTGAACTTGCTAACTGTATGCTTCCACCCCTCCCGCGGCCTTGCTGCACAAGACTTTCTACTTCTTCTCATCCTTATTCTATCCATCTTTCTAATGCAAGAGCTAACTACTATCTTCACTCTTTCATCCCTTACACTGGTAAGCTATGGAACTCTCTTCCTTTGTCTGTTTTTCCACCTGCCTATGACTAAAACTCTTTCAAAAGAGGAATGTCAAGACATCTCTAATGTTATCTGGACCTGCACCTCCTGCTTCTTTTCTCCTACTGCTCTCTTTACAAGGTCTGGCAACAATCGGGAATTGTTTTCTACGTATTTTTCTTTTTCCTTAGCCAGTACCCTTATAATGTAAAAAAAAATTTTTTTAATTAAGAATAGACACAGAGCAAGCCACCTTTTAAAACTAGCACTATTTCTGGCTGCAATGGATAACTTTACTGCAAATAATCCAGTGTCGTTGCTTCACCTTTCAGCTGAAAATAGGGTTAATGAGTTTTCATATACTGAATACACAACTGCATAGAAACAGCCCACACAGACCTTTGGGTTCAAACTAGGGCATGGCTGAGGTCAATCATTTCATTTATTTACCTCCATGATTAGTAGAAAGGAAAGGCGACTGCAACTGAAAGTGGAGGAGGAGGAAGTTTTAAATACCTCTCCGTCTTCGCTCTCCCTGTGTACGGCGAGCAAGACTCAAGCGTGAAGAACACTTCAGATCAACTGGGAAAGTAACCTGGAGGTGAGAGAGAAAGGCAGCGTGCAGCAATACCTGCCTGAAGTGTGACTGAGGCCGTGATATAGTGTGTGTACCAGATAACCCCACATGTATTGGGGCTGCTTTGCTAAAATACTAAATGAATAATGACTTTTGTGGAAATATATTGCAGAACGCAAGGCCGCCTTTATCAATATTTTGTTGATGCACATTTTTGGCGTGAAAATGTGTCTCATGGGGAAGGAGGTACAGTATCCACGACGTTACCGCTACCAAAGGACGTGTGTAATTTATCTGCCTGCATGTATGTATGTATGCCTGTATGAACAGGTGTATGTATGTAATTATGTATACATGTATGTATGTTTATGTATTTATTAATGCGCTTCACCCCGATGCATAGAATACTGAATTGGCCAAACATAATTACACTTGCATTAACGGCAGCTATTCAATGTTCATTTGATTTTTTTGCAATTTTATTTGATCAATGCGATAAATTTTCAGAATTTTTCATTCATTAGCAGGGTCGTAGAGGACGTGGTGTAGCTGTAATGGAGAGCCGCCTTTATTACCTACCTACACGCCAGTTAAGTACAGAATTGAATGTGACGTGATCCATTATTTCCATACATACCATGCGGTAGTGCAGTGGTCAGAGTGCGGGCATGACAACCCAGGGTCCCGGGATCGATCCCCCGATATCCGTTGGCCACTTTTCTATCGCCACTTTTCTATCTTTGCTATTACCGCCGAGTGGCCAAAGATTACCCAAAATTGCTGCCATACTGTCTTCAAAACGGGACCTGTAATGTGTATATGCTTTGAGGCAGTGCAGCACTCTCGCACTCATCATAAGAGAAAATGTGAGAAACTTGAGGCATCACTATAAAAATCTAAATACCTGAACCACTAACAGGCGGAGGCAGACCAACAAGAAGCCTCCATCAATGCCTACCGGCCGGAAAAGGTATATGATATAAAAAAAAAAATACACCATGACATAGTT
>JAPQNM010000004.1:19163836-19168836 GCA_029783475.1 Metacarcinus magister
AGATAAAATCTACACAACTGATAATGTTGATACTCAGGTTCAGATACTTAATGAAGTTTTCTTGAAATGTTTAGATTTATGCGCACCCTTAGTGACACAAGAAGTAAGGAGGCCCTTCACTCCCTGGATCACTGAGGAGCTGAAAAGTTTGATTCAACAAAAGAATAATGTTCTGAAAGATTTGAAAAAAGACAGAAGCAACATTAACTTAGAAACTAATTATAAAAACCTAAAAAGACAAGTCCGAGGACTGATTCCCCTTTCTAAATCCGACCACTATAACAGAAAACTAGAGAATAATAAAGGCAACAGTAAGGCCACGTGGAAGACTATAAGAGAACTGATTCCTAATAACAAAAATAATGCTAAGCCGCTAGTTAACAATGATGATAAGGAGAACATGAAACATACATCTAATCATTTCAACACATTTTTTGCTAATGTCGGTAAGGACACGTTTGATAGCTCCCAGAGAAATCATGAAGATTCACATGAAATACTACATCCAGTACACACAGACTCACACGATGATATAAATCCAATCTGCTTGTTCCGACCTGAACCTAATTGGCAAACAATAACTCTCACCATAAAACACATGAATAACAGTGACTCGTGTGGATCAGATGGCATCCCACATAGATTCCTAAAAGACTCCCTTCTTGCTATCATCTCACATTTGACTTGTATCATAAACACATCAATAGTAACAGGAGTTTTCCCCACAGTCTGGAAACACTCGATAGTAACACCCATTCTTAAGTCTGGTGACGTCAATGAACCATGTAATTACCGTCCCATATCACTCCTCCCGTTCTTTCTAAAGTACTAGAAAAAATAATATCATCTCAGCTAACTCAACATCTAGAAACAAATAACTTGCTTAGCAAAACCCAGCATGGCTTCAGGTCAAACTTATCAACCACTTCTGCTCTGTTAACATTAACTAATAACTTATATACACACATGGATAATAAGAAAGTTTCTCTAGTCAATCTCTGTGACTTGTTAAAAGCATTTGATAGCGTTAGTCATACAATTTTACTACATAAGTGCCTCAAGTTAAATATTGATTCTTTCTGGTTCCACAGCTCCCTCAGTGACAGGACACAATCGGTGCGCATAAACAATACTATGTCGGATAAAACAAATTTTTCTTATGGTGTGCCTCAAGGGTCAGTACTTGGTCCCAACTTGTTTACTATATATGTAAATGATCTTTCGTGTTTTTTGTAAAATTGTGAAATAATTCAATATGCCGATAACACCCAGTTTATTCACACATGTAATATAGACGACCTAAATGATTTGATAAACAAAAGTGAAGAGACTGTAAAATTAGCTAGAACATATTTTAACAAGAATGGTTTAATGCTTAATTCCAAAAAGACACAATGTATGTTCATAGGGACAAAGGGGCTTCTATCAAAGATTCCACCTGACACTCACATGCTGGTGGACGGCAACGTAATTACCCCCAGAACATCCATAATGAACCTGGATGTACACTTTGATAACCACTTACTGTTTGATACGCACATCACTGAAATAAGCAAGAAAGTATATGGAACACTAATGTATGTAAATAGAATAAGGGATTGTTTTAACAAAAACACAAGAATATCAGTCATACAATCATTAGTCATGAGCATCATAAACTACCGTATTAGCATCTGGGGGACAACCAATTCCACTCAAATCGAACGAGTGCAAATATTGCAAAATTTTGCTGCCAAAGTTGCTCTTGGAGGAGCTGCCAAAAGTGAACATGTCACTCCTTTCTTGAAAGAGTTGGGATGGCTAAAAATCAATCAAAAACACAAACTTGAGGTAGCAAAAATAATATACAACTTGAAAAATAAAAATCTTCTCAATTGGTTGTTCCCATTAGCTACAGTAAGTGACATGCATGCCCACAGTGTGAACACTAGCAGACAGAACAGCTCCATGTATTCCGGTGTAACACCTGCTTGGGCACCAGGTCCTTCCAAGTGGCTGCACCCACCCTCTGGAACAGCCTCCCAAATGATGTCAAACACGCCACCTCCCTAACCACTTTCAAAACGCGTCTAAAAAAACACCTATTAAGTAAACAATTTCAGCTATAAATATTCCACGTCAAGTTCCTTTGATTTATATATGCATTTTACTACATTCATGTCTGTGATTTTACTTAGTTTTATTCGACCATGATATGCCTGCTATATCTTAATATTTTATTGCTTCACTATTTTATTAGCCTTTTATAGATTTTATTATGTTATTTTATTGTATATTTAGTACGTTTTACTGAGTAACCATATATATCGTTTCCTTGTTTCTGTATAATTTTCATCATATATCACTTTTTATCTGTCTTTTGTATATTTTATTATCTTATTTTATAACTAGATTTAGTACATTTTACTCAATAACTTCTTATTTCGTTTCTTTGATTTTGCTTAGTAATGTCATATTTTTGCTACACTTAAATTTTACTGTTTACTAATATGTCTATTTCTTGTTATTTCATTAAACGTAATGTACATGTAAAGAATAACCATTGTAATAATGGAATAAAATTCTGATTCTGATTCTGATTTTGTTCTACCTCCTACCTTCCTTTCTACCTCCTACCTACTTTTCTACCTCCTACCTCCCTTTCTACCTCATACCTCCTACCTCCTTTTCTATCTCCTACTTCCCTTTCTACCTCCTTCCTCCCTTTCTACATCCTACCTCCTTTTCTAACTCCTACCTCCTTTTCTACCTCCTACCTCCTTTTCTATCTCCTACCTCCCTTTCTACCTCCTACCGCCCTTTCTACCTCCTACCTCCCTTTCTACCTTCTACCTCCCTTGCTACCTCCTACCTCCCTTTTTACCTCCTACCTTCTTTTCTACCTTGTGAAAGACATGGAAGGACTTTCTTTCCTGAGCGAGCAGTTTGGGTATGCTGGGTGAGGTTTTTGAATTTCATGGTCACCCAGCATGTCTATTTACTTAATTATTATTATTATTATTGTTATTATTATTATTATTATTATTATTATTATTATTATTATTATTATCATTATTATTATTATTATTATTATTAATATTTTTATTATTATCATTAATTATTATTATTATTATTATTACTATTATTATTATCATTATCATTATTATTATTATTATTATTATTATTATTATTATGAGTAATTTTATTGTTTTTATTATTATTATTATTATTATTATTATTATTATTATTATTATTATTATTTCAAACTGCGGGCGAAGCGAGAAGTTTAGAAGTTACGAAACTATCCTATCCAAAATTTGTCTGTGTGTCTGTCTGTCTGTCCGTCCGTCCGTCTTCTATCTCCTCCTAGACCACTGGAAGGATCAAAATTAAATTTTCAGGGATCATAGGCATCAACCCTTAGATGGTTATTATATATTAAAAACATATTGTTATTATGTAAATTTTAAAGTTATTTATGAAAAACTTTTATTTCACTTAATACTGGTCGCACATATTCATACTTATCTTTCACAGGAGACACCTTGACCTACCTCCTACCTCCAACCTCCCTTGCTACCTCCTACCTCCAACCTCCCTTTCTACCTCCTACCTCCAACCTCCCTTTCTACCTCCTACCTCCTGCCTCCAACCTCCCTTTCTACCTCCAACCTCCTTTTCTACCTCGTACCTCCCTTTCTACCTCTTACCTCCCTTTCTACCTCCTACCTCCCTTTCTACCTCCTACCTCCTACCTCCCTTTCTACCTCCTACCTCTCTTTCTACCTCCTACCTTCCTTCCTACCTCCTACCTCCCTGTCTACCTCCTACCTGCCTTTCTACCTCCTACCTTCCTTTCTACCTCCTACCTCCCTTTCTATCTTGTGAAAGACATGGAAGAACTTTCTTTCCTGAGCGAGCAGTTTGAATATGTTGGGTAAGGTTTTAGAATTTCATGGTCACCCAGCATGTCTATTTACTTAATTATTATTATTATTATTATTATGTTTATTATTATCATTATCATCTAACAAAACATCATAACAGTGCATTAAGTAATTCGAAGTTACTGTGCTTATTGGCCATAAAAGGAAAAACATAGATAAGAAAAAGTACATGAATACAATAAGTCAACTTTACAGGAATGTGATTTGCGTCAATGATATGAGGACTAATGACTTTGTATATAGCATCATTTAGTGCAGATTGAGTCCACGAGGGATCAACCATGAAATCAACTGCACTATCATGTTGAGCAATCTTAGAAACATAGCAAAAATTAAAGCAATCGTAAAGGGCTTCACACACTTTGCTATGAGTTTCCTTAAATATGTGTTTCCCTTCCTTCCACCGTCTAATAGTACAACCCAATAGTGACGTAATCCATATTCCTTGAAGAGTAAAAGGTTGAATGCACGATGCTGTAAGAAACGCAGGTTCATGGCCCGTTCACATTTACATCGCTTTTCTTTATCAAAACGACTGACGTGTAACCTCATTGTCCGCAGACCCTTATATGTAGTACGTAGCACGACAGGTAGCTACTGTCATTCATTGTTGCTTTGTCTGGTAGCTTTTGTTCTTGAATCTGTTTCACAACACTTGGTCATTCTGCTCTTACTATCTCATACACACACACACACACACACACACACACACACACACACACACACACACACACACACACACACACACACATACACACACACACACACACACACACACACACACACATACACACACACACACACACACACACACACACACACACACACACACACACACACACACACACACACACACACACACACACACACACCATCATCATCATCATCTACACAAAATGTACAATAAGAGTAAAACTGTAAGAAGTTGTTTGTAAAATTGACTTTAAAATAATAATGTGGTTGATAAAAATATATATGATGAAGTCGTATATTGATAAATATTTTCAAAAGGGAATATACTTTTTCCAGGCAGGTCATATTACATTACCTGACAAAAAAATTTGACAGGTAATG
>JAPQNM010000004.1:19173836-19176336 GCA_029783475.1 Metacarcinus magister
GACAAATGCTTTCTGTGCAATTGGTGTTTCTTCATGGCGACCTGTCTTCTCATTGGCGTTACTAATACTACTACACCACAATTACCAATTTCTACACTACTTCCATCACTACCACCACAACAACAAAATAATTCTGAGCCTGTCACCTATACTGTGTGCAAAAATACATTTTCCCATACAAACGACCATTTTTGTCACAAAACAATGGTTGAAAATATAATAAATCAACACAAATGCCATGTGTTTTGTTTGCATTTGTAATGGCGCACCACATGGAGTATTTATCACCTCTAAGAAACCTACAAAAAGAATAACAATGACAGATATCCCATGATGTTAAAGTAGAATGGCGGCCATTTTGGAAAATGGCCCCCAAAGCTGACCAAGGCACAATCTCGGGTGGCTCCATATCCAGAATTATTCGGAATACATTACTCAACATGTGTACCAATTTTGGTGCTTATATGAAAAAAATTAACAATTGGTTTGCTATGCGGCTGTACTACAAGGCCCTTTTCTTGTTTGACGTTATCGAACTCCTGATCATGCATTTTGTATTTATAATTTGGATTTTTATCGCCAATATTCATAACCTTTCATTTGGCTGTATTAAAAGACATTAACCATTTCTCACTCCAATTAATTAGTTTGTTTAGAATCTAAATAAACTAATCAATTGGAGTGAGAAACGGTTAATGTATTTTAATACAGACAAATGTATTTATATGCCCTAAGTTGTCTCTTTCGCCTGGCAGTAAAGTAATATGCACTGAAAACTGCGATACAATTCAAGAGGATCTAAACTTTAGATCCTCCTGAATTTTATCGCAGTTTTCAGTGCATATAACTTTATCGCCAAGAGAGAGACAACTTCGGGCAGATAAATGGCTATTCCAGGTGGTACCAGCGTAGCAGTATGAAGCAAATAGCAAATTAGGCACTCCTACTACTGCCTCGAAGGAGTAGTAGGATTACCTCCCTTTCGGTGCATGTTTGCGACGCCCAGAAGCCCCGCAGCGTTATGTGGATCGGGATTGAGCGTCATTCTACTACCTGCACAGATCCAACGTCGTAAATAGACTGTGGATCCGTGCCCAGACCTCAAGGTACTATTGGGGGTGTCACTGTTTGCTTCCACAACAGCCTCTCTGTACAAGCTCTCACCACCGACCTTCCTGATAACTTGGAGGTTATGTTCTTCAAACTGTGGACACACCCAAGACTCCCTCCTTCTCTGCGTGTGCAGAGACAGTTTGACGACATGCTTACGGTGTTCGGCCTTATCAATCACGTTGACTTCCCAATCACATATCAGGGTTCTTATTTGACCCTGTCATCACAGACCTGCCTAATAAAATGGTCAATTGCCGGCTGTTGGCAACAGTTGGATCCTCTGAACATCTGAATGTTCTCATCAAGATCAAGCTGGCCATCATCCGAGATGAGAGTGACTCGCACCAAATGGCTATGGGACAAAGGGAACTGGAACTCTATGAGGATAGCACTAAACAACACTATGTAGTCTAACGTGCTTGTGGGAGACGTCGCCACACAAGTAAGGAACTTCACTGAAATCCTGCTGTCCTACCAAAGAAGGTTTGTACCTAGCCAGACATACAAGTATAAACCAGGAGACCAGCCCTGGTTTGACTTTCAATGGAGGCAAGCAGCACAAAGAAAGAGCAAGGCCTGGCTACGATACAAGTCCCAACGTACAAGAAGGAATAAACACCTACATAAACTGGCCTGCAAACACATGAAAATGATCCAGAAAGATGCAATGAACAACTGGAAGGACCACCTCAAACAGAAACTTACAGGCCATTCAGTGGGTAATAAGGAGTGGTGGAGAAGCATTAAGCTACAACAGAGCTTCTCCCTCAACAACAGCATCCCATCACTGTCAACACCTGATGGCTCTGGTGTCACACGCGATAAGAAAAATTATTGGCTGCTCCTTTTCCGCCAAGATGACAGTTGCTAACCCTGAGCGTGCACCTCCTTCAGTCCCTACCCTCACCAAAGCTGCACTAGGGAACATCACCATCATCAAGTAGAAATTGCTATAGCAACTCAAATGAGTTGATCCCAAGAAAGCACTGGGGCCAGATAACATCAGTCCTCCTATTCTCAAGAGATGCGCCACACAACTTGCTATGCCCCTTGCTATCATCTTCCAGAAATGCCTTTCATCTCAGTAGTGGCCACCTCAGTGGAAAGTAGCGAGTGCGCCATCCATAAAAAAAGAGCAGAGGTGACCCTCAAAACTACCGCCCCATTTCCCTCCTCTCCATAGTTGGGAAAGTTTTTGACCCCATCATCGTCACAAGGATGAAAAAAATCTTTTACTCTCACTTGCTAAATTCCCGGCAATTTGGCTTTCGACAAGGGAGATTCACAGCTTTATTACTCCTTCTTCTTCACTCGGCATCCTGAAAATCGTTTCCTTGACCGTGATGAAGACACCTTTGTTGACATCGCTGGTGCCTTCGATAGGGTG
>JAPQNM010000004.1:19186336-19201336 GCA_029783475.1 Metacarcinus magister
GCTAGCTCAGCCTCCACTCAGAGACAACTCCACTTAGCTAGCTCAGCCTCCACTCAGAGACAACTCCACTTAGCTAGCTCAGCCTCCACTCAGAGATAACTCCACTTAGCTCTCTCCTGAGACCACGTGGCGTCCACCTTGGACTCTCTCCACACAGCTAGACTCAGCCTCTCTACTCAGAGACAACTCCACTTAGCTAGCTCAGCCTCCACTCAGAGACAACTCCACCAGCTCTCTCCTGGGGCAGGACAACACCAGACTCCCCTTAGAGACAACTCCACTTAGCTAGCTCAGCCTCCACTCAGAGACAACTCCACTTAGCTCTCTCCTGAGACCACGTGGCGTCCACCTTGGACTCCACTCCGCTCGCCGAGTAGATTCCTCCAATTACCTCCACTTCACTCACCACCAGTTTCTTCTCAAAGAAACTCCACGCAATTCCTCGCTCCACCTCTGCAAATCGCAGTCCAACCCGGACGATGCGAGTTGCAAGGCCATTGCGAGAAACAGCGTGGAAAAAGAAATTCACCCCCAACCTGACCTGTCTCCGCCGCGACCCCACCAAGACTGACCCCGTTTCCCGGGCAGCGTGGGGTCACAAACACCGCGACCCCACGACATGCCACACGCCGCCACACGGCGTCTTCTGGTTGTGTTAATTTGTATAACACAACCCCAATTTAACATGCGCGTAAATGTTACACATCATGCAGCTATCCATACAATTAAGTAGTCCTGCTTGCATGCAGAAAATGTCTCCCAGCCTGATAATACCCCCCATGGATATAATGTAATCTGGATTCTACCCTCGCTCCTTGTCTAGAATCCAGCATTCTGATTGGGAGCGGCACAGGACCTACGTGTGACGTCAAAAAGGAATATTCCACGCCGAAGCGTCCCCAGCCGTGTCACGTAGACATCCAGGAAATTTTCCAGGACCTTACATTCCTTAGCCATGACGTAGCTCTCCCCTGTCACGTAGGCCCAAAATTCCACCCATGACACTACTACAAGTACACTAAGAGTTTGAGAATAGGATAGAACCGAACAAGGCTCTCTGCCACCCTCCTCTCCCTCCGCCGACAACATGCCGTGTGGCGGGTAAAAGTGACGACCGTCTCAGAAGTGGCGACATCGCTTCTGCGCATGCGCTGGAACCTTCTGTGCTGCCAGCCGCATGACTCAAACATTGCAGTGACTGCTAGCCTCACTCTCTCCGTTGCCTCTGTCCCGCTCTGACCTCCCCTGTCTGTTGGACTGTCCCGCTCTCCCCGCTATCAGGCTGAAACTTATTGGCCTCCGAGATGCGTAACTGTATATGTATATGTATATATATATATATATATATATATATATATATATATATATATATATATATATATATATATATATATGTCAGGGCCGAGGTGACTACCAATTAATATTATCTTTTTATAGAGTTGTGGGGAAGAAAAATCATGGAGTATGATACCCCGAATATATTTACACACACACACAAATAGCAAACAATAGGCTAGAAGCCAAAATAAATCACCAACGACGAACTGCTCGTAAACAATTACCAGAGCAGGGGTATGACACCCAAATAACTCCCTGTACAGCTGTCTGGAGGGTGAGATGCGTGACAGCAACACTCAGCAACGTAGATTGTTCCTCAGACAGCAGGAAGGGTCGAATGGTGTAGGTACAGTTGAAGGGCACACTGGAAGGGAGCCCAAGTCTCCAGAAATGCCTTCGGAATGTTGAGAACCAGCAGCAGGTGGTGAGGTGTTGTCAGGTGTGAGAGCTGAGGCGTTCTGTCCTTCTCCAAGCCGGTGGCGTGGAGCTTGGCTCGGTTAGACTACCCCCCTACCCCTGGACAAGGGGGTGGGGTAGTGGCGTGGAAGCCAGTGAACAAGCGCCGGCAGACGAGAGTGGTAGTTCAACCACTAACTAGGGGAAGACGAGGCAGGTGCAGTTCCTCACAATATATATATATATATATATATATATATATATATATATATATTATATATATATATATATAATATATATATATCAAATGAAATAGTGCATGCATATTTGCACAACTTTATTAATGACAGACTCCTTCTCATTCTATCGCGTTCAGCGAGCGACTGTAGTGATGACCGACCACCATCATCTCCTCAACATTCTGCCGACATCAGTACGACATTTCTACTCCCAGCTCATGCGCAGAAGCGATGTCGCCACTTCTGAGACGGTCGTCACTTTTACCCGCCACACCGGCAGGAAAAACAGATAGAAGGGAACACCATGACCTTGTAGAAAACATGGCCATGGACATTTTATAGTAAAGAATGAAAATAGAGGAGGATACTATACTATACTAGACTAGACTACTATACTATACTATACTATACTATACTATACTATACTAGACTACACTACCACTAGTGATGGTACCTCCTGAATGGGGAATATTATTTATATTGAATCAAATTACTGTCATTACACTTCTAATATGAGATATAGGGACACAAGGATATAAGTTTCATAGATGCTCGCCTTGTTTACTCTAAATTTTATGCTCATATCAAATGGGAACCAGTGAAGTAGACACAGACCAGAAGGACTTATACTGCAACTGTTGTCCAGGTAGAGATTTGATTCTCGTTTACGTCGGATCACGGGTGGATACACCAGTACCCTGACAACCAACAGCTGCAGCCACCCACCAGTCTGAGTTAGTTTACACCATGAATTCCTTAACTACCTTTTTTTTAAAGTAAACCTGTTTCTCGGAAATGTTTGTCTAATCTGGATTTGAAAATGTCTATAGTTTTAGAACTAACGCTGGGAGTCTATTCCAATGGTCAACAACTCTAACATTGAAGTATGACTTACTAGCAATTGTGTTAAATTTTTGTACTTTTAATTTCATACCATTACCTCTCGTTACTGACGCGTTATTCATCTTAAAAAGTACTTCTGGATTGATTTTGTCAAATTTATTTAATATTTTAAAGACTTCAACCATATCTCATATCATATCAAACTGTTTTAATCGTTCTTCATACGATAAATTTCGCAAGGTATGAATACATTTTGTCGCTCTTTGTACTCTTTCCAGCAAGGTTTGGTCTTTAATGTAGTTTGGTGACCTGAATTGTATTGCATATTCAAGGTGTGGTCTTACAAATGCCGTATAAAGTTTTTTCATTACTTTTGGTGTTTTGTGATAAAAATTTCTTGAAATCATATTTGCTTTCTTACTGGCAGCTATGCACTGATCACTCACTTTTATATTACAGTTAATGATTACTTCAAGATCCTTTTCTTGTTTGACTTTATCGAGCTCCTGATCACGCATTTTGTATTTAAAATTTGGATTTTTATCGCTAATATGCATAATATGCATTATTAAAAGACATTAATTATTTCTCACTCCAATCGATTAGTTTGTTTAGATCGTCCTGAATTATATCACAGTCTTCAGTGCATATTACTTTACCGCCAAGTTTTGTATCGTCTGCGAATTTTGCTACTTTTGACAAAAGATTGCCTTCTAAATAATTTACATATATGATGAAGAGCGTGGGTCCCAGGACCGATCCTTGAGGCACACCACTAATTACGTTTTGCCAATCAGGCACTTCACTATTTAGAACAACTCGTTGTTGTCGGTCTGAGAGCCAGTCTTCTATTCACACGCATAGATGCTCTCCTATTCCATGTGCCGTCAATTTCGATATCAGCCGTTTATGAGGAACTTTATCAAATGCTTTTTGAAAATCCAAGCAAATCACATCATATGGCTCCCGGACATCCCAACTCGCGTAAACATCATTAAAGAAATCTAACAGATTAGTCAGACATGATTTATTACTACGAAATCCATGCTGGTTTTCCATTATTAATTTATTTTTCTCGAGGAACTCAACTATCTTATCCCTGATGATGAGAGAGAGAGAGAGAGAGAGAGAGAGAGAGAGAGAGAGAGAGAGAGAGAGAGAGAGAGAGAGAGAGAGAGAGAGAGAGAGAGAGAGAGAGAGAGAGAGAGAGAGAGAGAGAGAGAGAGAGAGAGAGAGGAGAGAGAGAGAGAGAGAGAGAGAGAGAGAGAGAGAGAGAGAGAGAGAGAGAGAGAGAGAGACAGACAGAGACAGACAGAGACAGAGAGAGAGAGAGAGAGAGAGAGAGAGAGAGAGAGAGAGAGAGAGAGAGAGAGAGAGAGAGAGAGAGAGAGAGAGAGAGAGAGAGAGAGAGAGAGACAGAGACAGAGACAGAGAGAGAGAGAGAGAGAGAGAGAGAGAGAGAGAGAGAGAGAGAGAGAGAGAGAGAGAGAGAGAGAGAGAGAGAGAGAGAGAGAGAGAGAGAGAGAGAGAGACAGACAGACAGACAGACAGACAGAGACAGAGACAGAGAGAGAGAGAGAGAGAGAGAGAGAGAGAGAGAGAGAGAGAGAGAGAGAGAGAGAGAGAGAGAGAGAGAGACAGAGACAGAGACAGAGACAGAGAGAGAGAGAGAGAGAGAGAGAGAGAGAGAGAGAGAGAGAGAGAGAGAGAGAGAGAGAGAGAGAGAGAGAGAGAGAGTTGATTTCATATGGCAAACTACTTCATTGCCAGAATAATTTGGGCAGGGCTAAGAAGTTCTCTTGGAACTAGTTGCGAGAACAAATAAAGAATTAAAGGACAGGATGTTCATTCAAAGCCAAAGCCAAGCAAAAATTATTAGATAACTATCAGAAGTATGAATGTAATTTGTACAATCTGCTAAATTTCTATATCTTGATATATTAATATTTTACTAATATCATCCATGTTACAAATCTTGAATATCAACAACTTTAATGTTTCTGTATGATAAAAACGTATGTGCTGTATGTATATATGTGTATGCATTCATATATGCATATTTATACTATTTATTTATGTGTATGTAAATATGCATATATATGTGTGCATGGGATTGTTTGCATTTGAGTATTTATGAACTTATCTATATTGTATATAAGTGTGTTTATATGGTTCAGTTATGTTAAATCAAAGTAATATTTTTGTTTTGAATGATATGCTCAGGCAATAAGTTATTGATATATTATCATAGGCCGTCCATACGACACCTTAAATCAAACATTCTCTAGTTAGTATTAGAGCTTCGGCTCAATGGGCCTTGTCATAGTATTATCTGTATAATTTATCTTACTCTTTTGTGATATACAAAGAGGCCTACTAAAGCAATGACAATATCAATATCAATATCAATATCTCTCTCTCTCTCTCTCTCTCTCTCTCTCTCTCTCTCTCTCTCTCTCTCTCTCTCTCTCTCTCTCTCTCTCTCTCTCTCTCTCTCTCTCTCTCTCTCTCAAAAATTTTCCAATAAAAAAGCCACTTAATGAACTGATGCATGTTATTTATTTATGAAATGTTTATAGACCATAATGACATTGTCGAATGCGTGCAAGTGACATGAGAACCAAATAAATGCAATTCTGTTAACCTTCCCTGCATAGATACTTAATAAATGCTGTTTTACGGACTTCTGCTGCCTTTTTTAGCCTACAGAAGCATTGACAACTATGTGATATGATATACTAACCCACAGTTTCTTGACCCATTCTGAGCTCAGTACTCTTGGATAGGCTACGTTGCCAGTCAAACACCTCTTTAAGTCAAATTTTAAGTTACTCAGCAGCTGATATAATTTGATTACGAAAGCTACATTTGGTGTATCACAATAAAGTAAATAGAAAACAATGTTTCGCTATCTATTCTATTTATTCCCAAAAATACAGATCAAAGACGTTTTTAGCAAGCAAAATCAATCACAAAAAGGTGGTAACCCATTGGCTGATAAATAGTTACTCTTCTTGAAGCAACTACGGATATGTAGTCAGGGATACTGAATTGTATTTGGATAAATCGTGTTCCCACTAACCCCTAAAATATATTTCAGCATCCCCAACGGTGTTATTACCATAGATAGCTATAAACGCTGTAACAATCAAAGTATGGCTTACACCAATCACACCTATCCAATAACAGTTAACTAACCTCTCCAAATTTCATATTTAATCATACCACATATATGTAATAAAACATTAAAACTGAAATGCTACATTCACACATGTAGATGAAAAACCATAACGCATCCTTCCCCGCCTTTTGCCTCTTATTATAACGTGTTACACAAAGTCACACAACTCCCTGGCAACAATGATTAACTTTTTTTCTTGGCTTTTTAAAAATTCTTGTTGAGTGCAGCGCTCAGGTGGACTGAAAGTTCAGCCGCCGTGGTTGTGTGGGTGTCGAGGACACTTGTCGCAAGGCCACTGCCGCCAAAATACAAGACCGTCTTGTAATGAAGTACTTTAATTCCACATATCTCAGCGCTTCCGCTTATTACATGTTATTTTTTTATTTTTTATTTTACAGTCATTTACTTACAGTGGAGGATACATGTTGAGAGATTCACATCCCTTGTTGGCACAGCACCAAAACCTTATAAACATATGAGCCAAACACATTAGTATAGTGTGTTGTTGCCATTGCTTCTCAGCGTTTTAAGATCAACGAGAAAAGTTTGTAACAAGTCTTCACCTGGTCCACAACATTGGTTGGGCAAAGACGCGAAAAAACAGTGAATGATGACATGACGGTTACCGAGAGCAGCACATTATTTTTTGTGTACATAAATCAGTGAGCAAGAGATTCTTCTGAAACCACGAGTACGTACAGCCCACGATCAATACATTGCTATTTCTTTATACTATATAATGTAATAAAGCTAATGCAACTATATGAATATACTGAATGGGTAATCTGAACTTCAAACAAAAGTAATATAATTGTATTTCAAGTGTATTATTACCATCACCTATTTTGTGAATAAAAGTTCAAGTACGAAACAATTATAGGAAACAAAAAATTAAAAAATATATTAACCAAAAATTTGGGCAACACGAGATGGCAGAGACTTAAGACACTTCATCGCTGTCCACACTGACAACGCCTCCTTTAGGGAAACAGTCACTGCCAAAGTATATATACTATAATAACAAGTAAACTCACTGAGGGAGTATTGGAACCTATGACGTCACGCGGGATATAGAGCGAAGTCAACAACACAGCATGTGGGTGTTTTAGGCGTGTTATTTAAGTATTTTAGGTACTTTATTGTATCAACTTCTAAGAGCTTGTGTAGTGTTTGGGAAGGTTAGCAGTCTGATAAGTAATAGATAAATAAAGTTTATAGTAATTACAAGTGCATTATCTATCTCCCACTTCTTGTGTGGGCTGGGGACGCCTGTTTCTATTCAATGGAAATTTGTCTTTTTTCCATCCTCTACGATATTATCAGAGGGCTGAAGAAGATCCTAACGAGAAAAATGTTTTTTTTTAACAGAATTCGTGATAAAATTAGTTGTGATAAGGAAACAATAGCTTATATTTACGTGTGACCACAATACAAAAAAAACATCTTCTACACTCATTTTTCTTATTTCTTATATTTACCCAGTACGGTAGTAGTTTTAAGTGCATGTATATCTACCAATATATTGATGTGATATAATTATATTGTACGACAACGATAGTTTTCCAATTAACTAGAAGTACTGCAAGTACAAATATTAATTTAATACTTCTCTAAGGATATACTATATTATGAAATAAAAGATGTATGTAGAGTACACTGTAGCATTTTTAAAGAAACTTTTACTCTCCCATATTGGCCTGTTAATATAAAGATTATCGGTAAGTACAATATTGCAGTTTGTGTAACTGCAAAGTTGTGTTGTATTAAAAGGGATAGTATCTGCACTGAATATGAGATAAACACTGGACACTACGAAAATACAATACTGTATCAGTAATTAAAAAGGAAAAAAATAGCATTATCAAATTCCGGAGAAATAAGATGAGCCTAATGGTGAAATTTTTTAGATGAGTAATAAGTGTATAATAATGATTTTTTCCAAGAATAGGCTGTTGTAAAACAGGGACATAATATATTAAGTCATCTCTCACTATATATCTATCTCAAGTAAATAAAAGATGCATATAAAAGTATAAGGTAAAATCGGAAAAAATGTAAAATCTTAGTGGCTTCCTCACCTACTTATCTATCAATTTATGCAGTTAAGAGCAATTAATAATAATACAAAGTCTTAAATGTTGGTAGTGACAATTTGCTCATTCTGAAGTTTGGCTATAGCCTAGCTTCCCTAGAGCTTTAAAAGTTAGGCTATGCTCCAATGACAGAGATAAAGATATATACTGGTAAACGTTATTTACTTTATAATATTGGAAAGTTAGTATAGCATAGATAAAACAGTATAGGCGACACAGCTGTCGTGATATCTGTGTTTTAACACCGATATTTTATTTGTATATACAATCATATAATGGTAAATCACTCTAGCTTACGCTGCCTTTTCCTTCGCCGTTTGGTCGCACTAATTCTTATTACTTTATACAACAATATATTTAATTTTATGCTAAACAGAATAAAAAATGACTCAAGAATATCTCTCATATAGTAAATTACAATTAACATACAGGATGAAAGTCGTAATATTCACATTTATCTCCTTTGGTAAACTATGCGAGTCAGCGACACCATCAAATATTGTGAAATAAATGTTGATTAACTCCTTACATGGAAACTTTAACATGACACTAGTAAGACAATATACAATTTTCATCAGATCTTTGTGCTTCACTATAATATTTTGATTGTATTTATAGTAAATAACTTGCTAAACTGAGCATTTCCCTTCGCTGTAGTCGGATCCCTTGGTCGTATCAGTAATCATGACTTTATACAATAAAAACACCACATGATATTAAAATCTATTGTGCTAAAAAGGATAAAGAGGGATTAAATATGTGTATGATAGTGTAAGATACAATTACTATCAAGAAAGAAAGCCGTAATTCCCATAATATCATCCTCTGGTAGCTACCATATAGACAGATAGCAGTAAGTTTAGCTCCTGCGTGACGTCACACTTTTGAGAGACTTTGACTACGAGTTGGAGTTAGAGTATTCAGTGGTTTTACTTGTTGATATAGTATATATACTTTGGTGATTGCTGCTGCCCGGCGCTATAGGGTTTAACTTTGGCTACGTGTAACTTTGTCACACCAGGCGTTGAGCCCATCCTGGCTGGTGCAGAAACATGGTTTTTCCCCAAAAAAAGAACACTGAGGGACGCCGCTAAACACGAGCAGCGTCGGCAACCAGTCACACCAGCAGGCAATCGGCGAAGAAAGGAAGTGACGGTTGTCCTAACAAAAACCATCCCCCTGGTACAAACACGCCCTTCTCACGTCTGCCACCAGCCATCGCCACCACCACGAAGTACGCCCCCCGTCGCCTTCCCCAACACTACTACCAGTCCTACAAAATTATATATGTATACTAATACATTATACATAACTATTACTAAATATCTTCCTGTGCTGCGAACGCTACATATATATATATATATATATATATATATATATATATATATATATATATATATATATATATATGTGTATATATATATATATATATATATATATATATATATATATATATATATATATATATATATATATATGGAAATTTCTCGATATCTTTCAAAAGGACTGTCATCAACACAACAAATCTTCTGCAGAAACTCCTTGATATCATCCGTCAGCGCGAGGATAACATGTCACGTCTCGCTACCTTCTTTGATATAGTACATACTGTCACATATGGCACGGCTTTTCAAAGGAATGCGAGGACGAGGCTTACCGTAGCCAATCTTCTGAGAAGCCTGATTGAATGTGTGTTACCCGCCGCCCCAGCATATTTCCAATCCCACACCCATTACACCAGGCCTTCTCTCACTAATCCTCATGCTCAATTGCAGCTCATGACGCCCTAAAGATTGTGTCAGCTGACTGGAGAATGGACAGAGATTACGGCAAGGCGGCAGGTGATGCAGCACGTGAGTCGAAGTCAAACACACGATACGAACGGGACGCAGCGGGACGGGAAAAGGACTAATGTATTAATAAGATGAAGGAAGTCCCTGCGTGCTTCCGAGACAACCAAGGACAAAGGAGAACTGTCAATAGGTGCGGATACCTGTGCTGCATTGTTACACACACACACACACACACACACACACACACACACACACACACACACACACACACACCCGCGCGCGCGGATATGCGAAGGACAACGAACGTCACGCCTTTCGATACCAAATTTGACTAATGCTCACAACGAGGCCATACAAAATTTTCTCCTCACCTCCCTCTCTCCCTTCCTCCCAGCAACCATACCCTTCCTTGCTATCCCTCCTACATCTCTGATCCTTCGTTCCCTCCCTCTAAGTCTACTTCCTCGACCCTTCCTTCCCTGCTTCTACGCCTGTCCCCGACCATTCCTCTTTTCCTTCCCAGCCTGTTTCCTTGAGCCTTCCTCCCCTCCTTATCTTTCTTCCTCCCTTCTTCCTTCCTCAGAAGTAGTTACTCCCCAGAGGCAATAGTGTGTATATATATATATATATATATATATATATATATATATATATATATATATATATATATATATATATATATATATATATATATATATATATATATATAGCTTAGGTAGATAATTTTTTTGAAAAAAAAGTGCCAATGTGAATAATCAACATCAACAACACGATGTGGCTCTGACAGACGCAATTTCCGCTATCGGGAGTCACGATTGTCTAGTCTCTGACACCTCGGTCCCTTCAAGAACGTCCCCCCAAGGGAATGACCACAGCAAAAGATCCTCCACCTTTCCTTATCCACACACTGCCTCCTTTCTGATTCGATTCCTCTCCCTCTATCGGCAACTCTTTCATGCTTTTTACGTTTATTTCCGGCAAGAAATTAGAATGTGGCGACCCAACGAAGTCGAATGATAATATAATGATAATATATCTAACTTGACGATGACGTCATCGGGCAGGATGTTCAACCATTGACGCACTACATTGACTACACCATGGAACGCCATGGTAGCAGGAGTGAGAGTATTGTCACCCAGCGATATTCCATCATTGCTTTGGTTTCGGCCAATACTCCATCGAATACATAGCATTAAGAAGTGAACAGCTCAACGATGGATTAAAAGATATCAAGAAACGCAAAACCTTAAAAACCTGGAGCCGTATGCAGAACTTACTGTTAAAATCTTACCTTAAAAGGTAAAAACTATTAATACTTAACAGTAACAGCAATCCTGCGCTACTAGTATGTATATTTTGGCGCCAACCGTTGCTATGGACCTGAAACCACTCACCCGAAATAAATAAACAATTGTTTCTTACAAATAGAATAAGAAAATGCATCCTCAATAATAAGATAAACATAAAAAGTAAAAATAAGCCACTTCATAAGTACAGAATACCCAGGAAATAGTTAAATACGGAATAACAGAACCTCTCATACCGGTAATGGGCTATAAGTTATATATTGTCTCAAATACCAGGAATAGGTTATTACTGTTTTTTCTTTAAAATATCGGTAATAGGATACTATTTATCGTCTTTACATATCTGTAATAGGCTATAATTAATATATCGTGTTCACATACTGGTCGGTGATACGCTATAATTATAACATCTTCAAATACTGGTAATATGTCATAAATAACATATTTTCAAATAACAGTAATAACCCTAACAAAGCAAGACATACAAAAACTACGAGTATCAAAAAATCAAGTGTACAAACAAATAATGGAAGCCCCAGGATATGCACAAGGAACAGCATTAAAAGGAGAGATAGGAGCATCATCAATGAAAACCAGATTAATTTAATCGACTGATTTATTACCAGTATATACTGAAGGAAAAGGGAAATGGTCAGCTGGCAAAAATAAGAGAAGAAGTGAAGATAAGAGGACACAAATGGATAAAGGAAACAGAAAAATACATGAAAAAGTAGGAATAGGATATAAAAAACTGAGAACTGAAAATTCAAGAAATGGGACACACAAAATTGGAGACAGGAAATGGAAGAAAGACAAGTTTGGTGATGTACAGAAAATGGAGGACAGAAATTGGAGGCCAAGAAGACCTATACGACAACAGAACATCATCCATAGTACTCTCTGGGTGCCGAACAAATAACTTAACTCAATGACAGAAAAAAAAATTCAGGGACGAGAAACAAAATGCAACCTGTGTGGAGCAGAAAATATAAACCTAAATAATTTCTTATTATGGTGCGAAGGATATGAAGAAGAAAGAAAATTGAATTACAAGTTACAAAGACCATACATAGAAAATAAAGAAGAAATTATCGGAAACTTATTATTTGACAGTGCAAACATCGAACATACAAAAAAAACAATTTACAGTTTTTGGAAAAAGAGAAAGAAGAATGAAAGAAATACAAGAACAATATAAATTAAATGTAGGCTACAAGAAGTGAGAAGAAATATAAAGAATGAACAGAAGCTGACCACAACAACAACAACAAAAGAATACACCAGGGAGGGCCGATAAGAAGGCGAGGCTCCCGACTTCAACCTGAATCTCAACCTGAACCTGAACCTGAACCTGAACCAGTACAAACTTATAATAAATGTTATTTTGATACTGGAGATAGGCAATAATTAATAAAAGTAGTTAATGGAAGAAAAACACCCAAAATAATTAACGGTAATAACGAAAATATTAATCAAATCAGGTTCAGGTCTATTTCTGTTAATAAAGTCAAATACTCACCACTTTGCTTACTCACTGTCCTTCCAACGAACTTCAAGATGTCGGTTGATGTGTCCTATTTACCTTTTCAGCGGTGTTTGTAGTTGTTCTATAAACTAAACAAAATTATTCCACACTTCACGTGGCCTCACTTACTCCGGTCAGCCTCAATATGTAAACAAACCGGTCGCTTAAACTCCATGCGGCTGTTGGAAGTTTTCATTCAATCTCGTTCCTCATTCTTTTGTGGTATTAAGATTTTTTTTATTTGGTTTCGTGTTGATCAGATCCTTATGTGTAATTGACTCACAAAATGTATTAGTTTGCTCAAAGTAAACAGGGACAAGTAGATGAAGAAAAGTAGAGGAGTGAAATGAGGTTGCCACTGTGCCAGCGGATTTATAGTCAGACATGCTAACTATACACCACTGAGGCACCTAGACTGATATGAAGGGAAAAGTTTAAATGACACACACACACACACACACACACACACACACACACACACACACACACACATGCACTCCCGTGGGTCAATGGTTAACGTACCTGCATGCCACCCGGCAAGGCGTGGGTTCAAATCTTGCTCAGATCGCTAAGGAATTTTCACTGACAGGTAGTGGTTACTGTCCCCCTTGAGCAGGGGGATGGGAGTGTGTGATGTTTGAGAGGTCTCAGCCTTACCCATAGATCCGTCTCTATCAGCTCTGAGCTCTTTCGGGGAGGGTAATGGCTAACGATCACGAGTTCAGCGCGTGATCCTCCAGACCCTTGTGGGTGAGTTACACACACACACACACACACACACACACACACACACACACACACACACACACACACACACACACACACACAGGATAATAAAACTTCTCTCTACTGGCTTACTTTTTGAAGCAAAACCCAAAACATACAAGTTCATAGCATCTGAAACATAAACTGTTATGCTTAATTGACACTGAAACCAATTAACCAATAAATAAAATATATGGCTACAAAGCTACAAAAGGTCATTGTTTGAATACCCTTAATTTTGATTTTTTTTTTAGTAAATCTATATAAAATTTGATAGCATCGTCAACTCTAATACTGTATCAGCCTCTCTCGTCAGGAACCCGCAGGCCAGGAAGAGCGGGAGGAGCCGTACGCTGGGCGGCCCTGATGGTGTACAAAATATGACTCTAGAGCACCAAGGAGCGTGAGCCTAGCAGCTGTTGGGTGACTACCCATGACTGAGGTTCAGCCTCCGTTCAGCTCTCTGGCTTCCTACTGAAGCTTCATAGAGTGGTGAAGAACACGAGACCGCACAAGACGCGCTATGGCGTTATATCCCCATAAGTTATAGATGTGTGAATATATATATATATATATTTGTATATTAATGTGAGTAGATAAATACCTTGCTGTTCTCTATTCATAATACAGTTATACAGGATTGAAGTATTTTCAACAGGCACTTTTATTGGGAGCTGAATAGAAATATATGTTATCATCAATATTCTCTGCTCAGTATCCCACTGGCTAAGTAAACGGCGCGCGTGGGAAAGGCACCGTTGCTGCAGCTTCTTTCAAGGGACGCTCGTAGGAAAAGAAAAAAAAAGCTCTGTTAACCGTGCAACAGCCTGAGTCGCTGCAACGTGTTATAGACTGGAAGCACCCAGGCAGGGATGGAGGGGAGGAGAAAAAGGGGGTCGTGCACCTAAGAAGGGGTCTCTTGTGGATGTTTACCTTCCCGTAATGCCCCTCACCTGGTTTGACAAATCCCACTCGAATCCCTTATTGTGTCCGCTTGTAACACATGAGGAGGTTCATGTAAGACAGGTGAGGAGGTACCGTGTTTTGGCTACAGGTGCCTGAGGTCTAAGTGAGACATCGGGAACTGACCTAACACTTCCTGAAACATGGATTTACTCATTTGGATTATATTTTTACTATCATATATCAATCATGTAGATAATACTTTGAAATGTTTTGTATCTATAAATACCTTTACTTCTGTTTTTCTTTTTTTCATATATTCATAATGTGGATATATGAATTGAACTTTTTATACTTAGATATATTTCCCTTGAAGTGACGAAGCCAATGGTCAGCTCACACCGCTGGCTTGCGATACCCTAACTCCTGCCTGATGTTGTTTCTGTGCCTTCCACCCGAGGGGGAAAGACAGACAGTGGCCGGCAAGGAAGGGAGGACAGGCAGACGGTGGCTCAGCAGGCGGAATTTACTAGGCGGCCGCGTACCCGTCCCTGGATCTGGACGGCGGACCGGAATCGTTCAGGGTCGAGGTAGTGTCGACCCCCGTCGGAGCA
>JAPQNM010000004.1:19206336-19213836 GCA_029783475.1 Metacarcinus magister
ACCACAGGATGGTATTATCTAAAGTAACACTAGAACAAAAGAGGAAGAGAGAAGTATTCAGAATGAGGAGGCCAAATATTCAAACAGTCAAAGGGAAGTCAGATAAGTTTGCGATTATAATCCAGAACAATTATTCACAACAAGTAGGTGAGGTGAATGGAGACATAGAGAGATAGGTTAGGTTAGGTTAGGTTTTGTTAGGTTAGGTAGTCTTAGGTAGTCTTTGAATCAGCACTAGAAGTAGATGGGAAGGCGCCCAAAGAAAACAGCGGAAAACTGTTTGCAGAATGGCTATAAAAACAAGACGGCACAAAATAGAAGCGGTTGAACTGTCTAAAACCATAAACAAGAGACAAACTGATGACATTCGAAAGAACAATATGAAAATGATTGAGGGAGAGAGTTTGAAGGTTGCAAGAACACTTGGAATTGGCAGTAAGCAACTTTATGTTTTAAAAGATGAAAACGGTCAGACTACGCTCAATAGAGATGAGGTGATCTTGATAGCGGATTAATTCTAATCAAAATTGTATAGCAATAATGATAGGCAAACCGAAGACCCCAGCATGGAAACTATAAATATTGAAGTGCCCCATGTAAAGACGAGTGAGATACAATAAGCACTAAAAAGAGAGAGAGAGAGAGAGAGAGAGAGAGAGAGAGAGAGAGAGAGAGAGAGAGAGAGAGAGAGAGAGAGAGAGAGAGAGAGAGAGAGAGAGAAAGAGAGAGAGAGGGAGAGAGAGAGAGAGGGAGAGAGAGAGAGAGAGAGAGAGAGAGAGAGAGAGAGAGAGAGAGAGAGAGAGAGAGAGAGAGAGAGAGAGAGAGAGAGAGAGAGAGAGAGATTCTTTAATTCCCCGGGGAGTTCACTCTACACAACCTCCACCTCCCTCCTTCCCTCCCCCATGTCGGCCATCGCACACCGCCCCATTGCCAGGCGAGAATTACCTGGATATTAACCACAAAAATGGTGTGCAGTGTGTGGTAAACCAACGCTAAAAACCTCATACGTAAGGTGTGAGGAGGAAAGCTGTCCCAACCTGTGTCACACTAATTGTCTGGTTGGCACCCCAGTATACAGGTGTGACTACACGGAGCAGCTGTGTGCACAGGACAACATTCCAGACCCCGTGACCCTTGTTAGCGAGGAGACAAACACACCCTCCCAGCTACTCCCATGCAAACAGGGACTCCTCACAGACCAGGAGAGTGAGGAGATTAATCACTGGGAAGAACTGGACAGAGGAGCTCATCTCCCTGGTTGAGAACCTCACTGAGAAAGCTTACCGGGCAAATATCAGCATTAAGTTCCTCCAGGAAGACCGGGACGAAAAAATTAAGAATAGGAAGGTGTTTGCCTCAGCCCTCAGACTTGCTTATTGACTAATAGCCTCCAAGCAGCGTCAGGCACAAGTAACAACGTGCTCACAAGCTGTTAGTGCTTTCTCAGACACCATTGACGTGCACTGGGAGGAAGTCTGCCAGGATTCTGAGACCTGGAGAAAGTGGTGGAGATCTGGGAAGTCAAAGCAGCTACGGTACACTGCCTGGTCTGTCGTGCCTCTCATCCCCCAGAAAACAAACCGCCACCCATCACCTCTACCCTCACAGAGGCGACCGAACTCTCCCCTACACCTCCCACCCCACCAATTTCCCTTGTCACCCCCACCACCTCTACCACGTCACAGGGTGACGCTGACGAAAGCAGCGACACCATGGAGGGTACCGACACCAGATAGAATCGAGGTACCGGCTCCACGCAAACTCCACCCTCAGCCTCCCTAGACACCGCTACTTCTGGGAATGATAAACGGAAAAAGGGAAGCAACAGGAGGGGTGTGAGACCGCGAGAGGTGAACGTGTCCAGGCGACCCACGAGCCACAAGGACACTAACCAGTCACGGAGGCAGGCTAAAGCAAGAGTGTGCAATTACTGCACACATAAATGACACAATACTTTGGTCTGCTTCGCCCGAAACTCAGATCTTGAGACGTGACCTGAGGCACAAGGCGTGGGAAACTCTGCTGCAGGGCGGAGAGAACAATATGTCGCGAGCCCTGACTTCACGCCTCCTGGCCCTCCAGAGACCTCACGTCTCACACCGGGAATACACCACCAGACCAACGGACCAGCCATGGTTTGGCTACCGTTTCCGTGTTGCTGCCGAGGCCAATTACTCTGTGTGGCTCCGCCACAAGTGAAACCCGACTCGCACAAGGACCTGCATCTAACAGCCTGCAGGAAGATGGCGGCAACAATCATATGAGCCATACAAAAATGGGAGGAGGACCTGCGCCGCAAACTACGAAGCGCAGGCATGGGAAACAAGACTTGGTTGTCCCTGGTCAAGGAGAAGCAGGGAATCAGCCACCAAAATTTTATCCCTCCCCTTACCAAGCAGGACGGAACAGTGGCCATCTGCAGCTTCTGGCTAACATTTTCATTGAAAAAAAATAATGTGGAGCTCCCCCTGCAGCCCCTGCCTCGTCTAAAGCAGCAGTGCGAAGAGACTGTCACCAAGGTGGAGGTGACGCAGACGCAGGTTAAACATCTGCAGCGAGGACTAGACACTAAGAAAGCCACCGTCCCTGACGACGTCAGCTCGCACTTGCTAAAACAGTGCGCCCAGGAGCTGTCTGTCCCTCTCACCACGGTCTTAACAGCCTGCTTGTGAGAAAACATCCGGCCTTCAGTGTGGAAAGAGGCTCGGGTGGTTCCCGTTCACAAGAGGAGTTACAGATCTGATCCGAAATAACTACAGGCCCATTTCCCTGCTGCCTATAGGGGGGAAAGTGTTTGAGAGGATCGTGGCACAGGTAGTCTGTCGTCACCTTAGTGAAAACTACCTCTTCTCAGACCAACAGTTTGGGTTCAGACCTGGATGTTCTACTTCTGACCTGCTGATGCTCCTCACAAGAAAGTGGCAGGACGCCCTTGATGACGGTCAGAACACTGTCGCGGTGGCCCTGGACATAGCGGGTGCCTTCGACAGGGTGTGACACGGAGGCCTGTTGGAAAAACTCCGTTGAAAAGGCATCCAGGGTGACTTGCTGCTGCTCCTGGAGAACTACCTTTTTTTATCCTTTACCCATGGTGCCGGTAGGCTTAATGGAGGCCTGAGATGGTCGGCCTCCGCCCGTTAGTAGCGCGGGTTAGATTTTTTAAGTGACGCCTCGTTTCTGATTGATAGGATCATGTATCCTGCAAAGATAAAGCATCAGTCCTACAGGGCTCCGTGCTTGGGTCTGTCTTGTGGAACATTTACGTAGATGATCTTTTCCGGGAGCTACCACCAGTCTCAGCTTACGCTGATGACTGTACTCTCTCCTGTACCTACCCATGACAGGACAGTGAGCGTACTACTGATTGAGATCGGCAGGTTAGCGTTATGCAGGAGTCGGGTACACGCTGGCAGGTGACCTTTGCACCGGATAAAACACAGGCAATGGTCCCCTGCCGCCAACCTAGCAATTGAGGGGAAGCTGTGCTTTGATGGCGTTCCTCTCCCACTCCAGTAAACTGTCAAGATTCTGGGAGTGGAGGTGATCCGAGAACTACGGTTTGATGGCCACATTGCCCAAAAGGCTTCCCACACGAAGGATAGCTGGCTTCCTTGACAAAGTGGATACACTCTTGCTCTATAAGGCCCAGAAATGGCCTTACTTGAAGTATACTGCTCTCTCTTAGATGTCATGTGCAGCCTCGCACACCAAGAAACTGGACAGCATCCAGTGTCGAGCCAGGCGACTGGTGGATGCTGCAGACCCCACACCCCAGCCCAAGTCAGCGAGTACCCTTGACTCACTAGAACACCGCAGGAACGTTGCAGCGCTAGTGGTATTCCACAAGGCACAAGTGCAGGGAGTGCCACACCTGGGTTGGGTTATGCCAGCCTCCAAGAGTCGCCATGCAGAGCACGAGAACGGTGCCCGTTAGTGGTAACGGAGTAGAGGTGCCATATTCCCGTGCCAGCAGGCACCAACGCACCTTTGTGGGCTGCATCTCCAAGATGTTGAACATTTTCACGGCCGCCGTCCCTCACACCCAAGAGATGAACACTCATAGAGTTAAACTGACGGCCAATAACTGGAGACGGTCTTAACCCACCCCGCTGACGCTAATCATTTTGTGACCAAGTGAACAGCTACTGCAGTGCCAGAAAAAGGCACTACAATGGTGTTTGACTAGTGATGTGAAGTGATGAAACTTGGTGAACGGGGACATGTTGATAATTAGTGTAATTATATTATTTTTATGTTTTTTTTATATGTATTTATATGTATTTGTATATATTTCTGTATAATCTTATAATTGATACTATATAATGTATATTGCTTGCCCTTAAGATAGGTAGAACATAACAGTTCACCTTTGGGCAAATTGTAATTTATAATGAGTTTAAATAAAAACAAAATAACCAGAGAGAGAGAGAGAGAGAGAGAGAGAGAGAGAGAGAGAGAGAGAGAGAGAGAGAGAGAGAGAGAGAGAGAGAGAGAGAGAGAGAGAGAGAGAGAGAGAGAGAGAGAGAGAGAGGGAGGGAGGGAGGGAGGGAGGGAGGGAGGGAGGGAGAGAGAGAGAGAGAGAGAGAGAGAGAGAGAGAGAGAGAGAGGAGAGAGAGAGAGAGAGAGAGAGAGAGAGAGAGAGAGAGAGAGAGAGAGAGAGAGAGAGAGAGAGAGAGAGAGAGAGAGAGAGAGAGAGAGAGAGAGAGAGAGAGAGAGAGAGAGAGAGAGAGAGAGAGAGAGAGAGAGAGAGAGAGAGAGAGAGAGAGAGACTTATTTCAATTACGACAAATACAATGAGAGGAAAACTTAAGAAGCCAAAAGACGCATTGGTTTATCCATTAGTCTTAACCGCGAGTGACCAGCGTGTGTAGGTGGTAGGTGGATAAGGAAGTCTCTCACTACCCTTCCCTATTTTAATCCCAGGGATCAGGTATCTATCAAAACTCGAAGCGACACTAACAAATTTCCACTGGTTGGCCAGGTAAAGATATAGGCAGACTTGACCTTCATAGTACAAGAAGAGGTGGAATGCACAAGATGGGCGGTTAGAGGAGTTTACCGAGCCGAGGTCAAAGGCGTTTTCTTGTCAAAACCAGTGAAGTCTGGAGGATCGATTTTTGAGGTGCATTCCCCAATGTACCTGTTTATTTTGAATTTTCATTACTGGCCATGGTGAGCCGAATGTAAGTGGGGGATATAACTGGTCTTCTACCCATAACCCCCATGAAGAGTAAGGGCAATGAGGGTGCCCATGGCACCCTCAGGCCGTTCATGACTAACTCGTAATAAACCTTTCATACTCTTAACACGGCTCTCACACTTAAGAAAATGAAGGAGATAGTGGGAGGTAAGAAATAAGAAACATATGAAATAAGGGGAAATAAAGCTAGAAAAAAGAAAAATTGATTCGACCAGAGACTGAAGTCCAAGGCATCACAGCATCAGACCACAATCTCTGGTCTCGAAGCCCCTCCACAATGTCAATAGGCTTAGAAACGAAGTTGTAGTGGATGATAGAAATGCTGAGATTATTGCATTGGGAAGGGAAAATGGAGGCAAGGTGTTAGTAGGGTTGAATAACGCACACATCACGAAAGAGGAAGTACAAGGGCGGTAAAGGAGATGAAAGCAGAAAAAGCTGCAGATTTGGATGAGTTTGTTGTAGAATGCTTAAAAATTGGCGATACAAGTGTGAGTGGGTAGTTAATAATATTGTTATATTTGTGTTGTGTAACCAGTATGGTACAAGTTGATTGGATGAGCACATGTGTAGTTCCTTTCTATAACAGGTAAAGACGATTAGTATGTGTGTGCTATTTTTAGGGATATAAACCTGTTGAGTAGGTAAGGGGATTATTAGGATAAAGAGGATCAGAGATGGTACAGAAAGTGTTATATGTGAAGAGGAATAAGGCTTTAGAAGAGGGCGAAGCTGTATGGATCAGGTGTTTGCTGTGAGACAGGCGTTTTTGTCGAAAGAAAAACAAGAATTTTGGGTTTTTATGGACCTAGAAAAGCCTATGACAGGATTGACAGGGATAGCTTATGACTGTATGGGTTAGGTGGCAGACTGCTAAAAGATGTGAAAAGTTTCTATGTGACTAGTAGAGAAAGTACAGGAGTGGGAAATAGCGTGGGTGAGTGGTTTCGAGTAGGACTACGTCAGGGATGCATCATGTCATCATGGCATGATTGTTCAATATTTATATGGATGCTGTGGTAAGGGAAGTTAATGCAAAAATGTTAGGTAGAGGTCTGTGTTTGAAAATTTTTTTATGATAGAGAGTGAACGATAAATCAACTACTGTCTGCAGATGATACAGCTTTAGGGGCGGATTCGGAAAAAAAAATATGTCAGTTGGTGGAAGAACTTGGACGAGTACGTAGGAGGAATTTGAGAGTGATTGCAAATAAAAATAAAATAATGAGATGCACAAGGGGGATGGTGGTAAAAGGATGAAAGTTGCATTGACTGGTGAACTGCTAGAGAAGGTGAATTTACTCTAATATTAGGACTACTGTACACGTAGGAATATAAATAGAGGTAAAGTTAGGATCAATGTTGTAGGAAAAGTTCTGGGAGGAATGAAGATGTTTAGATTTTTTTTTTTTTTTTTTTTTTCTATATTATTAACCGTTAGCACCAGTAGGCATATGAGGGCACAGATGGACTTGCCTCGCCTGTTAATTGGTGTAGGTTTTAACATTTTTATAGTGACGCCTCGAATGATTAAGTTCTCTCTTGAATATGTTGAGAACGTGTGAGGCTTATTACTGCTACAGCCTCAGATGCATATTAACGTTGTAAGTCCCGTCTGAGGACAGTATGGCAGCAATTTGGGTAGTCTTTGGCCACTCGGCGGTGAAAAGTGGTCAGCGGATATCGGGGATTCGAACCCGAGATCCTAGGCTCCCATGCCCGAACGCTGACCACTGCACCACCGCCTCCCCTAGAGAGATGGTAATTAATGTAAATTGAAGGTTGCATGAACGTGTAGCTGTGCCCAATGCACAATATGGGGCTGAAACATGAAGTATGACAGTAGCAGAGAAGAGATTAAACGCAATGGAGATGGAATGTATGGACCGAGTAAGAAGTGAGGAGGTGCGAAGAAGAACTGTTGTTATGAGAGAGTTGGCTTGTAAAAAGAGCAGTGTGTTGAGGTGGATTGGTCACATGGAGAGAATGGAGGAGGACCGGTTGGTGAAGAGAATAGTAGGATTCGATATGAGAGATGTGAGGTTGAGAGAAAGGCCACGAACAGGAGGGATAGATGGTGTGAAAAGAGCGTTGAATGAAAGAGGAATGTCTGTTGAGCAACGAAGGATGATTATGCATGATATAAATGAATAAAAAATAGTGGTGAATGCATGATTAATGACGCAGCCATGAGGACACTTGGAGGAGGTTTTCGCGCATCTGGTGTGACCCTTGTATCATATTAGGTATGGAGAGGGAGAGGGCATGAGTTAAATATGAAATGGCAAAGGAAAACTCTG
>JAPQNM010000004.1:19233836-19246336 GCA_029783475.1 Metacarcinus magister
AGAAGAAAAAGAAAAAAAAGAAGGTAGGACACGAAGAAAACTAGATTGTCACCAAAAAAGAGAGATCAAAACAGACAAAAGCGAGAGTAAAGAAAGAAAGAAAAAAAACAAGGGAAAAAGGAAAAAAATAAATAACGAAAGCAAAGTAGACTACAAAAAATAAGAAGAAACATAATTGGAAAACATAGTAAACTAGACGGAAAGACGTATGCTTCAAAATCAGTCGTAATAAACTAATTCAAAGGAGATAAATGAAAAATAGAAGTAAATAAGGAAGGATAGGTGGAGGAGGAACACAAACACAAAGGAATACAAAGGAAGAATATAAAAACAGCAAACCTGTTGGCCCTTACGAGGCTGAGATGAACTACACTATCTAATCTAAAGTAAGAGGCACAGGACAGTAAAGGTGGAGTCTCCTCCCCACCCACTGCTTCCTCCAGCCGAGATTGGCAAGAAAGGAAACAATAGAAAAAAAACATGCAGCCATAGGCTGAATAGCTTTGCTCTAAGTTTTCTCAGCCTGGGAATAATTTTCGTTATTTTTCGTTGAACTCTTTCTAGCTTTTCTGTATCTTTTTTGTAATAGGACAACCAAAACTGTACGCAGTATTGGAGATAGAGTCGTACCAGTGAATTATAAAGCTTTAATAAAATTTTTCTTGATTAATTTTCGAAAGCACGTCCGATGAAACCAAACAGTATATTATCAGTTTCAACTACCTCTGAACAATGCTGACTGGGGTTTAAATCGCTTGATATTATGACACTGAGATCCTTTTTCTTATCAATTGCAGAAAGTTGTTAGCAATTCATTAAATACTGATCGTTATGACTTCCAATGGGTAAAACTTTGCATTTATCGACGCTAAATTGTATTTGGCATTCGTTTCCCCAACTAGTTTATCGATCTAAATCCGACTGCAAGGTTTCTCTGTCACGTGTCATAGTTACTTTAGTGACAATGTTCGTGTCATCGGCAAATATTGATATTTTACAAGATATCCCTTCATCTATGTCATTAACATATATCTAAAACAAAACAGGGCCAAGTACTGAACCATGGGATTCACAACTTTTTCCTTTAAGCCAGCCAGACGAAACACCATTTAAAACCCTTCTCTGTTTTCGTTCCAGAGCCCTGAAGCCAATTGGGAATGTTTACAGAAATATAGTGTGTCAGTAATTTATCAAGCAATCGTTTGTGAGGAACTTTATCAAACGCCTTTTGAAAATCCACATATATGACATTCCCTGTTTATCTTTCATAGTACACGTCAAAAATATAATGAAAGAAGTCAAGTAAGTTAGTCAAGCATGAACGTTTACTACGGACAAGATTAAAAGTATTCAGACAAAAAATATTAGAAACATTAACAAAGAAAACAAAAACAGGAAGAGAAGCGAAAAAAATTGAAAACGAGAAAAAAAAAACAAGACTAAATATAGAAAAATTAAACCCACGAAAAATGTCGAAAAAAGAAATCCTACGGAAAATTGAACAAGAAGAAATTAAAGAAAAACTGAATAAAAACTTATGAAAAAGAGATAAAGAGAAAAGACAAACAAAAGCTAAAGAATTGAAGAAGAGGACAAAATAAAAGATAACAAACTGAGGCATAAGAGGAGGGCATGTAAACAGAGTTGCAAATAATTGGTGGAAAACGAGAGAGAGAGAGAGAGAGAGAGAGAGAGGGAGAGAGGGAGAGAGGGAGAGAGAGAGAGAGAGAGAGAGAGAGAGAGAGAGAGAGAGAGAGAGAGAGAGAGAGAGAGAGTATGTGTAACCTGTCTAAAAAATCCTTACTGACTTGAGCAGGATTCAAACCTTGCACTTTTCCTGTCTAAGGCGTGGACGTTAACCACTGAAACACGGAGTGTGTGTGTGTGTGTGTGTGTGTGTGTGTGTGTGTGTGTATGACTTTTATATCTTATATCTTAGTGGCCGGTAGGCTTTAATGGAGGCTCATTGATGTTCTGCTTCCGTCCGTTAATGGCTCAGGTTTAGATTTTTTATTATGACGCTTCAAATTTCTCACGTTTTCTCTGATGATGAGTGCGAGAGAGGCTAATTGCTGCCCTTCCACAAATACATATAAACATTGCAAGTCCCTTCTGAGGACAGTATGGCAGCAATTTGGGTAATCTTTGGCCACTCGGCGGTAATATCAAAGGACAGCGACCTGCGGATATCGGGGAATCGAACCCGGGACCCTAGGTTTACATGCCCGAACGCTAGCCACTCTGCTACCGCCTACCCAATATAAAGAAAATCAAGTAATAAGTGAACTTCATAGGTTATCTTTCACGCAGTTTCGTGTCAGCGGACATTCACTAGCATGTGAAACAGGTAGATGGAACAGGCGGGGCAGAGGCCGCCGGCCGCTAGAGGAAAGGTTATGCAGGCGTGGTGACATACAGACTGAGCAACACGTTATTCAACAATGCCCTATGACACAAAGTATTAGAGATTTATACCAATTCACCACGATGAATGAGTTATTTTCCATTCAGTTTTCACCTGAAATTCTTTGTAACATTATTCACGAGGTTTTGAATACCTACAAGTAAAAAGATAGCCAAGGCTGAAATTATTTATATATTGAAAATATACTGTGGACTACAGTTATAATTATGCGTTAGTTAAAGGATTATTAGGGTTAAGTTATTATTTAAGAATTATGCAATATTAGCATTTAAAACCTGCATACTGTGGTCAATAAAATATCTATCTATCTATCTATCTATTTGTGCATGTATGTGTGTGTATGTGTGTGTGTGTATGTATGTATGTATGTATGTGTGTGTGTGTGTGTGTGTGTGTGTGTGTGTGTGTGTGTGTGTGTGTGTGTGTGTGTGTGTGTGTGTGTGTGTGTGTGTGTGTGTGTGTGTGTGTGTGTGTGTATGTATGCATGTGTGTGTGTGTGTGTGTGTGTGTGTGTGTGTGTGTGTGTGTGTGTGTGTGTGTGTGTGTGTGTGTGTGTGTGTGTGTGCAACGGCACGGCAGGTAAGGTGGTCTAAAGGCTGGTCGATAAGACGTGTGTAGGAGACGGCTCCCTCAAGCTGGTTGTGAGGGGTAGCAGGGGGCCCTTAACTTTGTGTGTGTGTGTGTGTGTGTGTGTGTGTGTGTGTGTGTGTGTGTGTGTGTGTGTGTGTGTGTGTGTGTGTGTCTGTGTGTGTGTGTGTGTGGGTGTGTGTGTGTGTGTGTGTGTGTGTGTGTGTGTGTGTGTGTGTGTGTGTGTGTGTGTGTGTGTGTGTGTGTGTGTGTGTTTAATTATTTGTAATATACAGCATTTGAGATAATCTCGTGTTGTGTTGCGTTCATATCTACTTTTATTTACCTTATTTTTTAGATTTATGTATAATCTTTGTTCCTACCATCTCTGCCTCCTCACACTCTATGTGTTACTGGTTCTATATGCGAAACTTAACTTTTTACATCCAATTTGCAAACATCATGTATCCATAGGTTATAATCGTGTGTTCTCATTCTTACCTCATCCCTCAACAGAAAATCTACTCAGCTTACCCGTACCTTCAAGTCCATTTATAAGCTTAAACATCATGATAAGATTATATTTTCCTTCTTTCCATAATGTGTGGAGCAGAATGGTTCAAATTTTTCTTCTCTTAATCTTGGTATAGTTTTTATCGCCACTTCGATGTAGCTTTCTGGTATTTATGAATGGCATTACATGAGTACCCAGACAATGACCGTAGCTCCAGTCTTGATCATAAGATGAATATTATAATAAATCTCAGCATCATCCTCTTCCATGTTCATCAATAATCTACATCCTACCCGCACTATCAATTTAATACATTCTGGTGATTGACAGTCTTTAATTAGCACCCGAACTTGAAATATACAGTAGGGAATATACAAAATGATGGAGTTGAAAAATTAATGATAACAATAATATATGATAATTGTAATAATAATAGTAAATGATAATAATAATAAGATTAGCAAACTAAAACTAAATCAAACACTAAGCACGTATTTGTTTCGCTCGCAACACATACGTTGTGTGTGTGTGTGTGTGTGTGTGTGTGTGTGTGTGTGTGTGTGTGTGTGTGTGTGTGTGTGTGTGTGTGTGTATGTGTGTGTGTGTGTGTGTACGTGTGTGTGTGTGTGTGTGTGTGTGTGTGTGTGTGTGTGTGTGTGTGTGTGTGTGTGTGTGTGTGTGTGTGTGTGAGAGAGAGAGAGAGAGAGAGAGAGAGAGGAGAGAGAGAGAGAGAGAGAGAGAGAGAGAGGAGAGAGAGAGAGAGAGAGAGAGGAGAGAGAGAGAGAGAGAGAGAGAGAGAGAGAGAGAGAGAGAGAGAGAGAGAGAGAGAGAGAGAGAGAGAGAGAGAGAGAGAGAGAGAGAGAGAGAGAGAGAGAGAGAAATATTCAAGGGATGGAAAGGAAAGGAAAATATAGAGAAAAATGAAGAAGTAAGGAACAAACGAACGAACGAACGGATGAAAAGAAGGTTTGAAGGATGGAATGATAAAAAAGAAAAGGGAACAAATAAATAAAGTATAAGATAGCTGGAAAGAATGAAGTAAATAAAGGAGCAATGATGAGAATGAAGGAAAAATAAAAATTTTCTATATATTTTCATCAAATTCTGAAGGTTCTTAATTAATACCAACTCTAACAAACAAATAAAGGAAGTATACAGGAGAGTAATTTCATCGATAAGAAAGGTTCCTTCTATAGCACGAGGGGGAAAAATACAAAGGAATGGATGGTAACAAGGAGAGATTCTGACATATTTCATGATAACATGTTTTACCTAAATATTTTTACGTATGAGAAAAATAAGTAGACTAGTAAATAAATAACAAATAAACAAATAGATAAGATTAACTACCAGTCTAGGAAGGAACTAGACAACGAAAAATAAAGGGATACAAGCATTACAGTATTATGTCACTGTTATACGTTTTCATACCAGAGAATATAAAAAGAATATAAATGAATAAAAAAATATATAAAAATTTCTCTACAGAGAGGTTCGTCCCCTGAATTCTTCCCGCGAGGCAGGGAAGGTTTTCAGCTTAGGACTCAATATTCCGGCCTAAGGTGCTCAAGAGGAAGAAAATTGGATTGAGTTTGCAAAATTTCAATCTCTCATTCAAGACACATCTAAGGACCATTTCGTACGTGTGTGTGTGTGTGTGTGTGTGTGTGTGTGTGTGTGTGTGTGTGTGTGTGTGTGTGTGTGTTGTGTGTATGTATATGTGTGTGTGTGTGTGTGTGTGTGTGTGTGTGTGTGTGTGTGTGTGTGTGTGTGTGTGTGTGTGTGTGTGTGTGTATGTGTGTGTGTGTGTGTGTGTGTGTGTATGTGTGTGCGTGTGTGTGTGTGTTGTGTGTGTGTGTGTGTGTGTGTGTGTGTGTGTGTGTGTGTGTGTGTGTGTGTGTGTGTGTGTGTGTGTGTGTGTGTGTGTGTGTATGTGTGTGTGTGTGTGTGTGTGTGTATGTGTGTGTGTGTGTGTGTGTGTGTGTGTGTGTGTGTGTGTGTGTGTGTGTGTGTGTGTGTGTGTGTGTGTGTGTGTGTAAACTTTGTGCAGCAATTCGGTGGGTGTTTTATGATTCTATCTACACAAGTTATATCATTATTTTTTACATAGTTATACTTCTATCAGTCCCTAAATAAACTTATCTAAATATTATAATAAAATGCATTCATAGTTTCATATGTACCTAAACCCAGTTGTACGGATATTACAAATTCCTAGTTATCATACCTTGGCAATAATAACAATAATAGTACTACTATTATTATTAGTACTATTATTATTATTATTATTATTATTATTATTATTATTTTATTTATTTTTTTTTATTGTTATTATTATTAGTAGCATTATTATTATTATTATTATTATTATTATTATTTGTAGTAGTAGTAGTAGTAGTAGTAGTAGTAGTAGTAGTAGTAGTAGTAGTAGTAGTAGTAGTAGTAGTAGTATGTAGTAGTTGTTGTTGCTGTTGTTGTATTGTTAGCAGTTGTAATAGTAGTATTAGCAGAAGTAGTAGTAGTAGCTTGGGGAGGTGGTGGTACAGTGGCCAGTGTTCGGACATGACAGCTTAGGGTCCCGGGTTCGATCCCCCGATATCCGCTGACCACTTTTCATTATTTGATATCACAGCCGGGTGACCAAAGACTACCCAAATTGCTGCCATACTGTCCTCAGACGGGACTTACAATGTTAAATGCTTTTGAGGCTTTAGCAGTGATTAGCCTCTCTTCGTTCTCAACATATTCAAGCGAGAAAGTAAACTTTCGAGGCGTCACTATAAAAAATCTAAAACTATACCAAATAACAGGCAGAGGCAAGTCCATTTCTGCCTCCATAAAAGCCTACTGGCGTCAACGGTTACGATAAAAAAAAGTCAAACAAGCAATCAATCAATCAATCATATTTATTTCATAAAATACATTACATAAATTATTTTAGATTAGCATTATAGCATTTTATGTAGAAAATCAATTGAAAAATATATCATGAATCTATAAAATAATATAAAAAGCTTGATTAGAGTTTTAAAAGATTGACAAAATAAATAATCAAAAAGCAATACTGAAAATATTAAAACATACATATAAATGGATTAATTTATACAGTATATACAATTCTATAGTCTAACAATGGTGTAGTTCCTTCACTAGTTCAATATTCTTAGCAAGAGAGCAACAGTTGAACGAACAAATGCTAAAAGTATCACTGTACATTTGTTTGAAATATTAAAAGATATAAAACTAATAAACGTATAAAAGATTAAAAAAGTACATATAAAAAAGAAACCTTCCCTTAACTTTGTGAATCAGTTACTGTTCCTTCTGAGTCAGCCCATCGCTGGCTTCGTTCTGTTATAAAATTTGTTTAGTTGTATACCCTACGGCCAGAGCTCTGGATTGAACAGTGTATCTCTATAATGTAATCTGATAGTTAACTTTTAAGTTAACTATCAGATTACAGTATAGAAATAAAACGTTGTGACAATATAGGTATTTGTGAAATATTAATCATATTGACATTATATGTATTTAAAACATAGTCTATAACGCTTTCCTTCGAGGCATCAATATTTACTCCTCTCAGGAACAGATCAGACACTCTTTCAGCTTTTTAAAAATTACCACTATCGACTTTCCTCACACCTCTTATACCGGTGAATGTAGGTTTTTTTTCGTGCGTAATACTCGCTATTCTTTTCATGTTTCTTTTCACTCCGTGACTTGACAGTGAACCATCCACCTCCCTCAGCCTCAGTCGGAGGGTGAGAACGACGGTCTTGCACACTTTTTGACTGTAAATCCAGCAAAGATCAGCATACCCTTCCTGGCGTGATGAGTGTTTCCGTCAATGTTGGAGGAAAAGTTGTTCACTTCCCCAAGCGATTCCTTTGGGACGTCAGTATTCTTAAGGGCGATGTTGTTATTCCCATAAGATACTCGTGTTCTTGATGCTTCCTGTTTGAGTCTCGTTCATCAGGTATCCCGTCTGGCGGCAGACACTGTATCGGTGGTTCAGTGTCCATATGTGTTGGTGTCTCACTGCTGCTCATATCCTCTCGAACCCTTGATGATCCACCAACACTTTGCTTCGGAGGTGCTACAATGTCTTAATATTTATTTCGTTTTTGCATTCCATCTTTTACTGCTTGAACATTATGCTCTAATGAGGTTAGATTGAGTCTCATGTCATCTACAACAGTAACTTTATGAAATGACAGTCCTTTAGTAGCATTTTCCATTCCTGTTATTGCACTGAAAAATTTCCGCTTTATATCACATATGTCCAATTTTATGTCTCGCACTGACTCTCCCGTATTGGACACTTCTGTTTTTATGTCCAAAATATTTGGAAGAACCTCATTCATTTTTGCAACTTCTTCAGACAAATTGTTCAAGATTGGAGCAAATATCTGTAGTCCCACAGGAGACATTTTTTTGTAGGTGTCGGAGACAAACTTTAACTTGGTTCGAGCTTCACTCAGAGTTTTGTGATCTTCAACAAGGTCTTTTAGATCTTTGCCTTTCTTATCTGGATCTCCACGCCACACGATAATTTTTTAAAAAGTTGTACACAGACCAATTCCTTGGCTTTCTTAATCTCTCCGTGGGAATAAAAAAATGTCACCACATCGATTAAAGTAGCTTGGTCATAATCATTCTGAGCAGAGTTTATAAAGCAAAGTAAGCTGTTTTTTACTATGTCACCCTCCATTTTCTACCACTCACTGTTTCAGTGATTCGAAGCCCCGAGAACTGAGAAGGACGCCACCATGACACTTCCTGCCCAGTGAAGAGATCCACACCGACCAGAAAATACTCCAATTTTCACTGTTAAAAATGAATCAATAGTCACTGTTGTCACTTAGCACCTCCTTTGTGTTCAGAGATTATTGTGATGTATTCCAACATTCGTAAACACTTGTAGGAATCCAGTGTAGGAGTTGAAATCACAAGGAGTCCCAGCACCGTCCTTCCTCAACTGTGTCTCAGAGAGTAGTAGTAGTAGTAGTAGTAGTAGTAGTAGTAGTAGTGGTAGTAGTAGTAGTAGTAGTAGTAGTAGTAGTACTAGTAGTAGTAGTAGTAGTAGTAGTAGTAGTAGTAGTAGTAGTAGTAGTAGTAGTAGTAGTAGTAGTAATAGTAGTAGTAATAGTAGTAATAGTAGTAGTAGTAGTAGTAGTAGTAGTAGTAGTAGTAGTAGTAGTAGTAGTAGTAGTAGTAGCAGTAGTAGTAGTAGTAGTAGCAGTAGTAGCAGTAGTACTAGTAGTAGTAGTAGTAGTAGTAGTAGTAGTAGTAGTAGTAGTAGTAGTAGTAGTAGTAGTAGTAGTAGTAGTAGAAGTAGTAGTAGTAGTAATAGTACTAGTAGTAGTAGTGATAATGATAAATATAACAATAATAATGATGATAATATTAATATTGATAATGATAATAGTAATGATAATAAGATAATAGTAATAAAAATAATAACACTAACAATGATAATGATAATAATAGTAATAATAATAATAATAATAATAATAATAATAATAATAATAATAACAATAATAACAATAATAATAACAATGAAAATAATAATAATAATAATAACAACAATAATAATATTAAAAATAATGATAATATCAATAATGATAATGATAATACTAATAATAGTAATAGTAATGATGATAATAACAATAATAATAATAATAATAATAATAATAATAATAATAATAATAATATTAACAATAGTAATAGTAATAGTAATAATAATAATTATACTCATAATATATGTATTAATAATAATAATATGAATGATAGCAATAATGATTATCACACCCTCGAGATCGTGATCTGGTGGCGTGTCGACAAAGAAGTTACAAATATTAAAGTAAGAAAACACCCTAGATTTTCACGGGAGCTGTATATTTTTGTTCCCGCCCCCACCACTCCACCGTAAGCAGCACCCAAGCGTGGGATCAGGATCACTAACAAACCTTACCATGTAACATATACTACTCAACTCTCATCTTTACAGTAAATCAATCTTAAATAAGCCACAGCTATAGGGGGAAAAAGTGATCGCTCATGTTTGGCAGAGCTACCAACAACGTTACGGCTTTGCATGTTGTATGGTCCGCCATATTATCATCAACAACAACTACAACAACAACGTGAACTCAGCTGTCTTGGGGCCCTAGCAGTAGTTCGTTCTCAGTTCATTGACCCTCGCAAAAATGTGAACTTGTTGATTGATAACACTTATTTGCAGCACCTGACCTCCAACTGAAGCTGCTACACATGGTTGTCAGTACTACTTCTTGCCACCTACTCCTCGCACCGGCTTATCGTTTGCATCCAGTGTCGGAGCTGGAGTAAGGACTGTGTCTACCTTTAAGGGCGCGTGTCTCAACATAATTAGAGCAAAATATTACTTTGTTTAGACCTTTCAGCGCCTCTTATTCCTCTGCAGCCACACATAGGTTACTTAGGACGACACGACAAAATATTACGAGGCAATAGTACGTTTGACTCAAGCAAAACATGATTATCAAAATACTTTACGCTGTATTCTTGACCAGCCTCACTGCAGACGAACCCAATCATTGCCTTAATGTGTGTGTGTGTGTGTGTGTGTGTGTGTGTGTGTGTGTGTGTGTGTGTGTGTGTGTGTGTGTGTGTGTGTGTGTGTGTGTGTGTGTGTGTGTGTGTGTGTGTGTGTGTGTGTGTGTGTGTGTGTGTGTGTGTGTGTGTGTATGTGTGTGTGTGTGTGTGTGTGTGTGTGTGTGTGTGTGTGTGTGTGTGTGTGTGTGTGTGTGTGTGTGTGTGTGTGTGTGTGCGTGTATGCGTGCATTTTACGTCAATGTTTCTGTGGGTGGACGGTATGTGCTTCCTTACTCTGTAAAGAAGACGATTGATTCGTCTTTTTTCCGTTTCACCTTTCTCACAAGAAAGCTCGCCCAACATAAAGTTTCCTACATAGCAGCCTTTATGCATACGTGAGCCTAATGGAGCAGCACAGAACCAAGATCTAGATATACCTAGATATCTAGATTTTGGTATATCTGGATCTTGCACAGAACAACAACTATTTTTCACTAAGTCAGTTGTTATCAGACTTTACGCCTTCTAAATTAAATACATATAAACATATTGTTCTAATGAAATATAATGAATATATCATATAATCTCACAATGAATCTGATGTAGACCACCACTCACAGAAAGGAAGACTAACACAACAATAACTATTACCAACACATTAATACCTTGTCAACAACCCTCAAAATGTAGATGAAAATGTGAGTACCTAACTACTAATCAATATCATTCCCACCAAATTACTAAAACAGAACAATATGAATTAATTTACCAAACTGTGAAAAACCTATATGCAAAGATTAGCCCATTCAATAACAAAATTAACACAAGCACGTGTAATCCACATGCAATAAGATCAGGGAAAAAGTGTTCAATATTATTTTAGCAAAATCAATTTTGTAATCATCTTGAACGGTAAGCGGACGAACTATGTAATTTTTGAATGGGAAGAAGAAAGTAAAAAAAAAGTTGTGTAAGGGAACTTTGGGATAGGAGTTGAGCCTTACCTCCCCTAGGGAGGTAAGGCTAAAAGGCCATTAATGTAGGATAGGGACGGGCATAGAGCAGGCTGGGGACGAGAAAAAAAAAGAAAAAGAAAAAAAGAAAAAATAATAATATATATATATATATATATATATATATATATATATATATATATATATATATATATATATAGAGAGAGAGAGAGAGAGAGAGAGAGAGAGAGAGAGAGATAGTGTATGTGATTATCAGTGTTGAGGTCTACACAGTCCCCTCTTCCACACAAAGCCCTACTCCTACACTCCCAATTTGGAAGCAGATTAAAATTCAGCAAACGGACTCAGAGCGCCTTGAAAATTTATTTATGATCTAATGTTTGCTCCTTACTCTTTTTGTTGTGATAAAACTAACAAAAAATAATATTGTATAGAAATTATAACTTCAATAACCAAACTACGTTTAAATTGAAAACTACCTCTGTAAAGTTTTTAATTATCTAATCTACGTTTAATCATTTAAGCTACGTTTCTTGATATATGGTATTTATCTATATATGGTTAAAGGGATATATGATAACATTTAAACCTTTTGGTATTCATAGACAAAAAAAATGTATTTATATATCTGTATACTAGTCTGTTATGCCCTAAAGGTGGGTAGCCAAGACAAGGCACACATACACACACCCATGCAAACATACATATAAACTTCTCACATAGTGAAGTACAACCCGCCCAAACACTGCCCGTCAGGTCAGTCACGCAAATAGGAACAAGGTCGTATCCACAACAGGATCCCAGGATTTACCCCTGCTGCTTTATATTGGATTTATGCCTTCTCCCTCCCTGTACCTGATATGATCCAAGGGTCGTCAAGGCTGCGTCATTAATCATGCATTCATTACTGCTCTCCATTCACTTTTATTACGCACAATCGTCCTTCCTTGCTCCACAGACATTCCTCGCTCATTCAAAACTCTTTTCACACTGTCAATCCACTCCGTTCGTGACATTCCTTTCAACCTCACACTCCTAACATCGGATCCCCTTTCTTCTTGGGTTAGGTGTCTTTTGTACGACGTTGAAAAAATGCAATGTGGTGTCATAAGCATAGGAGCAGATAGGTCATTGAGTCAGATTTAGGAGATCATTGATGAATAATAGAAAGAGAGTGGGTGATAGGACAGAACCCTGAAGAACACCACTGTTGATAGTTTTAGAGGAAGAACAGTGACCGTCCACTACAGTAGCAATAGAACGGTCAGAAAGGAAACTGGAGATGAAGGTACAGAGAGAAGGATAGAATCCGTGGGAGGGTAGTTTAGAAATTAAAGATTTATGCCAGACTCTATCGAAGGCTTTCGATATGTCAAGGCCGACAGCAAAGGTTTCACCGAAGTCCCTAAAAGAGGATGAAAAAGATTCAGTTAGAAAAGCA
>JAPQNM010000004.1:19271336-19278836 GCA_029783475.1 Metacarcinus magister
ATATGTGTGTGTATATATATATATATATATATATATATATATATATATATATATATATATATATATATATACATATATACATCTTGCATGGAAAAAAGGTAGTCATCAAGATCTTTATTTTCCTTGTGCGTCAACACCTAGCTAGAGATGAACTGCACGCGGTTTTCCCTCCAAATGAAATTTTTAATTTTTTGTCTATTTACTTAATGTGTCTTTTTGGCTTTTTTGGCAACTCACAGTGCTGGTGGCTTCCATCAACCTTGTGTGTTGTCCATTATTTCTGTTTTGTCTAAATGATTTCCTACACAATGGATACCATCTGTTCTTGAAGGGTTGGAAAGGTATTTTCGTGAGGCACTTTAAAACATTGGAACATGAGTGATAATCTATATGAAAATTTTGGCCACCAGCTTAGTAACCCTCATTTGTATATGACTTACAATGTACATTCCAATTAGGTACAGCTTAGTAACCCTCATTTGTATATGACTTACAATGTACATTCCAATTAGGTACGGTTATTAGGACTGGTGCTAGTAAAGCAACGCTTGATTAATTTCTTTTAAAAGAGCTAATTTCTCCTCTGAAAAGTAGGGTGATGCTAAAAAAAAAAAAATTTCAGTATGTCGTTGTTATAAATAACATGCAGTATGTTTTTTTATGCTTAATACATGTGAATATTGATAGAAAGTGATGAATTCAAAAATAGATTAGTGTAAATTATCTCAGATAACAAGGATTCCACGATTTCAAAAACTATTTTTAAACATTTGGCGGGAAACATGCATTTGATGGCGACGGTCGACATAAGTTTTACAGTACTCACAAATTCTGGCTGACTTTTGCCTTAAAAAACATATCGTAGCTGAAATCTGCCGTGTAACGAGAGATCCTAGGTAGCAGTGCGACGCTAATCAATCAAAATCCCGTAGAAATGTTCATCGGTGGAGAATAAAACAGAGTTAAAAAGACATGATTGTCAGGAGCGACTCGTATACTCATACAAATATTTGATCAAGTACTGCTGCAAATTAGTTAGCTATCTCAAATTATATAGAAGGAAGTTTGTTGGATGGCAGCAAGTTTGCTATATAAAGCTGTTGTCCTAAGTGACCAGTAATGAGATATGTTGTTAATCACATATAAAAACACTTTTTTTCTAATGATTGATGGATATCAAAGTGGTAGAGGCCATGCACGTCTGGTAACAGTATAGACGCAAATTTGAGCTTCGAATTTATCGATACATATTCTTTTTGAAATATATATATATATATATATATATATATATATATATATATATATATATATATATGTATATATATATATATATATATATATATATATATATATATATATATATATACATATATATATATATATATATATATATATATATATATATATATATATATATTCTTTTTAAACGGCTGTCAGGTAAAACATTTTCAGTGGAAGTTACGTTTGTTGTTTGCAGCGACGACAAAACCTTTCCAGCATTTCATGTTTGGTTCTGCACAGTTTTGATTTTTTTTAAATCACAAAGATATTGCAATGCATTTATACATGCACATGTAAACTTCTTTTTACATTGATATTAGAATTACTGCAATTTGGTATGTGGTACTGGAAGAGTTGGCATGTTTTCCACTCAGAAGGTGCTGGTGACCTCCAGCCTGATGACCCGCGGCAGGCTTCCATCAGCCTCGAGTGTTGTCCATTTATTCTGTTTTTCTACCTTGATTTCCTACACCAAGGACACCACTCTGTCTTCAAAAAGATGGAAAGGGTAATGATCTGCTCCTAATGGTTCCAAGTCAATAATATTAAAAAAAAATCAACCTCGAAAGGTAGATAGAGTTTGTATAGCAACTAACAAGTGAATATATTTCTTAAAAGTGGCTAAGCTGTAAGTAAGTAGCCATTTTCTGTGAATGAAAGAGTCGCAACGCACAGGCCTTCATCGTTTGTTGCACACACTCAGAGTGGAAGATGAGGATTTGATGAAGTTCAAGGTAATAATATTCTTCGTGACTGTGGTAAGTCTTATTTCGTCCTAACAAATACTGGACATGCAAAGCAAGTAGTATCAATGTTGCATGATTTGTCATATTATCAATCCTTACTCACTCGTTCCTTTACTCCACCCATCAGGCTAGACTTCGTAGATGTCTCCAAAAGGACAGACGCATTATTTATTGTATCCAACGTCCACAATTAAATTCAAGAGGACCCTATGTTTCCATACGTCCAATTACATACAGTAACCTCAGACAACGGCAGTTAATCAAATCCATCCACTTAAAATGTATCATCAATCACGAACGTGGATGAAAGGAATGCTCCATCCGGAGAGAGCTGCGGCCATGCGGCCATGGAAGCACCTCAAAGTCACAGTGATCGGGTCTTAATGGCTGACCGTGGGCTGTAAATACCAGAGATACCTAGGATGGAAATAACTTGCAGCGCCCAACAAAACAGTATCACCCTGAAGGTATGAAAGGCACACACCTGCCTTATATCATCCATGTCATAACGTGTGCCAATAATACTTTTTCACAAAGACAAGCTCACGGTGAGGGTCCTTAGAAAGTGTATATAGAGACCCTATTCTATACACTCATGTACGGACATTTACGAGCAAGTGGAATAGTTTTTATTCCGCAAGCGAGCAATGGCGACAAGCAGCTGGCCAAGAAAAATACCAAAGTTTACGGCAAGAGTTTCTGAGGAAGATTTCTGTACACTCTTTCTCTATTCCATCTGTTGTTTTATGGATTTAACTTTCAGTGACTTCAGTTCTTGGGAGCTTCCGCTGGTTAATATGAAGAGGAAGATGATGTCTTTTTTTGGACGTGCAGGGAATACAAACGAGAGAGCGAGCGAGAGAGAGAGAGAGAGAGAGAGAGAGAGAGAGAGAGAGAGAGAGAGAGAGAGAGAGAGAGAGAGAGAGAGAGAGAGAGAGAGAGAGAGAGAGAGAGAGAGAGAGAGAGAGAGAGAGAGAGAGAGAGAGAGTGTGTGTGTGTGTGTGTGTGCGTGAGTGAGTAAGTGTCTATGTTATTAACCATGGTCTGAATGATCACGCGCTGGATTCGTGATCGTCAGCCATTACCCTACCCAAAAAAAACTTAGAGCTCATAGAGGTACTTACTTCTATGGGTAAGACTGAGACCTCTCACACATCACACACCACCATCCCCTTGCTCAAGGGGGACAGTAAACATTCCGTCAGTGAAAAATCCTTAGCGATCTGACCGGGATTCGAACCTACGCCTTGCCGGTTGACATGCAAGGGCGTTGACCACTGTGTGTGTGAGTGTATTATTCACCATGGTCTTGAGAATCACGCGCTTGACTCGTTGTTTTAGTGGAACCCACCGTTTGTCAGTTAATGTTAAGTAGGTAATGCTACCACCAACGTTGTTGAGTCTTCCACTGCTAGCCCAGGTGTAAAGTGTTGTATGGAAACGTGTAATAATCCGATGCGGTGTGTGTTGCGTGTCTCATGTCTTCACTGTCCGTAAGGTATTAATCCCCTTTCCTGTTATGCTTAATGAAGGTAAATAGGCTTATTGCTTATAATGGTTTAATGGCACTAGGGAAATATACAAAGAGTAATATGGCGAAAATCCACAGAGAGAATCTACTTAATAAGGGGCTCCGCCATGACTTGACGCGATATAGGTCAACCTGAGTATCACCAGATAACACTGGAGAGTTGTCATACACCACTATATTGCTCAGCCACACCAAGAAGTGTCCTCACTACTTATCCTAACTGAAAAATACTATCTGAAAACATGAAAATGAACATTATGTATGCTAATAATGTATGTGTGTGTGTATGTGTGTGTGTGTGTGTGTGTGTGTGTGTGTGTGTGTGTGTGTGTGTGTGTGTGTGTGTGTGTGTGTGTGTGTGTGTATGTGTGTGTGTGTGTGTGTGTGTGTGTGTGTGTGTGTGTGTGTGTGTGTGTGTGTGTGTGTGTGTGTGTGTGTGTGTGTGTTTGGGCGAGCATGAATAGAAAAGAAGAATGTGAAAAGAAAATTAATGAAGAACATGAAAAATGGAACGTGAAATGAAACAGACGACGTCAAAATAAATGAGCGAAGTGGAAGGAAACAGAAACCATCACGACAGACACCGAAAATAGAATAAAAAAAAGGTCAAAAAGATGGATAGAGGCAACACATAACGAAAAATATATATAAGAGAGATAGCAAGAAAGAAAAATAAACTTTCAGAAGAATCGTATATCGTCAAAAATACATAAACGTAAAAAAACACAATACACGATGAAAAATGCATAAATAAAAAGGCAATAAAATCAATGAGAGAAAAGAAAAGCGAACTGCATGAAAAGAGAAGCATAAAGACGTGAAACTGAAAAAAAAAGTCGAAGCTACAAAATTGAACTTGAAAACACTTTTGTTATATTATGGTGAAAGCTGTTCCTCCTCTTGAGCCTTTACCCTGAGCCTGGCAAGACGACTTGCTCATTGTGCATTACTACCTCCTAGAATGCCTACTCATTACTGTGTGTTCGAGGAAGGAGAGGATGGGAAAGAGGAAAGCTGAAGGGAAGGAGAGAGAATGGAGGGAGAGAGAGAGAGAGAGAGGTAAGGTAAGGTAAGAGTGGCAGAATGAAAGATGAAAGAAACAGAAAAAAAGGGGGAACAGACATACATATAGTCTATAATTTATGAATATTACAACACACACACACACACACACACACACACACACACACACACACACACACACACACATACGCACACGCACGCACACGCACACGCGCGCACACACACACACACACACACACACACGCACACACACACACACACACACACACACACACACACACACACACACACACACACACACACACACACAGAGCTCAGCGGCTTGTTATTTCCGTTGTGTGTTTCGCGGCCAGTGCCTTGCGTCCATTAGCGTGAATGGAAGAAAGAGAGACAGATGAACACAAAGACTGATGGAGACGCAGACGACGGACTTACTAACTTCTTCCACCGACACCAACAAATAGATCCAGATAGGAAAGAAGAAAAAGCACATTTGGAACTTCTATTCTTTCTCTTATGGTGTGACGTTTAGTGATTTTTTTGTACCGTACATTCGTTGTGAAGTTGTTCGCCATGCCCTCTTCTATCGCAAGGTCATTCCCCCCAAATAAAAGGAAAATGGAAAGCGATGATATATTACAACAGACACACAAGAAAAAGCACACACACACACACACACACACACACACACACACACACACACACACACACACACACACACACACACACACACACACACACACTCACCCACAAAGATGCGCAGGTCGTAGTTGGTACCGATGGGCGCACCAGCATACGAGCGGGCAGGGAGCAGAGTCACGGAGGGAGGCGCCAGAGACGAAACAGAGAAGGAGAAAGGCACAGCACCTGCGCCAAGCCTCTTCACCAGTGTGTCCTGCGCAGAATAACGTACGAGTGAGACCATGGTTTGTTCATACTTGCTGGGCTGCACGACGGCCACTCTCCCTATTTTAAGTCTACTGTGTAAATTAAAATTATTCAAATACAATACACATGAACTTTGTGATTATTGCAAAGTTGTTTGACCCTAGACTTAGCAAATGTTAAAGTAATGGTTACAGGGAATTGCTTATATTACATTGCAAGACTGTTGTTGTGAGCTTACTTAAATTTTTAATACCAGACTTGGTAAATATACTGAGTGGCGCTTAGCCGTGTCACGTTGTGAGCCTCCCAAGGGAAACACGCGGGGAATATTGTTTAGTGCATCAGTGGTGTTAGCTTCTTGACATTAGATTAACTTTCCACGAAAATTAAATTGAATGAATGACTTATAGATTTAATAAAGATTTTTGAGCAGACAAGAAATTCTGTTTGAGCACACAAGAGTTTGTCTGAAGTCTGTTAACTTTAAACTTCACGGAAAGACGTGACCTCCACCCCTTGTTTCTATTTCTCCTACTGTCCTCTTTACAGGGTCTGGCGCCAAGCGGGATTTTTTCAAAACATATTTTTGTTTTCCCTTAGCTAGTACCCTTTTAATGTTAAAAAAAAAAAAAATAATAAATAAATAAATAAATAAATAAAAAAATAAAAAATAAATAAAAGTTTTTCTGTAGTGGGAGAAAGCGCAGTACAGGAAAGAAGGCCTCAGTCTGTGACAGTTCAAGGTCAAGTAAACACGTGCCATTCTTCCTAAACTTTGTCGAGGATTCCAAGAGACTATTTGTGGTTGAATACCTGACTCCTAGAAACATGAAAACTCAAGTTTATAAACAGTTTAGGTTTACCTCTCTTTTTCTGATTTCCTCTAATACGTCTTGCTGAATAATAGCCTAAGATGAAATATATCCAGGGGTCTCACCAAACATATCACATTTAAGGGTCATCAGACTGGTTCATCCCTACCTGCAGGGGCGTGAGGTTTTTATCGTCGTGGCTGGAGTTCTCGTCGAGCTGAGGCCAAAGCTGCTGCGCCTGAAGACATGCCTCGTTACAGAACCTGAGGCCCATCACCTGAGGGAGACGAGGAAAGGCGTGAGTGAACAAGCAAGGAAAGGGGTCAAATAAATATTAAAAGGAAAACGAAACAAAATGTAAATATGAAGAAAGATAGGAGAGGGGAAAGACGTGAGGGAAAATAAAATATAACAGAAACTTAAGTAGAGACATGGGAATGATGGGAAGAGAAAATATGAGATAAATTGGCAGGAAAATGAAGGGAAGGTAAGAGGGGAGACATAAGGACACAAACGCCAGATGAAAAGGAAGAGTGAGATATGAGAGAGAAGTGTAGATAATAACGAGATAAAAGGGAAATAAGAAAGGGGAGTCGAGGCTCAATTGTGAAAGAGAAACATCATTACGAGGAGGCACATGGCTACTAAGAAAGTTACTAAGTTTGTTACTGACATCGAAGGAGAGAGACACAAAGTTACCGTAAAACCCTGCTAAACACAATTACCCGATCGTGCTGAAGCTGCTGTTACGAGGGATGTAACCATTCTCAACTCAACTCATCTGAATCCGGCGCATGACAAACATGAACATTGTTAAGCTCTTTGTGCATTGATCTCATTTATGTAAACAATGTGTCTGAGTATTGATGATATTCGTAGTCAAAGCCCATATCAAGGATGTGCAAATCATATAAGCAGTTTTCTTGCCTGAACGAGCCCGATGGGACTTTGTGACACTTTCACTCAATGCAAAGGAGTTGTAGTCTAAGAACGTGAAAGGCTTTTGAAGTCTTTCCTTTTTTCAAGAGCAACATGCCAGTTCTTGTGACACTGAGGCAAAATTTTCAGTGGGTGCGATATGATTTCACGAGACGGGATTCATTCTCTCTTAAGGGGAGAGATCAGCGAAGCAACACCACACTCTCGCTGCTTCAAAAATAGCACTCTCTCACATGTGTGCATCCTGAATACGAAAAATTGGATTACAAAGGAACTGAAT
>JAPQNM010000004.1:19283836-19293836 GCA_029783475.1 Metacarcinus magister
GTAGTAGTAGTAGTAGTAGTAGTAGTAGTAGTAGTAATAATAATAGTAGTAGTAGTAGTAGTAGTAGTAGTAGTAGTAGTAGTAGTAGTAGTAGTAGTAGTAGTAGTAGTAGTAGTAATAGTAGCAATCGTAATAGTATAAGTAGTAGTAGTAGTAGTAGTAGTAGTAGTAGTAGTAGTAGTAGTAGTAGTAGTAGTAGTAGTAGTAGTGTTGGTAGTAGTAGTAGTAGTAGTAGTAGTAGTAGTAGTAGTAGTAGTAGTAGTAGTAGTAGTAGTAGTAGTAGTAGTAGTAATAATAGTATACATATTAGTAGTAGTAGTAATAATAGTATGCATATTTGTAGTAATAGCAGTAGTAGTAGTAGTAGTAGTAGTGGTAGAAGTAGTAGCAGCAGTAGTAGTTGTAGTAGTAGTAGCAGTAGTAGTAGTAGTTGTAGTAGTAGTAGCAGGAGCAACAGCAGTGATAATAGCAGCAGCTGAGATATACAAAACCGAGAGCAGCCCTGACGCACACTGATGGCACTGCACATTATAACTGGCCCGCAAGGTTACAGATACGGGCACAAGTTCGTACTGACAGGTTTATAGAGCTGCCCACACACGCCCCACCTTGACTCACGTGCAGATATGAATTTGCAAGCGTGAAGACTTATAAATCTGTCCCTTCCTCTCCATCTTCCTGCCTTCCTCACTTCCTCTTTCCCCAGACTTGAATGTGATAAAGAGCGACGGAGGCGAATCAGGCCACTTTCAGCCGCGTTCCATACCTGCCAAGCCTCTGTAAGCTTTTCAAGCCTGGGGCCTCTTCCCTCAGGAGCTTCTCGTCCACCCCCAGATAAGAATAAATTTTTGTTCACTTCCTTAATCCGCTTATCTTTGCCTAGATGTGGACTTCTTTTTCTTTACCCTGAAATGTTATGTATTGTATGTGTGAATAACAGGACTATGCATTACTACATCGTGCAACCCTTAATTTGTTTTTCTTTTAAACATTTATTAAAACTTATAAATTAAAGACAATCCATGAAGATAAACGGGGAGAAGAGTTTCGTTTCTTGCAGCTCCATAAAGACACATTGTTCTAGTTTGCTAAGTTCTCCGAGCGATTTCCGAACTTCTGAAAAAAAAGATCGACTCCACTCAGCCACGTCCTTCGCTTCTGAAGGGAAATGATAACATTTCCTGAAGTTACTTGAATACATTTTTTTTTTCTTCTGCAATAGGAGGCTTGCATGGAATTGCCAAAGTTTTGGCAACAAATTGATAAGTGCAGAACCAAGTAGGCGATGATTGAAGGAGAGTTAAAATGACTTGCAATACTTCAGGTGTAAATCTTCCTCTGGTTTTGAATTTATCTTCAAGTTCCGTATGTAAACAAATAATTAACTATACAGACACATACCTGAGTGTGACCGGCAGTTAAAGCTCAGTTGCCTTTTTGACACATTATGCATCTAAGCACATCAATCATTGGGGGCATACGCCAAGAGGCGCGTCGCCTCGCCTACCTTCCGACGCCAGGTCCGGCGATCACCCCGGGCAAGTCCCCATGCAAGCCCCCTTCCCATACCAATTAACTCCCAAAAGGAAGCATCGACTTTCCCCAGCCACGAACTTTGTGGGAGCCCCCTTGGCCTCCTCCATCCCGGGTTATCCCTTTCAGAAACAACCCGAGAAGCAGGATCAGTTTCTGGGTAACGTGCCACATGCCCACATAGCCGGAGTTGACGTTGGCGGACTATGCTGGTAAGAGGCCTTGATTCAGTCTCACGGGGCAGTCGGTGATTTGAAACGAAGTCATTCCAATAATACCGCATGATACTGCAAAGGCATTTATTACCAAAGACTTCAATTTGCCTCTTCAGATTGGTGTTCAGTGTCCATGTCTCACAGCCATACAGAAAGACAGGGATCATCAGCGATTTATAGATTCAGAAACACATCAAAGCATAACTAATACTTTTGAAACACGAAATTGACTGTCAAACTGCTGTAGTAAATTAATAACATATGTATTGACGAATAAAAAGAAGAAAAAACAATTTCACCGGTTCTCTCTGCCAGTAAAGAAAGCAGTGAAGTGAATCCAATATCGAACCATTATTTTAAAATCACCACCAAACGAATAATTTGTCTAAACAGGTACAAAATGTAAACAAACTATCGAGGAGTGATACCACTGTTTTGCCCACACCAAACACCGTCCATCCAACCGTACATTCACCCATTGATTCCACTTCTATTCTATATTTGATAACGATTTTTTTCTCTTTTTTAGATGCTCAGCAGCAACATGGTGATGCCACATGGTCTCTCTCTCTCTCTCTCTCTCTCTCTCTCTCTCTCTCTCTCTCTCTCTCTCTCTCTCTCTCTCTCTCTCTCTCTCTCTCTCTCTCTCTCTCGACTACACGCATGTACACACGCACAACAAACAAACAAACAAACACACACACACACACACACACACACACACACACACACACACACACACACACACGCACACACACACACACACACACACACACACACACACACACATACACACACACACACACACACACACACACACACACACACACGCAGTCTCCTACGTACAGTGCTAGGAATCAATACACACGTCATCTTGTATCGATATTCCTTGCTGATGTGCCACCGGTGTGAAGACAGAGAACTTGGTGCATAAACACTGGCAAAAGAAAAGAGGAGGAGGAAGAGGAGAAGGAGGATGAGGAGGAGGATGAGGAGGAGGAGGAGGAGGAGGAGGAGGAGGAGGAGGAGGAGGAGGAGGATGAGGAGGAGGAGGAGGAGGAAGGAGAAAGGAGGAAAGAGAAAAGACAAAAAGACAGGAAAAGAAAGAAGCAGACAAGAAGAAAAAAGTTTAGGAAGAAAGAAAAGAAGAATAAAAATAGTATAAGTAAGAAAAAGGTGGAGAAGAAGAAGAAGAAGAAGAAGAAGAAGAAGAAGAAGAAGAAGATGATGATGAAGAAGAAGAAGGTAAAGAAGAAAAAAAGAAAAAGAAAAAGTACAAGAATAGGACGATAACGAAGTAAAAGAGGAATATTATCATGAAATCATCACGATAATGGTAATAAAAAACAAAACAAAAACAATTTGAACAATATACACCACAATGACGAAATTTAACAATAAAAACTATCAAAAAAACTTAACAGAGAAAAAGAAAAGGAAAGGATAAAACAGGCAAGAACCGACCTTACACAAAATTAGATACTATCGTCATATGTAGTTTCAGAGGCAATTCCATCCTATAACCATCATCATCACGCCCAAACACATTCTCCTCCTCCTCCTCCTCCTGATCCTTTTTCTCCTCCTTCTCCTCCTGATCCTGATCCTCCTCCTCCTCCTCCTCCTCCTCCTCCTCCTCCTTTAGATTGCGAAACAAGCCTTACGAAGAAGGACTAGAGGAGCTGAACTCATTCCGTTCATCCAAACGTAGGCTACGAGGAGATCTAATAAAGGTGTTAAAAAATTTCCGTGGCTTTCACAATATTAACATATACGACTATGTAACTACTGATCCCACAAGCACCACTCGTAACAATGGCTTCAAGATCATTGCTAAGCATTTTAGGTCAAACGAAGCGAAGCACTTTTTTTTATTAGAACCGTGAACATTTTGAATTCTCTATCAGCACACATAGTTAACAGTATCACAAATGAACCGATTAAGAAGAAACTTGATAAGCACTTAGCATCTGTTCACCAAATCGCGTATTTTATTCCTGCATAAATAAAAAATTCCTTGATAGTTTGTCTATACTACATAGTATCGCTTCCTCTTCTAGCCAGCTTCAGCTGGAGGGAGGGGTGGGTGGGCAAGAACCTTCCAATTTGCTGTCCTTTTGTCTCTATCATGTCAATAATATAGTAATAGTGTAGCCACACGGACAGCCTCATTAGGTTCAGTAGGATTGTTGCTTTCTGTTCTTCCTTTGTATTCTTTTGTACTCCTCTTCCTATACTGCATGGTATCGCTTCCTCTTTCGGCCAGCTTCGGCTGGAAGAAGGGGAGGGTGGGGAGAAGCCTTCCACTTCACTGTCATTTTGTTTTTATCAAATAGATATTATAGTAGTAATGTAGCTATACGGACAGTCTTGTTAGGTCCAGTAGGATTGTTGTGCTCTCTTCTTCCTTTGAACTCCTTCCTCCTCCTCCTCCTCCTCCTCCTCCTCCTCCTCCTCCTCCTCCTCCTTGTCGTCGTTCTCCTCCTCCTCCTCCTCCTCCTCCTCCTCCTCCTCCTCGACGTCGCTAGTGGCCTGACATCGCTTGCCAGGAAGTAGTGGTAGCAGTAGTGGTAGTGACAGTAGTGATAGTATAGTCTTGGTTGGCCTTCCTTTCCCTGCCAGCCATGGCTGGGGAGAGAAGCCTTCGCCCTTACTATCCTGTATCCTTCACTCTAGATTAGATAGTGTAGTCTCACAAACAGCCTCGTAAGGGCCAGCAGGCCTGTTGCTGTTTGTTCTTCCTATGTGTCCTATGTGGTGTCCTCCTACTACTACTACTACTCCTCCTCCTCCTCCTCCTCCTCCTCCTCATTCTCTCCCGTGACCTCGCTCCGGACAGACTACCCCCTCACACTCCCTGACCTCCGCGACCACGTGGTGCAAATTCATCGGTCTTCGTTGCGATAAGTGTACCTTTGCGTTACACAAAGCATACACACCTTCCGTACTTAAATAGTGCTCGCATTAGCCAGACAATCAAAACACACAGCCCTTCACATCCATAGTGATACACACTGTAGCTAAAATATCTCATATAAACATCAGTGCTACATTTTGTATTTATTTTGCCTGCAATTTAATTTTGTGATTAATTGTGTTCCCTTATCTCTGATTGTTCATTCTGTTTCTTTGTTTCTATCTTGAATTCCGTGACAAAACAGAGAAGGGATAAAATTAGGCCTATTTACCTACATTCCTACCAGCTACTAAGAATTCCCTGGGGACCGACCGCCGGAACACACTCACAGAGAAAACCAGTTGACACCGCATTTTTTTATTTACTATCATAAAATTATTAAAAAGTATTCCAGAAATGCCATCCACGATGAAAAAATGTGAGAGCTGTGGAGAGCTTTTGTGAAAAAGTTCTTTCAACAAAATACAATCTGTAGATTATGTATATTAGATAAAAAATATAATACTTTGTTTGAATTCGTCACTGCTAAGCATGGATTTGTAACTCCCCCTGACGCCGCTGCCTCCCACCCTTCCTCCTCCTCCTCCTCCTCCTCCTCCTCCTCCTCCTCCCCCTCCCCCTCAGTCTCTCCCGTGACCTCGCTCCGGACAGACTACCCCCTCACACTCCCTGACCTCCGCGACCACGAGGTGCAAATTCATCGGTCTACGTTGCGATAAGTGTACCTTTGCGTTACACAAAGCATACACACCTTCCGTACTTAAATAGTGCTCGCATTAGCCAGACAATCAAAACACACAGCTCTTCACATCCATAGTGATACACACTGTAGCTAAAATATCTCATATAAACATCAGTGCTACATATTGTATTTATTTTGCCTGCGATTTGATTTTGTGATTAATTGTGTTCCCTTATCTCTGATTGTTCATTCTGTTTCTTTGTTTCTGTCTTAAATTCCGTGACAAAACAAAGAAGGGATAAAATTAGGCCTATTTACCTACATTCCTACTAGCTACTAAGAATTCCCTGGGGACCCTGGGGACCGACCGCCGGAACACACTCACAGAGAAAACCAGTTGACACCGCATTTTTTTTATTTATTATCGTAAAATTATTAAAAGCTTTCATGAAATGCCGTCCACGATGAAAAAATGTGAGAGCTGCGGAGAGCGTTTTGTGAAGAAGTTCTTTCAGCAAAATACAATCTGTAGACTATGTATATTAGATAAAAAATATAACACTTTGTTTGAATTCGTCACTGCTAAGCATGGATTTGTAACTCCCCCTGACGCCGCTACCTCCCACCCTTCCCCTTCCCCTTCCCCTTCCTCCTCCTCCTCCTCCTCCTCCTCCTCCTCCTCCTCCTCCTCCCCCACCGCCGCCTCTTCCATCTCCTCCCCCTCCCACTTTACTATCCTTTACCTCAGACTTGTAGAGAATATAGAAGTAGAGTAGCTACACAGGCAACCTTGTAAGGCCCACCAGGGCTGTTGTTGCCTGTTATTCCTTTGTATATTCCTTTGTATATTCCCTCCACCTCCACCTCCCCCTCCACCTCCACCCCCACCTCCACCTCCACCACCCACCCAGCCTCCTCTTCCTCCTCCTCCATCTCTCCCGCCCCCACTTCCTCTTCCTCCTCCCTCTCCTCCTCCTCCTCCTCCTCCTCCTCCTCCTCCTCCTCCTCCTCCTTCTCCTCCTCCTCCTCTACCGCCATCCTTTCCTCCTCCTCCTCCTCCTCCTCCCCCACCGCCTCCTCCTCCCCCTCCCCCTCCCCCTCCACCCCCACCCCCACTCCCACCTCCACCTCCACCACCCACCCAGCCTCCTCCTCCTCCTCCTCCTCCTCCTCCTCCTCCTCCTCCTCCTCCCCCTCCCCCACCGCCTCCTCCTCCTCCTCCACCCCCTCCTCCTCCTCCTCCTCCACCCCCTCCTCCTCCTCCTCCACCCACTCCTCCTCCTCCTCCACCCCCTCCTCCTCCTCCTCCACCCCCTCCTCCTCCTCCTCCACCCCCTCCTCCTCCTCCTCCTCCTCACAGGACTTGTACTCATGGAGAGTAGCCAGTAGACGTGCTGCTATATGCTCTAAGAAACCTCTAACTACGGAAATTTTTAACAGATACCAAGTGCTCAGCACGTCACAGGAGGCTATTGGAGAGACGAGGCTTCCAGCCGCCCCCTCCTCCACCCCCTCCTCTCTTCAAGACTCTTATCCTTGGAGGGCACCTAGGGGCGCTGCAAGAATCCCTAGAAAACCACTAACTCAAATAACTTTCAACAAATTCCAGGTGATCGGTTCGACACAGGAGGAAGTTGGAGAGACAAGGCTGGTGGGTGATTCTATCATTCGTGGACAGCTAATAGAATTCAGTGGCCGTGCCCCAAATAATAGGAAGCGTTACTGTATTCCAGGAGCCAGGCTTGACGACATAACAGAAGTTTACGGAGAGGTCACCAGTGAAGCAGATGATAACACTCTTTTTATCATCCACGCAGGAACGAACGATGTGGCATCCACAAGACCTGAGGAGTTGCTGGAAAAGTACAGAAAGATGATCCGCCAGTTCAGGACAAAGACTAATAACATCGTTATTTCAGGTATTCTTCCCAGGATGGGTGCTGACGGGAGGTTCTATGGCAAGGCGCGCACCATCAACAGCAGACTTAATTCTCTCTGTTCACAGGAAGGTGTTGACTTTGTAAACCTGTGGGATGACTTTTATAATAAACCACTTCTTTTCCAGTACGACGGACTGCACCTAAACAGCGTTGGGGATGCACGCTTGGGCAGACTTTTCAGTGACCAAGTTATTCTCAATAGGTCAAAAAACGCCGAGCAAACGAGAGCAGCAACGACGTCGTAGTTGCTCCGTGTAATGCCACCGCTGATCCAAATACTAATGCCACAGCTGATCCACATATTAAAGTTTGTTATGTAAATGCTCGCAGCATCAGAAATAAATTCACAGATCTCGAAGCTCTCGCGGCGTTGGATCAGTACCACATCATAGGAGTCACAGAATCATGGTTAGATACGTCGAACAGAGATTACATTGCAGAATTTCAGTTACCTGGTTATACAATCTTTAGCTGTGAAAGAGAGAACAGAATTGGCGGTGGTGTAATCCTATATATTCACAGCTCGCTCCATCCGATCTCCATTAAAACAGAACCCATCAACGGTATTGACACAGTTTTTATCGAATTAAAGAGTAACTCAAGTAGAAAAATACTCGGATTGATTTACAGACCACCGGGGCGCACCGCTGAAATTGACCGTTTACTATTCGAATCAATCTCCGAAACAATTAGTCAATGCGAGACAATTATTATGGGTGATTTTAATTTGCCAGTAACGAGATGGGGAAATCCGTTACGATCTCATACAGGACACGACCTGTACACGAACTTATTAGAGAGCGAATTACATCAACACGTTCACGAACCGACGCGAGACTTAAATACCCTTGATCTCATTCTTTCAACAAGTAAAGATTTAGTCAGCAACGTAAATGTCGGCCCAGTTTTCAGTTCTAGTGACCATCGAATAATCACGTTCAATTTGAAAATTAAGGAAATAAAAGTAAAAGACAGTAAGGAGAAGGTACCAAATTATCAAAGGGCGAATTTCATCAGAATGCGAACAATTCTAGAAGACACTGACTGGAGTGAACTGTTGTCAGAGTCAGATATTGATAAGTCATGGGAGGCCTTTACCACAAAACTGAATGAAGTTATAAGCGTATGTGTACCGTATCGATACAGACGTTCAGCAAGGAAGAACAAACCAAAATGGTGGAGTGAAGAGATAAAAAACAGCCTCTCTCTCAAAAAAAAACGCGTACAATAAGTACATATTAACTAAAAGCCAAGATGATAAAGTAGAGTTTGACAGAATTCGTCGCGATACTAAGAGATTGATAAAGCGTAGCAAGAAAAACCTGGAAGAATATATAGCGGAATCATGTAAATCAAATCGTAAAGAATTTTATAGTTTTGTTAAGAGTAAAAAAGCCCTTACCTGCAATATCGGTCCACTTACTAAAGGACATGGAAATCACACAAATGACGAAAACGAAATGGTTACAATCCTTAATAACTTTTTTGCATCCGTATTTAGAGAAGAGGATTGTTCATCGTTTCAGCCACTTGAGATTAGAGGGACCGTAAACTTCTTAAATGATATACTCATAGTAGAAAATGACGTTTTGCAAAAAATCAATAAGATGAAAACAAACAAAACCCCTGGACCAGATAAAATTTCCCCAAGAATCTTGAAAGAGGTCAAGCACCAGATCAGTAAACCGCTTACAATCTTATTCAATAAATCCTTAAGAGATGGTAAAGTTCCATCAGATTGGAAACGTGCAAATATAACACCAATCTTCAAAAAGGGGGACAAGTCACAACCCGGAAATTATAGGCCAATCAGTCTGACATCAGTTGTATGTAAATTAATGGAGACAATCATTCGTGACAATGTGGTGAAATTCCTTGAAGACAACGATATAATAAAACCCTCACAACATGGCTTTCGTAATAAACGTTCATGTTTAACTAACTTATTAGACTTCTTCCACAATGTTTTTGACGCGTACGATGAAAGCAGAGCAGTAGATGTCATATATCTGGATTTTCAAAAGGCTTTTGATAAAGTACCTCATCAACGATTGCTTAATAAACTAATGACTCATGGTATCTCTGGTAGCATTTACAATTGGCTTCTGGACTGGCTCTCTGAACGTAAGCAGAGAGTAGTCTTAAACGGTGTCTCCTCTCAATGGTTAAACGTAAAAAGTGGCGTACCACAAGGCTCAGTGCTTGGTCCTGTCTTATTCTTGATATATGTTAATGACATAGATGATGGGATCACTTGCAAAATATCGAAATTCGCTGACGATACGAAAATTCTCAGCAAAGTAACTACGACAATTGACAGAGAAGTCTTACAATCAGACCTAGATCGACTAATGTCTTGGGCCAATAAATGGCAAATGAAATTTAACGTTGAAAAATGCAAGGTACTACACATCGGAAGAAATAATGATCACGTTCAGTACTCAATGAATGGTAAATCACTTTCTACAGTAAACAAAGAAAAAGATCTGGGAATCACAATATCAAACGATTTAAAGCCCAGTCAACATTGTTCAAAGGTAGTTAAAACTGCTAACAGATTGGTCGGCTTTATTGGGCGTACTTTCGAAAATAAATCAGAAAAAGTCATATTAAAACTGCATAATTCACTAGTACGACCCTATCTTGAGTATTGCGTACAGTTTTGGTCCCCATATTACAGAAAGAACATTGACAAACTGGAAAGAGTCCAGCG
>JAPQNM010000004.1:19311336-19326336 GCA_029783475.1 Metacarcinus magister
TTTCATAAAACTTTTCCACTTCCTCATCATCGTAGGCTAATGTTGGTGCATACACCTGCACGATTTCCATTTTATATATGTTGTTTAATTTAATTATTAAGCCTGCAACTCACTCACTCATACTATAAAAAAAAAAATAATAATTACTGCTAGCTTTTGTTCACTAAGAAGCCAACTCCGTATTCTGTCTTGTCTCTTTGTCCTCTTTAACAAACAATGTGACCATTCTTCAGTTCTATGAATTCTTCTCCAGTTTATCGAACCTCACTTAGGTCTATGATATCCCATTTGACGCCTTCCAGTTCATCAAATAAAACTTCAAGACGAACTTCACTATCTCGTGTCATAACATTATAAGTCTCAAGGTCAATGTTCCATAGATGGCCTGTCTGAATCCAGATATTATTAGCCCCCCCTGTTATAAAGCATGTCTAACTACCGCCGTGGACTGTTGCTCCAGCGCTGCTGGAGACTGGGAGCCATGACGTGGATGTAGTTATAATAACAGGGTTAAGCCAATACCTCGCCACGCTGGCTTAGGGAGTCTTAACAGGGGAACAGTTTTAGTTAATTGCTTACGGTAGACCTGCCCAGTTTGCTTGCACCTGTCTAGGTTTGCTCCACTGATCATAGTAATATGAAGCCATCTCACCTCGGCAAGGTAGTGTTTTAGAGAGAAGTATATATATATATATATATATATATATATATATATATATATATATATATATATATATATGTATATATATATATATATATATATATATATATATATATATATAGTATATATATATATATATATATATATATATATATATATGTATATATATATATATATATATATATATATATATATATATATATATATATGTATATATATATATATATATATATATATATATATATATATATATATATATATACACACACATATACACATATATATATATATACATATATATATATATATATATATATATATATATATATATATATATATATATATATACACACATATACACATATATATATATATATATATATATATATATATATATATATATATATATATATATATATATGTATATATTTATCATAGTCTTTCTTTGCTCTTTTCAGCATTAGTATTAGTACTATTATTATTATTATTATTATTATTATTATTATTATTATTATTATTATTATTATTATTAACATTATCATTATTATCATTATCATTAGCGTGTAGTGATAGCGCATTCGGTTCACAACCAAACTGTCCTGGGTTCGAATCCCTATTCGGGTGGAGACAAAAACAGATAACTATGTACTAGACGTAAAGCGAAAAATTATGACCTTGCCTTGCATTCCCGTAAGGAACAGAAGGCTAAGAATCCTGTCTACCTGTATGTGTGAACGAGTGTGTGCATGTATGCGTGTGTCAGGTGCTTCCTCTGTCTCTAAGAGACCATATATGATCTACACCACCACCAACCGTTGTCTGTAGAAAGAGAAAATAGATTATTGTTATTATTATACTTACTACTACTACTACTACTATTACTACTACTACTACTACTACTACTACTACTACTACTATGTGCTACTACCACTACTATTACTACCATAACAATTTTTACGAAGTGTACTTAAACGTCAACATTATCCAAAGCCTTCCGACCACGCAACAACCTCTCCCCTCGCTGCTTGATTTCCCTTGCTGCCTGGCTTCCTTCGTTGCCTGGTGTAGTGTTGTGCCATGTAGTGTTGTAATTTGTATTTGTATTTGTTTCTTATTCAATGTTCGTGAATTACAACATTCCAAAGTAATAAACGTCAATTAGCTGTTACATACGAATAGTAATTACCTCACCTAACACGCACGTCAGCCGAGAAAGTTTGTACACTACGATGACGACGTTCAACTATACAAGGGCGTGTGAAGGATAATGACAGTGTGAACAAAAAAACGAGTGACAAATTCTGACATTCTGCTGTAGCCCCATCCGCGTCACACACAAGTCTGCATGATATTCAAGCTTAAGCAATTTCATTTCATCAGTGTAAGTATATCTAATTATGTAAAGCAAGGAGTAGTGCATATTGCATTACAAGTCTCATTACTATCGCAAGAGAGCGTTGGGTACACATTGGATCTCACCATTATCATCCCTGGTGTTTCGAGTAACATCTCTTGTTCTAGCTGACCCACCTGACTAAAAACGAACTAAATTCAAAGTCGTGTAAAAATTATCGAACACCTTACGAAGAGGGAATGAAAGAAAGGCGAGGCCAAAGCACGCCGATAACTACGTGAATACAAATTATGTTTTCGTTCAATAGTTCGATTTTTTTCGTGTACCAGGATGGTCAAAACATTGTTGAGTGTCTGCATCTTTGCATTCAAGAGGTTCTCGTGCTTATCTCGAAAAACAAATTGAAAGAGAGAGAGAGAGAGAGAGAGAGAGAGAGAGAGAGAGAGAGAGAGAGAGAGAGAGAGAGAGAGAGAGAGAGAGAGAGAGAGAGAGAGAGAGAGAGAGAGGGAGAGAGAGAGAGAGAGAGAGAGAGAGAGAGGAGAGAGAGAGAGAGAGAGAGAGAGAGAGAGAGAGAGAGAGAGAGAGAGAGAGAGAGAGAGAGAGAGAGAGAGAGAAGAGAGAGAGAGAGAGAGAGAGAGAGAGAGAGAGAGAGAGAGAGAGAGAGAGAGAGAGAGAGAGAGAGAGAGAGAGAGAGAAGGAGAAGGAGAAGGAAAAGAAGAAGAAGGAAAAGGAAAAGGAAAAGGAGAAGGAGAAGGAGAAGGAGAAGGAGAAGAAAGAGAAAAATATAGAAAGAGAGAGAACGAGAGGGAAAAAGAAATCGTGCATGGGAATGACAAAAAATAATAGTGCTTCATACATTATGGAACGCATCATGAAGATTTAAAAATCTATAGTCAATCTTAATTCAGAGGATAATGTTATTAAATTTGTATTCTACTATGTTAGGTGGAACGCTACTGCATTCCATTATAATTCACGTAAAAAAAAAACCTACCCAGTTCTTCGGGCCTTAAGGGTGCTATCATTGCAGTGAATTACTCTGCACTTAGATGACCTGTTAATGTACTCTCGATGTCTATCACTGTACTTCTGACACACGAATCATACCATAAAACGCAGCTACAACTGTACTACACAAAACGAGTACTTTATTTTCTTTTTATAGGGCAACATTTAAGGGATTTGTCATTCTTTTTGTTTAATTGAGCCATCGACTGACGTGGTATTGGTGCAGATAGTCACAAAAATTAAGCAATTCTCCGTTTTCCAATGACGTAACATGAAATTTTGTACGTGAAATAGGACATAAGCTACTCGCAGAAACATTCAAGGCGGGTTTGAAGCGTTTGACACAGTCTTTGAAATGTTTAAGTGTTGCGGCCACCAAACTGACAGCTTTATTTTTCACTCCTGCAGTGAGGGAGCTCGCTCCTCACTATTCTTTCCAAACATTGAAAAAAGAAAAATGTTACCAAAATTAAACTATTTTCTCGCACTTTCAACTTATCTTTGTTTCCATAGAATGTGTGCGTTGTTGTTTCATTTCGTAATTCAAACTTATATTTCAACACTCGGTTCTTTTGTATTTTTATACGTGACTGACAGTACTTTATTAAAATGCATTATATTAAATGAATGAATGATCAAAAAGTCATCAAGTCACTATTTTATTAACTATTCAGCTCAGTGAACGTAGAAATGACCGTTTTTGATGTTTAATATGTTCGGTAAATATGTTCATATCATATGGTAAGTGTTAGGTGCACAGGAGCTGCCTTGTGTAGGTCAACTGGCCTCTTGCAACATCCTTATTTTCTTACGATCTTATGTTCTTATCTTCAACTCATTAAAGACCGACTAAACTTATCTGTTCTTTCTGTGTAATACTATGTAATCCAGGATTTTCCAGTATCCAGTTTTCAAGTTTCAAGTTCCAAATACTAGTACAAAACAGGTACACTGGAGGTGACTTTAACCAACCAATAATAAATAGAAAGTAACATTCTTATGACATTTTTAAAGAATTATATAATATACTTTAGAAAAAGAATAAAGTTTCGGGTTGATGTATGGGTCCTGGAGCTTTACTCATAAGCAATTTTTGAAACGCTAACTCGCATTGAAACCTCCGATAAGGCCCTAGTCTCAATGTTATCTGTTTTGCAACGTGTATTCAGTCTGTTGAGGCTTCAGTGGTAATGCCAGGCACTACCATTACCCTGGCTTGAGGGAAATACAAAATTGGTAATAACTATGTTTAAAAAGTTCAACACTGAAATTATTTACTCAGTTTCTGAAAAGGCAGGATCCATGGAGCTGCATTTTCACGTTCTCTCTCTCTCTCTCTCTCGCTCTCGCTCTCGCTCTCTCTCTCTCTCTCTCTCTCTCTCTCTCTCTCTCTCTCTCTCTCTCTCTCTCTCTCTCTCTTTCTGTTGCACACCCTGGTCTGGCCTCCCTGATTAGTATGCAAGGCACTCATCACCGTCCGTTACTGCGAATAAAATACAAACGTGAACTGAGCTAACCGAACTAACAGCTCGGAACTATGTATACATTATATTTTTTAACGATGCGTCGAGAGTAGTTTGGTTTGTAAATAACCAAAGTAACATGTAGTAATAAATAGTGTAGGACAGAAAATAATAGCGGTGAACATATTTAAGCGAATGGAAAAAAAAATAGAATGAAAAAACAGAGAAGCGTTTTGCTGGCAGACTTGCATTACACTGTCAGTCTAGATAATGGTATTTACGATGGAGTATGTGTACATTGTAGCCACTTGAAAGCTGCACATCAAAGCATGGAATGAAGCACGTGGTAGAGTGTTGGCAGGGATCCTTCCACTCGCTGAACACAAAGGAACACAAAGGAAAAACAAACAACAGCAAACCATGTTGACCCTAACGCTGCTCCCCGCCATGAGGAGTCACCTTCATGTGGTGGCGGGGCTTGAAGCGTGGTCGGCGGCGCCCCTTCCTGCGGGGCCCTGTCCGTCTCTGTAGGGTTGGTGTCCGTCGGCCTCGTGGACCAAGCACTCCCCCTTCATCACTGGTAGAGGAGGCCTACCGGTGATGTTGCTCGTCCTTACCCGTCTACATCTAGGGTAGGACTAAGCCTCCCAGCGTGTTTGCCGTGCGTGGCGTCCTGTATACTCCCCGCGCTCCCTCATCTGGGAGTTGAGTCCACCGCAGGGCAGGAGGTAGTTCCCTGCGGTGGACAACACACTTCTTTGGTGGGGGAGTTGGGGTAAGACAGGTGGTCCAGTGTGGCCCCGCTGGATCAATCGGCTGGTCATGCGTTGGCTAGTGTCAAGCGGCTGCTGTCTGGTGGAAACCGCAACGGTCCCGCGGCTGCCACCTCACTCCAGGCAATTGCTGCGTATACTTCCCCCACTACCCCTAGGGCTGTTGGGAGCCGTCGTGCCTCAACATACATCCCTCCCTTGTTGGGCTCCGTGGTGGGTGGAGGGGTGGGGAAGCGAATGTTTTCTGAATAATTTATGGCATCTTCACCACCACTTTCGCGACCAAGCTCGCTCCCTGACGTCCGCTCGTCCCCGGCCTCTTCTTCTCGATCTTCCCTTATCGCCACGCTTGAGCCTTTCCGGGCCACGGGTGGTGCAACTGGGACTACTGTCCCCTCCGCTTCGAATTCTACAGATTCGAACCGAGAATTTTTAAATTATAAGCCTAGAAAACAAAGACGCGTTAACGCACAGAAGGGCTTTTCAGGCCCTCTCATTCAGACTCTACCAGGTACTTTCGAGCCGGCATATTACGAACAATTCCTTGTCATCAAGTCTCTTGATGGTGTGTCTGTTATGGATCTAGACATATTTGACGTACATCGAGCACTCATTAAAGTTTGTGGACGCGAGCCTAAAGTCTCCTCCCAAAGGGATGGTAGTCTCCTAGTGGAGGTGTCGTCCCCGGAAGAGTGCTCGCCTCAGAGCGATCTCCTCTGTCCCTGGAACGCAGGTGGCGTGTACTCCACACGCTACCCTCAACCAGTGTAAGGGGGTCATCTTTTCTCGTGACGTCATGCGCTACTCAAACGAAAAGCTTCTACTCGAACTGAGTGATCAGGGTGTTGTAGGAGTTGATCGTCTACAAAGAAAAGTTGATGGAGTTCTTGTTCCCACCCCTACCCTCTTTCTCACTTTCGACCGACTCAAACTGCCTGAAGTTGTCAAACTGGCGTGGCTCCACCTCCCAGTAAAAGCATACATACCGTCCCCTAGGCGATGCTATCACTGTCAGGCATTCGGACATGTCAGTCGTTCCTGCCGTAGGTTGCAAGATGGCCTCCCAGCGGTGTGCCCGTCCTCTGGTACAACGGATCACGATGGCACGACCTGCCCTGGTCCTGTCTCCTGTTTTAACTGCCACGGACCTCACCCAGCTTACTCAAAAGACTGCGACCGCTACAGATTTGAGAGGGAAGTACTCTCCATCAGGACCACGGAGAAAATTGATTTTGCCGAGGCAAAGCGTAGAGTCCTTACTACGCATATACGTCCAGGAGTGACTTATGCAAATATGCTGTCCTCTCTTACTAATAGACGTCAACTACGCAAAACGACTGCTACAGTGCACCAAGTGGCTAAGCCACAAAATGATTCCCACAAAAATGCTGTTGCTCCTGCTGCTCTGCCCTCTACATCTATGGAGGTGTCAGAGGAACTCACTCAGGCCCCTACTGCTACGCCATCACACCATAAGCGTAGCAGAAGTGAGGACTCCATCGAGGAGGTGCCCCTTCCTAAGGAGGCACGATCCTCTACACCCTCTGGTGGGCCTCGAAGGCCCCCACCAGTGTCGGCTCCGGCCGTCACTTTTACCCCAGTGTCGGCTTCGGCCGTCACTACCTCCCCGGTGTCGGCTCTGACCGTCACTCCCACCCAGGTGTCGGCTCCGGCCGTCACTCCCACCCCGGTGTCGGCTCCGGCCGTCACTTCTACCCCGGTGTCGGCTCCGGCCGTCACTTCTACCCCGGTGTCGGCTCTGGCCGTTTCTTCTACCCCGGTGTCGGCTCCGGCCGTTACTCCCACCCCGGTGTCGGATCCGGCCGTCACTCCCACCCCGCTGTCGGTCCCGGTCGTCACTCCCCCCCTGGTGTCGGCTCCGACCGTCACTCCCACCTCGGTGTTGACTTCGACCAACACTCCTGCCCCGGTGACGGCTCTGGCCGTTACTCCCGCCCCTGTGTCGGCTACGGCCGTTACTCCCGCCTTGGTGTCGGCTCCGGCCGTCACTCCTACCCCGGTGTCGGGTCACGCCATCATCACTGCTCCTGCTGCTGTGGCCACCTCACTGGCCACTGGGCTAGGAAAGACTGCAAGGCGATTGTCCACTGCCTCCACTGCTCTAGCCACTGCCATTAGGCAGGGTAAGAGCAAGAAGGATACTGGTGTTGGGAGGGTCTCCTCTAGGGGCCTCCCCACGCACCGTTAATTTTAATATTTTTAATATTTTACAGTGGAACCTTCGTGGGTTGAGAGGAAATTGGGAGGAGCTCAGTCTACTCCTGCGAAGACACCAGCCGGTCTGTGTCTGTCTGCAGGAGACTATGATTGGTTCGTCCTCCCATCCTACACCCAGGGGTTACTCTGGCTTTTACTCTCCTCATGATCGCGCGCAAGGCCATCATGGTGGAACAGCAATTTTTTTAGATAACTCACGAGGCATTGCTTTTACATCTTTTAATATTGTCTCCCCCCTGCAGCTGGTGGCTGTCCAGCTCCACCTCAGGAGAACTTACACTGTCTGCTCTTTATACCTCCCTCCCAATTCTCCAGTAGACAGAGAGGACTTCGTTTCCCTAGTCCAGCAATTGCCTTCCCCGTTTATTGTTTTAGGAGATTTTAATGGTCGACACACCCTGTGGGGAGATACACTTATCAACCCCAGGGGAGCAATGATTGCCACTGTGGTTGAAGCCTTAGATCTAGGTATTTTTAACACCGGTGACCATACACACTACCACATCCAGACAGACACCACCTCGGCCCTAGATTTATCATTGTGTTCTCCCGACACCCTACTTGACTTCACATGGAGCGTCACAGGAGATCTTTGTGGGAGTGACCACTACCCTATACTCCTGTCTTCTCCCGACGTCCTCCCCTTACCCCGTGTCCCCCGCTGGCGGCTAGACCGCGCTGACTGGGGACTTTTTAAACAACTTGCTATAGTTGACTGCGAGGTTGATGAGTTTTTAGACATAGACAGCGCTGTCGAGTATTTTACATCTATACTCCAGCGAGCTGGTGAGCTTTCCATCCCTCAGACCACAGGGTTTACCAAGCGCCGACCGGTCCCCTGGTGGTCTGATGAGTGTAGACAGGCAGTGACATAGCGTCGTCGAGCTTTTGGTAGGTACCGTCGACACAAAACCGAATTTTTCCGGGGACAATACAGACTAGCTAGAGCTAAGGCTCGTCGAGTCCTCAAGGATGCTCGCCGTAAGTCCCTTGCATCTTTTGTCTCCACATTGAACGTGCAGACACCTATGTCGCAGGTATTCAAGCGCGTGCGAAAGATAGCAGGAAAGTTCTCTCCAGGCCCGCCTCCGGTCCTCCATGTCAACGGGGATAAAGTATCTAACAGCCAGGCGGTAGCCAACACACTCGCTGAGACTTTTTCTTTGGTATCCAGCCGGGCCTCGAGATCTCCAGCAGTGCGTCGCCAGTTTGAGGCAGACGAGGCTCGCCAACTAGACTTTTCATCTCGTGGGGGTGAAAACTACAATGTCCCTTACTCTCCACCGGAAATGCGTTCAGCTTTATCTTCGTGTAAGGACTCTTCCCCAGGGGCAGATAACATTACATACTCAATGATCCGTCACCTAAATTCTGGATCACTGTCCTTCCTCCTAGGATTATTTAATAGGATGTGGAGTGACGGATACGTACCACCCTCCTGGAAGTCTGCTATAGTCATACCAATCCCCAAGCCTGGAAAGGACGCCTCACTCCCCCTTAACTATCAACCCATTGCCCTTACCGTTTGCATGATTAAAGTTTTGGAGAAGATGATTAACACTCGTCTAGTCTGGTTCCTTGAGAAGGGTGGCCATCTTTCGGCGGTACAGTGTGGTTTTCGTCGATCTCGCTCTACTTTAGACGCTCTTCTGCGATTAGAAAAAACTATCTGCCAAGCTTTTGCTTGCAGGCAGCGGATTGTGAGCGTCTTTTTCGACCTTGAAAAGGCATACGACACCACCTGGAGGTATGGCATTCTACGAGCTCTCCATACGGTTGGACTCAGGGGTCACCTCCCTCTGTTCCTCCGGTCTTTTTTACAGGACCGTACTTTTAGGGTGAGGGTGGGCACTGCTCTTTCTAGCTCTTTTGAGCAAGAAGAAGGAGTCCCACAAGGTAGTGTCCTCAGTGTCACTCTATTCAGCGTTGTCATCAATAGCATCACCGAGTGCGTCCACCGGGACTTTCGATGCACGCTATACGCTGATGACTTTTCCCTCTCCTACGCTTCCTCTCGTCTCGATGTGGCCGAGCGACACATCCAGTTGGCTCTTGGCCGGGTCACCCGTTGGGCCGAGAGTCATGGTTTTAACTTTTCCCCCACAAAGACGGTTGCTATGCTTTTCTCTCGAAGCAGAGGTGATTTTAGGGATCCAGACCTATACCTCTATGGCAGGAGACTGCCAGTAGTGAAAACGACTCGATTCTTGGGCTTAATATTTGACAGACGCCTTACATGGTTGCCACACCTGCGGGACCTGAAAGCTGCTTGCCAGCGGCGGATGTCCCTGCTCCGTTTTCTTTCCCATGTGTCTTGGGGAGCTGACCGCACCATTCTCCTCCGTTTATATCACTGTTTCGTTCTGTCGAAGTTAGATTACGGTTCCCAAGTCTACGCTTCAGCCACATCCCCTCGCCTTCGTACTCTCGACTCTGTACATCACGGTGGAATCAGACTGGCGACGGGCGCCTTTCGGTCTTGCCCAATCCCCAGTCTACTCGTAGATGCAGGAGTGTTACCCCTCGACCTTCACCGTCAGACTCAGATGGCACGTTTGTGGTTCAGATGCCAAAGTCTCTATGGTGATCCCACTTACAGTGCTGTGACGGACACTTCACGGGACGCCACTTTCACCCAGCACCCGCACTTCCCAAAGCCTTTTGGCTTTCGGGCTCGAGGCGTGATTGAAGAGTTGTCCCTTCCTCGCCCTGCCATAGCTGTCCCACGATTATTGCCTGTCCCGCCGTGGAAGCGGCTGGCAGTATCGTATTGCTGTTACATGCCGGCTAACAAGAGTGCTATGTCGGAGCATGCTGCGAGGACTTTGTTCACCGATCATGCCTCCGTACATGAGGGTTGCACGCCCATTTTTACTGACGGCTCCAAATCCGATGCAGGCGTCGGATTTGGAGCGGTCTTCCCTGATTTTACCCGGTGCGGCCGTCTACCCCCCTGTACATCAATTTTTACCGCAGAGCTGTGGGCCATTTTAGTAGCGATAAAATCTCTTTTTACCTTGAATGTTGGAGGTTTTGTTATTTTTTCAGACTCCAGAGCAGCTTTGTCAGCCCTTGAGGATTTTAATAACGCACATCCAATAGTCTCAGAAATTTTCAACTGGCTCGTACTAGCAGCCCGTCGTGGGCACATAATTTGTTTTTGTTGGGTACCAGCCCATGTCTCTGTCCCACAATTCGAGCTGCTATTGTTGTAGTTTGGCAAGAGAGATGGAATGCCAATAGAGCTACCTCCAAGATGGGTGCAATTACCGCAAGGGCTGTGAGCCCCTGGTCTTATGCGCACGTCCGAGGCCGCTGCCGTGAGACAGCATTGGCCCGTCTACGGACGGGCCATACCCGCCTCACCCATGGTTTCCTCATGTCCCGGGGAGTTGAGCCCTATTGTGATGATTGCTTAGTTCCCCTGACTGTGCGGCACTTGCTGGTCGAGTGCCCCAGTCTGAGGGAACTGCGAGAGCAGTACCTCGCCCAGTGTCGGGGCAGAGATGGGAGTTTCTCTCTCTCTCTGGTGCTGGGGGAGGAGGCACTCTCCCCGGGACATGAAGTGTTAAAATTCTTACAGGAAAGTGACTTTCTCCACCTCCTGTAGATTTATTTTTCTTTTTATGTAGTATTTAAGTAGCTTTTTTAATTTTTAGTGTTTTTAGTACGGTGCCAAATGACCTCGATGTTGCGGCACCATGATCTATTGTCACCAATCAATCAATCAATCAACCTAACGCTGCTGTTCATTAAACTACACTAACTGACTGATCTAAAGTGAAAGACGTAGGATAGTAAAAGTGAAGGAAAATCAATGTAGTCAGGTGAATATGGTCAGAAAGAGAGAGAGAGAGAGAGAGAGAGAGAGAGAGAGAGAGAGAGAGAGAGAGAGAGAGAGAGAGAGAGAGAGAGAGAGAGAGAGAGAGAGGAGAGAGAGAGAGAGAGAGAGAGGGAGAGAGAGAGAGAGAGAGAGAGAGAGAGAGAGAGAGAGAGAGAGAGAGAGAGAGAGAGAGAGAGAGAGAGAGAGAGAGAGAGAGAGAGAGAGAGAGAGAGAGAGAGAGAACAAAACAAGTATAAGCTATTCAAGACACAATAGGTTCAAGTAACGAGTGATGGGGAGGGAGACCATGAGATAATAACACTTTAACGCAATGCAAACCTCCGCTAATTAATATATTCTAATAGTTAATATGCGAGAGCACCAATGCCTCCCTTACATACTAACCACACACTTCCTTCAGGGTTGAGATAAGGGAATATCATGTGCTGTCTTTTCACTATGTACAGCATTCTTTAAGTGATTATCATTCCGTGACAGGAAGCTTCATTTGGCAGGGGTGAAGTCTGCATTGTATTTAATCACTGAATCATTTAGGCTTACGACGGAATTCCTGTTCGTGGCTACATTCTGAGTAAAAAACAATGCACTCATAACATTGAGTCATTAGACCTGTTGACACTCTAACATTCGTCAGCCACGTCAGTTTTTCGTGGTGAAAGCCTTGGGAATCAAGCTTCATAGGCTCCCGCCGAGCCGCAACCCACTTTTGTTAGTCGCTACTACTCATCATGATCCCAACGGGCCTTTAGGATCTCCTTGCGGATCAGATCACTGCTGCATTCCTTGCACATGTAGTGGAGCATTGAAGTACTCATACTTAAACTTAATACTTCAAACTATGCTGTGTGTGGTTTGCCTTGTACTGGATCAGCTATTTTTTTTAGATGTAATCGTTTTCAGACGTGGCTAATATTTATTAGCCACGTCTGAAAACGATTACATCTGATATAATGAACCAATTGAGAAATTTCTAGTAAAGTGGATTATAAAAGTTTCTGCGATGAACATCGTTGGTGGGTGGAAGTGTGGACCGGCTCAGCGATCGTTTTGCTTTGATGACTTTTCTCCTAAGGGAACACCTGTGTTGTCTTTTCATACCCCGCGGGAAATCTGCACCAAGAGTTGTTTGGGGCCTATGTGTCGCCATTCAGAAAAGGTGTTGCCTGCTTGCATATTTGCTTCGGGGGAATTGATACCCCTGCAGGCTGTAGTGGGCTCGCCTCTGCTTGATGCCTCGGTTCGGTCGCCTGCATCCAGACTTCCGTGGGTCTGCTTTACCACAGGCGCGTGGAGACGTGCTCTAGCTCGCTCCCAGCCTCTGAGGACGCTCTCAACCTCGCGCTCTATCTTCCTCTTGCTCTGTCTTGCAATACGGTGGTGGGATAGGAATCACGATCACGTGCTCCAGCTCACTCTCTGCCTTGAGGAGAAGGAAACATGCCCGCAATCAACTCAGCCTCAGGATTCAAGGTGGTTAAACTTGAAATACGACAGGCAGCTTTAATTTCAGGTACCTATTTTTAATTTCTAGGTACGAACTGGCTAGGGAAAGACATCTTGCCAAAGACACCATATCCGACTCGGAAATCGAACCCGGGCTCTCTCGGTAGCTAGCCGAGTGTGCTACCACTGCACCACCGCCATCCCAGAAAAATGGTCTAGCATCTGCTGTCACTGAGAGCGTAAAAAGCGTCGTTGTAATAGCTATACTAATTAGACACAAATCCACGATCTCCAACCTTTGTAGTCACAAGGCTATCCTTTCACAAAGGATTACAATGGAATACAAACAGCAACAAACTTAAAGGTCTCTACTTAGCTGTTTGATTTCACTAATTTACACTAACTATTATTATTAGAGATAGGACAGAACTATAGAAGGTCCTCTCCACTCTTCCATCGCTCTATTCCAAGTTGGCCGAAAAAGAAGCGATACTATGTAGTATTTAAAAACTAAGTTGAATTTAAGAGGACAGATACACCCTGATATATTTTTTCATTATGAGATAAATGTTAAGCAATCTGGCTTATGATATTTGCATTATATAGGAGAAAGGAAGAATATGAATACCAATCCATATCAGTTTAGTGTCTACTACAAGTGTTACCAATGAGCGCGAGACAACACGCTGAGGGGGTTCACATAGGAATAACGAAACTTGAAACAACAGAAGCATTACTTAGACGATGGTAAGTTCAATACCATGTTTAATTAATATTGTTTGCTACGAAAAATTTTTTGTAATATTGTTGCAAACGTAGGTTTTCATGTAGTAAGCTAATGATAAATGTTTGCCTATTCTTTAATTAATTTTGAATAAGGTTTTTGAGGGTTTTTATATGTAAGAGGGATGAGAGAAGCCTAACTATTGCCGCGGAGTCCCACTTGGCAACGTCTGAAGCCTTGGACAAAACATCGTCATCCTTACGAAGGAATGTGTTCTCTCTCGTTCTCTCTCTCTCTCTCTCTCTCTCTCTCTCTCTCTCTCTCTCTCTCTCTCTCTCTCTCTCCTCTCTCTCTCTCTCTCTCTCTCTCTCTCTCTCTCTTCTCTCTCTCTCTCTCTCTCTCTCTCTCTCTCTCTCTCTCTCTCTCTCTCTCTCTCTCTCTCTCTCTCTCTCTCTCTCTCTCTCTCTCTCTCTCTCTCTCTCTCTCATTTTGAAATTGCTGGCCACAAAGAGACGCACACCATCTGATCCATGCAAGGTATTATGTTGTTTGTGCTTCGTTATACACACATCATTTTAATTTTGCTTTTATCGAAAACCTTTACTCAGGTTTTCCTTACGGTCTTTCATAGTGCTGCTGGTATAGAGACAGTCTAGTTGCTTGTGATTGTGTTAAAGTTATCGTGAGGCTCGGATCAAGCTGGGCATCTTGTTTACATAACATCTTCCTTTACAATCATTTCAACACTATGTATGGGTCTCTCACGTCTAAGCAAACGACGAGCCAAAAGTCTCGACAAAAGTCAGACGACAAAAACATTTTTTCGTGCGATAACTTTGTCAAATGTTGCTGACTCAATGATCCTGCTAACGAGGTCGAGTGCAAGAACATGAGTTTTTTGAGATAGAGTAAATTGAGAACGTTCTCTCACAGTCTCCAATATACTAAACGCAGATGCTGATATATACAGGATATGGCATAAAACAAAACAAAACATAAAGCGAGTCGTAATCGTCGCTGTGGATACTTCGTTGAGGGAATAAACAAAACAGAAGCAAACTTTCGAACATTCATCAGCAATAAGACGAAACATAATCGCTGTAAACCCGTCTCTTCCAAGGTAAGATGCAGATCCCGAACTTACTCTCAAAAAACATGAAGATGAAGGACCAACACTGAGTAAGTTTTCAGAGATATTAAATACTTTTATGGACAAAATCAATAATGATATCAATAAGAATAAAATAATATTGGCAGTGGAATACGGAGGAACGTGAATGAAGTGGTAGGAAACACGTAGAATAAGGAGCAGGCAGGTGGAGAAGTAACGAGAAACAGGGGAAGCAGATGGAATTAGAAGAGCAGGACGGATTAGGAAGAGGCAGGTAGTAAGAGGAAGTGGAAGGAGCAGGGAGGAGTTTCAGGAGGCAGGTAAAAAGGGACCAGGTCGCCGGGAGGGGTGAGGAAATGGAGGTGGGGAGAGGGAGGTGAG
>JAPQNM010000004.1:19331336-19338836 GCA_029783475.1 Metacarcinus magister
CATGGAAATGATGATGAAACAGAGGAATGATAAAATCAACACCATGGAATCAACTGTTTCAGATCAAACAACCCGTCTTGTGTTTAGCCAACAAGAAATTGATGAAGTCAAATGTAGCAGCAGAAACTATGAAGAGAAAAAACAAGCCACGAGAGCAGTGATGAACAAGTTGACTGAACAAGTTGATTCATCACAGCAACAGATCCAAGTCCTAGGAGATAGCTGCAACTTTCAAGAGAACTACAGCAGACGAAATAACTTCCGGATCAGTGGCGTGAAGGCGAGACAAGATGGTGAAACGTGGGAGCAGACAACAGTATTAGTGTCTTCCCTACTGGAGGACAAGATGCAGCTGCTTGGCCTGGTGCTTGAGAGAGCCCATAGGGTGGTGCAGCACCGTAATGACAGGTGCGCTTCTCTCGCTACTGTGATCGCGAGGCAGTAATGAAGAGCGCAAGAAAGTTCAAAGGTACCAGTATTTACATCAACGACGACTTGTGTGCTGCTTGACAAACTGTCAGGAATACTCAGATGCCACAACTGAAGTAGGCACAAGCTCAGGGGAAAATTGCTTGTTTTAGGCACAATAGGTCGTCATCAAGAAAAGGTCCAGCAATTAAAACATCAAGGAAAGTGGCATCATACGTGGATAGAAAACGGCGGCCGGGGGTTACTGGGAATGTCTCTGGAATCGCTAGTGCTGAGAATGAAGCGGAAAGCAAATTTGTTAATGTTGCTGCTGCTGCTGGTTCAGATACGGGTGCTGGCGGTGGGGTGATGGCCGCATGGTAAGCTGAGAGATAAGAGACTCATGCTGATGTGATTCAAACCACCCCTACAGCTCAGCGACACGCATCTCCCCGTCCGCAGCCCGGGCTTTTCTCTTCCCTCGCTTTGAGTCAACCCATGGGGAGGTGGTGGCTGAGTGTATCGGGGTCAACCACCACCATCACAGCTCTAAAAAATTTCTACAGGGTATTAGAGCCTTGCAGTAAATAGCCTACAGGTGCTATAGGCCAAGAAGAAGAAGAAAAAAAGGAAAAGGAAGTAGTAGGTGAGACTATTGCGTAATTTTTGTTCTTTCTTTCTGTGAGATAGTTGCCGGTGATGAATTTGCTTATTTTACAGTCGGCAATAATGAACTTAGCAGACTCAGTAACAGTGACACAGTCATGATATAATTACATTTCAACAGCCTTTCTTGATAAAATGGTTCTTAATCCACTAAACTTAGAACAGGATGACCGTGTGAATGCTAGTATTTATCCTCTAGCATTTCATAACTGAACATATAGACTGCCCTGTAAATCTAATTTGATGGTTTGAAAGGACGACGGTGATAATGCATTTTCAATTTTAAGCATCCTTATTAGAAGTCTTTCGATTAACTTGCAGATGTGTATTGATTAATGATTGAATGATTGTAATGTAAAGTTTGAAGTTATGGGATTTTCAGAAACAAGATTGGATAAGGATTTAGTTTATTTGTATATATCAAAAAATAGCTTATATGCAATGAATAGGGACATAACTACATGTAGTGAAGGAGTGTGCATGTATGTTGCTAATGTCTTTAATTCATGTTACCTGACTGCTGCATGATGGAGCAACATGTTACATGCTTCTGCGTAGAAATAAGTTGCGGTGAAAAGGAAACTAATTATATAGTTTTTGTATACAGATCATTTAAAAGAAACATTCCTGACTGTATTACTGATTTTTTGTTTCATTTCGTTGAAGTGAAGAAAAAAAACATTTTATTTTTGGATACTGGAATCTAGGTGTCATATATTTCATGAATTCAATGTACTGCCATTGATGTTATCCCCAAACAACAAAACGTACTAGGGTAACTGACAATAGTGTTTCATTGATATATCATATATGATCTTCCAGTCCAGATAGTAATGTAAAACGATTGTATTCTTTACACAGATTTAACGGATAATTTTCCAGTTTACTCACAATTTGTTCGGAAATTTAATTATGAAAGTGACGATTATATACAACAGAGGTGCCTGTCTGACGTGAACATCAAAACGTTCATGATGGTGACAACAAATGCAAATGCTATATAAATTTCAGATATAAATTATCCAAATGAGGCATTGGATAAATTATATAGCCTACAAATGAAAATTTTCCATAATATTTTCCACTAAGAAAGATTAAGATTGATAATAAGCATATTAAAAGTCATCATATTACAGCGGGTCTACGAAACAGTATCAGAAAAAAAATTACAGACATGAGAGAATGGCAGCCAAATGGCCTTTAACACATTTAAGTTAATTTAAGTTCTTAAAGAAATATTTTCTTATACTTACCATTTACAATGATATAAGTAATATTAGTGAAGAAAAAAAAAATCATTTATAGTTCTCCTCATTTATACGAATGTTCAATTTACGGTGTTGGTCTTATTTGATAGAACAATTTACCAAAGAACTTTTAAAGTATTACTAATTTTGATACACGTAAAAAATAGATTAAGGACTTACTTTTTCCATCAATAAAATCAAAGCAATAGGGATTAATATAAATGTCCATATAATCTGCATTTTCATTAGCATATTTAGTGTTTAACTGTATCAATCAACTTACGTAATTGTTATGGCAGTTAACATTTTCTTTTGATTTGTAAGTAAAGTATTGCCGCCCTTCGTATATGTGCAATATGTTGTACAATATTCCAATCCAACAGGCTGGTGTTGCTCAGCTGACTAATGTCGAAGAACAAATTTGTAAATACAGTAATTACATCATCGATGTACTTCAAAAGGTATGGCAATAAACTTATAAACTTATAATCTTATAAACTAGTAAACTATTATTACTGGCAAAGCCATTACTAAAATTTAACTGTGATGAAGGGAAAGGAAATGTTGGGAAGGACGAAAGGAGGTAAAGAAGGAAGAAGGAAGAGAAAGAAATGAAAGAAGAGAGTGAAGGAAAAGACATGTTCTACTCCTACGACACGGTTATCATTACCATCACTACCATTACCACCATCAATATACCTCCATTACGATGTCTGCTTCTTCCAACCATTTACTGCCGCTACCATAAACACCACCACTATAACACCGCGGCCACCCTCACCACTACCACCATCACTGATCACAGGTAACACCAGAACAAAGAAACGAAAGAACAACACGTCTAATGCATATTAATGTCTCGCGCATTTTGAGGAAATAAATCGCTTCAGGAGTTAATAAAGATGAAGTGATATTAATGGACGAGAGAGAGAGAGAGAGAGAGAGAGAGAGAGAGAGAGAGAGAGAGAGAGAGAGAGAGAGAGAGAGAGAGAGAGAGAGAGAGAGAGAGAGAGAGAGAGAGACGCATGCGTGCATACACACACACACCTTACCTAAGAATTGGGTAGATGTTTATTGCACTCTGCATTAGCAAGAGTAATAAGATGTCCACATGTAATAGTAAATCTTTTTTCTATATCATTAACCGTTGGCACCAGTAGGCATATAGAAGCACAGATGGACGTGCCTCGCCTGTTATTTGGTGTAGGTTTTTTAAAATTTTTATAGTGACGCCTCGAATGATTAAGTTCTCTCTTGAATAGGTTGAGAACATGTGAGGCTTAATTACTGCTACAGCCTCAGATGCATTTTAACGTTGTAAGTCCCGTCTGAGGACAGTAAGGCAGCAATTTGATATCAAATATTGAAAAGTGGTCAGCGGATATTGGGGATTCGAACCCGGAATCCTAGGCTCCCATGCCCGAACGCTGACCACTATAGTTAGTTGAATCTCAAATGTTTGAGGAAACTTCTCAACTATTTGTAGCTCTTACCGTCTTTTTTTCTAATTGCATTACACATTTTGTTTTGTCTTCATCTTACTAATGTCACAACATTTTCCATCTTTTTGTTTTATAATTTTCTGAACCCCAATCTTCTCAATCTGAATCCCAGTCTTCATAATTTTGTGATACGATATATATATATATATATATATATATATATATATATATATATATATATATATGATTTATATCACAAAAAGATATATATATATATATATATATATATATATATATATATATATATATATATATATATCATCATCATCATCATCATCAACATCATCATCTTCATCATTATCATCATTATCATCATCCACCGCTTCTATGAGTCCACTGTAGGACAAAGCCTTCCCCCAAGATTTCCCATTCATCTCTATCGGCTGTCCATCTATTCCAGACCATTTCAACAAAACTTATTATCTCATCTCTCCATCTTATGTTATGTCTGTCCTGCCTTCTTTTACCTTTTATGGGTTGCTCCATAATCCACAATGCTCTCTTTCTGTATTTCCATGTTATATGAAGTATTATTCTATCCATTCCTCTTGGTGCAATCTGAAATTTTCTTTCGTAGGACTCATAGTTTCCGATCCATATGTCCTGTCCATATGATAATCAAAAATTATTTTTCATCACGCTAAATTGTTTACCAAAATACTCCATCCATCCATCCATACTCATCTTTTGATCTTTTTCATGATCTGGAGTTGCATTAATTTTTCATTCTAAGTAGATGCCCTGAGATATAGAGCAAAGAATGCGTGTCTCATTCTCACTCCAACAGCAAAACTCTCAATGTGCTCACCATCCAATCTCATACATACACTTGCCTCCCTATAAAATGCCTTCCAACAACTGCCTTCTCATCCCATAAGTTTTGAGAACAACCCAGCTTTCCTATCAACTCTATTATATGCTTTCTCTAGGTTCATCATGTTTGCATATAGTTTTTGTTTACCTTTCTTACCTTTTTACCTTTTTTCAAATGCAAATATTTGATTCATACAACCTTTCCCCTTCCTAAGAGTTCACTAATCCCTCCCTCACTTACTTCCATCACTCCCTCGGGGAGACGGTGGGCTAGTGGCTAGCGGTCGGGCATACCAACTCAGAGTCCCGAGCTCGAGCCCCGGCACGAATTGGCCACTTTTCTTTGGTAATACCGCCGAGTGACATAAGATCACCCACATGTTGCCATAACATTATCCTCGACGCTATATGCTCGAGAAGCTTCCGCTGGTAGCATGAGCCTCTCAATGAGAAACGAGCCGTCACTTAAAAAATCTAACCCCGCTACGAAAGGGCGGAGGCTGACCATTTAAGGCAGTGGTTCCCAAACTGGGGGTAATTTACCCCTTCTGTGTAATATAACATTTTTCGGGGGTAATGGAGGGGTGACAGAGAAGAAAATATATCTAGTCTTTTAATATAGCCATATACATCAATATTGACAACATTTTGAGAAAGGGGTAGCACGCCTAATGTGGCATGTTAAATTGGGTAACAAACTGAAAAAGTTTGGGAACCACTGATCTAAGGCCTCCATTAAGCCTACCGGCGCCACGGGTAGAGGATAAAAATAAAAGAAAGATTATACCTGGCACGCTAAGCTAACTTATCTCCCTAAAATTGTTACACTCATTCTTACTACCTTTACCTTTCTGCTTAGACACAATAACACCCTTCTTCCACTCATCTGGTAATTCTCTATGTCTCCATGCACGGTCACATATCAAAAACATTCACTCATCTGCAACTCCTCCATATTTCAACATCGAAGTTATTCCATATATACCTGCAGCTTTTTCTACCTCCTCTCTATCAATTCCTCACTGCTCAGACACTTGCTTCCCATATTCATTACATTCATACATTTATTGAATATCTTCTTTTACTTTATTATTATTTTTGATATGAATGTAAAACAGCTTATGTTGTTCCTTACATTTATTTTTCAATTCCATTTCGTTTTTCAATTTTGTATTATTTTTTTTTTAAGTATATTTGGTCTTTGCACACTTATAATCAATATATGCCTCTTCCCACCATATCTCTGGAATCTTTATCAGCTTGTATCACATTTTTTCATCTTCATACATATTTGCCATTAAACCCCTCCTTTACCCTTCACATTTCTACTATCCTACATAATATGTGTTTATCTATTTCATCTTTGTTTAAATCACTGAACTTTAATAAATATTTATATTATTGTTATCTAGTAAAACTGTTCAGCTGTAGATCGGTCAGCGTGAATATGAATAGACGTTTGTATGAAGGAAAAGTAGTGCCGACTGCACTGTATGGGGCGGAAACTTGGAGTATGGGAGCTACAGACAGATTGAATGTGATGGAAATTAAATGTCTGAGGAGGAGGAGGAGAAGGGGGAGGTCAAAAGGTGTAAATGTGAGATGTGCATGTATATGTATGTGTGTGTGAATTAATGGAGGAGGATCCTCTATATTGATATATATATATAGATAGTGAAACTGCATTTTGGGGTGAACGAGTTGGTTTTAATGGCGAATTTTGAAGATGGAGATCATGCCAGTGGTTGCCAATGTATGCTAGTAAGTATACCTTCTAGGCTTCATATTATTAAATATTAAACTTATTATGATGTAATAGCCAGTGCTACTAATTAAAGTAACCAAGAGGTTTTTTTTAGAAAAATATTGATAAACGTTTCACTGATTTAACTATTGCAATATAGACAGATTTACATTTTGGCTTGAACTAGTTTAAGTCTAAATTAATTTATGCTCTCTTAGTATCTCTCATGTTATGCCAAACATTATTCTCTCTATTCCCCTCTGGCCATTTTGAAATTTTCGTTCAAGGTCTCCATATGTTAGAGCTGGTAGAATACACTGATTATATACCTTTCTCTTTAGTGATAGTGGGAAATTAAATTTCATAGCATTGTGTTGTCTACCAAAAATACTCCATCCCATCCCTATTCATCTTTTAATTGGCTTTTTTTCAAGCTCTGAACTTGCACCAACTTTTCTGTCCAAAGTAAAAGTACTGTCTCGCAGGAACACTACCTTAATGTGGTGAAAAAACTTAACATTTCGTTGATCAGTGAAGCTAAATTAGACTGCTGCAACAAAAATAGGTAGATCCACTGTAAGAAATTAAACATAAATAATAAACTTTTCACAAGACAAATACTTATATAAAAGACAATACAATTTTGGAAAACTATCTTGCTGAAATCGTATGTGAACAAAAGACTAATATTCACAAGCATGTTATAACAATATGTAAGCTGTGCTAGATGAGGGGAAATTATCCCCATTTGTGCAAAAATTAATATATACAGATAAAAACAAAGCTTTGCAGTCTTCTGGACCAACTATTATCAATTTAAGATATCTCCATTTTTCAACCTATTGAGCATTATTCATAACCAAACAAAGTGTATTCAGATCTACTGGTTACTAAGGCAGATGTGGATTACATTTGCATTCATCCATTCATACCATCAGCATTCTAATACTATCAACACATATAAATATAAATTTCACTTGCCCTAAATATCTACGTCATAGAGGATGTATAGAACGCATAGCTCTCTATTGCCTCAATTATACGCCGAACAAACATGTACGAAGTGTAACTTTTCTGATCATTCTTTGAGCCAAGTTCCTGGAGGTTGTGTGGTTGAATG
>JAPQNM010000004.1:19363836-19368836 GCA_029783475.1 Metacarcinus magister
GTTACTTTCAGGAGGACCATTTTTGCAGAGTTATAGCCAACCAAAAGACGAAGTAAAGTAAACTGAGGTAAATAAAGATGTAAATCGTAAAATTTGTTCCTTGGCAATAAGAGTACATTATACATAAGTGAACATGATAAATAATATGACACGATCTGCCGAGTTGGAGCTTCCTGGAATCCAGAATTGCGTTTGAATTAGTTTACATATTCTGTACAGATAATTTTGACAAACATAAATACTGTACTCATACATATAGATATATCCATAGACATATACATACACATTACCTTTTATGATCATTAATATTTTATTTTGTAAACATTATGAGAACTATGAACATCGAAGAGTAAATAAAAAAGCTTAGTTTTTTTTAATGAGGCTCGATTACTCGACTTAATAAGATCATTTATATTTCCAGATTGAGAGCACCATAATTGAAGACCAGTACAGAGTATGTTATTTAAAAAAAAAATAGCTACAAATTGCTGACAAATCAGATTAGTATAATTTCCTCTAGTGTTATGAACATTGTTTACAAATCCAAAAACTTTATTACCAGAGCAGCCTTTAATATCGCTAAAAGCAAACAATAAAAGAAAATTATTATGAAGTAGATTAAATTCAAGCAGTTATATATATATATATATATATATATATATATATATATATATATATATATATATATATATATATATATATATATACACACATATTGTTAGTGGAGTCAAATTTACCTCAAATTTATATGTATTTTATAATCTGCTTTTGAGCTACTATTAATCTGTTTAAATATGAAGGCCAGATGCGAACCCCTTCATAAACATAATATGGAAGATGAGGATAACAAATTATCGAATATGCTAATCATAGCTTCAGTGTTAAGCTGATAGTGGTCACTATAAAGTACCTTACACAGTTTTGATATGTTCGAACATTTATTTATTTATCTATTATTTTATCTTTGGCCTATGGCACCTGTAGGCTATTTCCTTCACGGCTCTGTTGCCCTGTATAAATTTTATGAAGGTCGTAATGATGGTTGACCCTCGCCCGTTAGTGGTTGGTGCAGTATTATTTAAGTGACGCCTGTGGAGGTTCATGCCGCCCCCTGAAGTCCCCGATGCACTCACAGACGAAGACAGGGCTGACTATCAGCATGTGGATTTTTCGGCCACTCGACGATAGCTTGAAAAAATGGCAAAGCTCTGGCGGGATTTGAACTCGGGACATCGAGCACTCCACTCCCGTGTTTTGACCACTCGGCCACCGCCTCCCCTTATACTTCATTGATGTGATAATTCCAATTCAAGTTATCATAAATATAGCTACTTTGTGTTGTCAACTTGATTTAATATTTCACTTTATAATAACAAAGGAGGAATTGTATTTTTAATAGCACGATTTTGAAAGATGTAATTGTAGATTATTATATTTAATCCATTTAACTACAGAATGTAAACCTATGGCTATGTTAGAGTGTAATGATTTAATGTTATTATCAGTTAAACACAAACTTTGCTTCTGTCAGCATAGACAACACACTTGAGTTTGGAACTAACACAAGTTATATCGTTAGTATAAACTAGAAACAGAGGAGAACCTAAAATTGATGGTTGTGATATTCCCTTTGATATATGTTAGAAAATAAAATACTTAGAATTACAATAAACTGCATGCAACCTGATATTGTTCTTAAATAGTTGCAATGGTATACTTGTAATCCCAACATGTTTCAATTAGTCAATTAATAAATGATAGTCCAAGTAATCAAAGACTTTTGACAAGTCGATACACTCCCGTAACATATAACTTCCAACTTCCAAATATTCAGTCATTGCTAACAAATTACAGAAAAGCAGATTAAGTAGAACAATTTCGATGAAATATATATATTGACTCTCACTGAGTAAATTGTTATTATGAAGAAAGTAAGACGAATGACTTTTCTATTATTTTACTAATTGCCGGTAGTATTGACATCGTTTGATAGTTGTAGATATCTTTTCTACTACCATACTTATGTGATGAAATCACCTTAGTTATTTTCAATTTATCTGGAAAAAATACCTTTGCTGAATATAAAGTTAATTATATGTGCAAACAAATAATCAAAATCAGGAGCGGTGAATTTTAAATCTCCTAGATATTGCTCAGTTTCTGTATTATTTACAGGGGACAGATACATTGAAAATTTGGGTGAGTTATGTAGATACTATAGTTAAGAATTTTCGTCGTAAGTGTCAGTGGATGTTACAGTGCTAACCTTTCTTATATCACTGCAATGTGGTTTAAGCGTATTGAGTGTTTATCTGTTGTAGTATCAACTCTGCTAAGAAGAGGATTAGTTGACTTCCAGTGAGATTTAGGATTACCTTGACTGCCATCATTCCACATCTATCCACGAAGCTCAACCACCACGCCCCTTACTACACCTTCCTCTACTCCATTCACCCACATAACGATACTCTCCACTACTATATTACATAAATACCCACATAGTCACACTCTCTACCACACTCTCCCCTCAGGCCTCGACCACTTTCAAATCCTCCTTTTCAGTTAGTTATCCACATCTATTCCACGAGACACATCATCCCTTGTCCAAACCGGCTGCCTAACTACACCGACCAACTATTGTTCTAGCTCCTACCCACCTGATCCAGCCGCGCTTTCCCTTCCCCACACCCTCCCATCACAGTTGGCAGAAGGTGTGTGGTGTCGTGTGCCAGAAATCCACACCACGTCAAGGTTTGTATGATAAATGGCTGGCAACGTGTGATGGCAATTCTTGCGCACAACAAATCACCAACAACATTATGTAATAAAAGCCATTTGGGTCGCATGGTTCCTTAATAAATTCAATTGTATCATATCTCTTATTGTTCGCAGCCTATGACATTATGAAAAAAAATAGAGTAACTACATGAATGTATTTCCCAGCACATGTCAGCATCGACTTTATATCTTCAGGCGCGTTGGAAGGATAGCATCATACAGACTCTCTCTTTTTCGGATTTCATTTCTATTTTTGCATTTATCTTAACCTATCTAGGTTCTAATTGAGTGCAGCAGCCAGGTCTCAGCCTTCTTCCATACAAACTACACACACACACACACACACACTCTCTCTCTCTCTCTCTCTCTCTCTCTCTCTCTCTCTCTCTCTCTCTCTCTCTCTCTCTCTCTCTCTCTCTCTCTCTCTCTCTCTCTCTCTCTCTCTCTCTCTCTCTCTCTCTCTCTCGTCCCATTCCCTTCCTCCTAATCTCCCCATCACACTGAGTGAAACTCTTCTGCGTAAAAAAAAAACATTTGGTGAAGCTCTACGCACGTTCATTCAGTTTAATAATTCGTAAATCTCTGCGCGCTGCTATGGCTCCATAATATGGACAGACAGTTGGACAGGGTGATGGACGTACAAACACGCGCGCACACACACACATACACACACACACACATGCACACACACACACACACACACACACACACACACACACACACACACACACACACACACACACACACACACACACACACACACACACACACACACACACACACAAACACACACACACACACACACACACACACACACACACACACAGATACACACAGATCAATACAGCCACAAGAGTGTGAGGCCAATGAACGTTCACTGATGCAAGCGATGACAAACTCCACGTCTGGGAGACAAGATGACGAAATGAAGACGTCGACCATCCATGTTGTATAATGATTGTTGACATATAATACATTTGCAGGGCAGGGCTATGTGGGTGGGGCAGCTAAGGGGAAGCGGAGGAATAAATGGTGAGGGTTAGGGTAGTCTATGAGATGGTTAGGGCAAGGTAGGGCAAGCTAGGTAGGACATGGCAATTCAGGATGAAGCTGCATAGAATAATATGCCCGCTCAGTGCTGCTACTCGGTGGGTGGCTCTGCAGGGATGTCCTTTGGGGCTACTCAACCAAACGAAAAAAAAAGTTATTTGAAAGAGATGTGTTGGTGCGAACAATATGCGTAAGTGCTCTTATAGTGAGTGTGATCAGTTTTCCTTTTTATGTCAGTCGTGGAAACATTTAAGGATACAAATGTTATTATAAAAAGAAAAAATATTTTGAGTCCTGGATCTGTCGGAGAAAAGTTTATTCAGTTATTTGATGAAGATAATCAATTGAAGCGCCAACAGTAACTGTTCCGTCGTCTTTTCCTCGTATACTATATTTATCTATCTATCAATAAACCAGGCTAAAGGGTGGTAGCAAAGACAAGGCTCGCCAGGATTCGTGTAGACAATACTTTCCCCTTCACCTCTACGCCTTGTTTTTCTGTAGGAGAGTATACAGAGGAGGGGCTTACCAGACCCCTCGCTCCATCCTTTCTGTCGCCTCTTACGAACCACAGCCATTACAGTGGTACAGTTTTTGTAGCCCCCACCACAATGTACTTCTAGTTATTCTATGTATTCCAGACGTAATTTATCATTTACATGAAGAGATAGTCACTATGAAAAATAGGCAAGTAGGAAAATGAAACCATGCACAGAGGAAGGTATAAAGGGCATGAGAAACACTCATAGAATCAAACCCATGCCCTACTTTCGAAATGAAAACAGGACAATAATCTGCTTCCTTTACATCAACAGAAACACTAGAGACAAAACACGTGTTATTGAGCGACAGCATGCAGAGCTTTACGCCATTCTTTCACTGAAATTAATGGCTTCCTCTTTTGAGGTGTAAATATTATAACGTGGGATAAACCAGTGAGTCGTCAGCCTGAACAAAACCATGCGTACTGCCACTCTGACCACGATCCGTGACTGAACGGATTTTTCACCGCTTTTTTAAATGTTCGTTTACAGCCTCTCAAGATTATCATGTTTGGCGGGAAGAAAGAAGGTTGTGGCAGCAACACACCTAGTGCAACACACACGTTCATTAAAGGTAGGATGCAAACACCTTGGAAAATTTACGCGTAGAGCATGAGAGAGAGAGAGAGA
>JAPQNM010000004.1:19383131-19388131 GCA_029783475.1 Metacarcinus magister
TATATATATATATATATATACATGTATATATATATATATATATATATATATATATATATATATATATATATACATGTATATATATATATATATATATATATATATATAATATATATATATATATATATATATATATAGTATATATATATATATATAATATATATATATATATATATATATATATATATATATATATATATATATATATATATATATATATATATATATATATATTATATATATATATATATATATATATATATATATATATATATATATATATATATTATATATATATATATATATATATATATATATATACATGTATATATATATATATATATATATATATATATATATATATATATATATATACATGTATATATATATATATATATATATATATATATATATATATATATATATACATGTATATATATATATATATATATATATATATATATATATATATATATACATGTATATATATATATATATATATATATATATATATACATGTATATATATATATATATATATATATATATATATATATATATATATATATACATGTATATATATATATATATATATATAATATATATACATGTATATATATATATATATATATATATATATATATATATATATATAGTATATATATATAATATATATAGTATATATATATATATATATATATATATATATATATATATATATATATATATATATATATATATACATGTATATATATATATATATATATATATATATATATATATATACATGTATATATATATATATATATATATATATATATATATATATACATGTATATATATATATATATATATATATATATATATATATATATATATATATACATGTATATATATATATACATGTATATATATATATATATATATATATATATATATATATATATACATGTATATATATATATATATATATATATATATATATATATATATATATATATATATATATATATATATATACATGTATATATATATATATATATATATATATATATATATATATATATATATATATATGTAAAGAGGACAGTAGGAGAAATATAGACATGGGGGGAAGTTCAATTTAGTGTGAGAAGTGTCTTGACACTCCTCTTTTGAAAGAGTTTAAGTCATAGGCAGATGGAAAAACAGACAAAGGAAGAGAGTTCCAAAGTTTACCAGTGTAAGGGATGAAAAAGTGAAGATATTGGTTAACTCTTGCATTAGGTAGATGGACAGAATAAGGATGAGAAGAAGTAGAAAGTCTTGTCCAGTGAGGCCGCGGGAGGTGGGGGAGGCATGCAGTTAGCAAGTTCAGAAGAGCAGTATGAAAATAGCGGTTGAAGATATATAGAGATGCAACATTGCGGCGGTGAATTTAAGAGTGAAGACAGTTAGTTAGAGGAGGAGAGTTCATTAGGCGAAAAGCTTTAGACTCCACCCCGTTTAAAAAAGCTTTATGAGTTGAGCCCCCCCCAAACATGAGAGCCATACTCCATACATGGGCGGATAAGGCCCCTGTACAGAGCAAGCAGCTGAGAGGGAGAGAAAAATGAACGCAGACGCCATAGGACACCTAACTTCTTGGAAGCTGATTTAGCAAGAGTAGAGATATGAAAATGCCAGTTTAGATTTTTAGTAAAGGATAGACCGAGTGTGTTTAATGTGGAGGAGAGAGGAAGTGAGGTGTCATTGAAGAAGAGGGGATAGATATCTGGAAGGTTATGTCGAGTAGATAGTTGTAGAAATTGAGTTTTTGAGGCATTGAACAAAACAAGGTTTGCTCTGCCCCAATCAGAAACTAGTGAAAGATCAGAAGTTAAGCGTCCTATAGCATCTCGCCATGAGTCATTCAATTCTTGTTGTGTTGGGCGTCTGTTGTACGACGTTGAAAAATGCAAGGTGGTGTCATCAGCATAGGAGTGGATAGGGCATTGAGTCAGATTTAGGAGATCATTGATGAATAATAGAAAGAGAGTGGGTGATAGGACAGAACCCTGAAGAACACCACTGTTGATAGTATTAGGGGAAGAACAATGACCGTCCACTACAGCAGCAATAGACCGGTCGGAAAGGAAACTGGAGATGAAGGTACAGAGAGAAGGATAGAATCCGTAGGATATGTCAAGGCCGACAGCAAAGGTTTCACCAAAGTCCCTAAAAGAAGATGACCCAGATTCAGTTAGGAAAGCAAGAAGATCACCAGTAGATCGGCCTTTACGGAAACCACACTGGCAATCAGAGAGAAGGTTGTGAGCTGATAGATGCCTCATTATCTTCTTGTTAAGGACAGACTTAAAGGCTTTAGAAAGGCAGGAAATCAAAGCTATAGGGCGGTAGTTAGAAGGATTGGAGCGGTCACCTTTTTTAGGGACAGGTTGAATGTGAGCAAACTTCCAGCAAGAAGGATAGGTAGAAGTAGAGAGACACAGACGAAAGAGTTTGACCAGGCAGTGAGCGAGTTCGGAAGCACAGTTTTTGAAAACAACAGGAGGGACTCCATCCGGACCGTAAGCCATCCGAGAATCAAGGCCAGAGAGGGCCTGGAAAACGTCATAATGAAGAATTCTAATTTTAGGGATGAAGTAATCAAATGGTGGAGGAGTAGGAGGAATATGCCCAGTATCATCCAAAGTAGAGTTGGTAGCAAAGGTTTGAGCGAAGAGTTCAGCTTTAGAGAAAGAAGAGACAGCTGTGGGACCATCTGGTTGAAGTAAAGGAGGAAAAGATGAAGTAAAATTGTTAGAGATATTATTGGCTAGATGCTAGAAATCACGAGAAGAGTTAGAGTTAGAAAGACTTTGACATTTTCTATTGATGAAAGAGTTTTTAGTAAGTTGGAAAATAGATTTGACATGATTACAGGCAGAAATATATAGGGCATGAGTTTCAGCTACGATACCGTTTGTGAGCCGCCTCTCTATCATTGACTGCACGAGAACAAGCAGAGTTAAACCAGGGATTTTTAGCTTTAGTATTAGAGAAAGTATGAGGAATGTATAGCTCCATGCCAGAGATAATCACCTCTGTTATGCGCTCGGCACAAAGAGAAGGATCTCTGACAAGGAAGCAATAATCATCCTAAGGAAAATCAAAATAGTACTGCCTCAGGTCCTCCCACTTAGCATATACTACACTATATATGACTTTACTTTACTTTATACTACATATATATGACTTTACTTTCTATACTTTTCTATACTTTACTTTACTTTACTTTACCTTACTTTACTTTACTTTACGTACATATTACTTACATTTATTTCTAAATGATACTGCACTAAGTTTTGATGAGAACATATAACTAAAATGTATGCATAATGCGTATAGTACAAGTAGCAGCTGCAAAGGTGGTTTCAGTCATTCTTTGCAATTAAATAATAAACTAATTCACCATGGGATGAAGTTAAACATAAAATGCAATAGTATTTCTACGTTCCCTCTCTGGTGAAGATTATTAACAAATATAAAATAAATCTGAACTGTAGTTTCTGAAGTGTCAAAAGTATCAACTTTGTTCCACTGTACATTTTGCGTCCTTGAGTGGGAACAAATTGTCAGCCCAAACTTTTAATGTGGTATCGTTACATAGTCATTGTGCCGAGCTCATTGTTTACAGATCCAATATACAAACAAACCTCCAAATTTTCAACTCTGACCTCGGACCTCATGAGTGACATTAAACCATGCTTCACCGCTCCCCTGGATGTTTCCACCACCAACAGTTGAGTTGTGCTGCCCACTTTGGAAATAACTGTTCTACTGCAATACTTAGTTCTTTCAACTTTTTGAAATGGGTGGAGTGAGGTGGAACAGTGTAGAACGAGACATGAGTGCGACAGAGCTACACAAGGGCGTGAAAAAAGACAATGTTATATCACTGTATCCATGATGATGGGTGGAGGTTGTATGTACCACGCTTAGTTATTGCAGGAAATGTGAGGAAAAAGCTTGACATGTTGCGAGCTTGTTTCCTTGGACTCACATTCTCTTCTCTAACACGTGGAGGATGGCACTGAATGAGAACCCAGTAAGGAGATTCAGAATTCAGTCATGAGGTGAGGAAGGGATTCTGTGTTCCGTAAGGGTGAACCAGTGCTTAAAGACAGAATAGGTAATCAGTAAGTGACTAAACAAAGCTTCAGTAAGCAAAACAGGAATTAATGACAAGGCGAGTAGGGGATAGGATTTTGGTTAGCAGGCAAATAAACTAATAAATTTATCTAAGTAAGTAAACAAGCAAACATTTCAGTGAGTAGATAGTCAGTTCTCCGTGAACAGTTAAGGAATCTAATCAGATCCCAGTAATGTCAGCAGGGGAACAATAATCAGTATATGGATTCTTGTTCGGTAACCGCTAAACTAATCTACACTTAGTAATCAGTAAATGAAACAGAAATCAATAAGGTAAACAGAGCGCTGCAACCATATTTCGTAATTAATCAAGAAGTGCGTGAAGCCATCCTTCGCGACCCTTTTCTTTCCTCTCTCTCAATCACTTTCAACTGGCTTCCAGTGCCTCACGCGGCACCCGGTGAAGCCAGTACAATAATGGGTTTTGCTGGACGCAAGGTCTAATGACATAATATCATATCATTAGATCTTAGCCTGACATAAAAGTTCTCCAGGAGTCATACGTAGTAATAAATATAATAATAGTTACAATAACACGAATAACAAAAGTAATATAATATATAATAATAATAATAATAATAATAATGATAATAATAATAATGATAATTATAATAATAATAATAATAATAATAATAATAATAATAATAATAATAATATTAATAACACTAATAATAATAATAATAATAATAATAATAATAATAATAATGATAATTATTATGATAATAAAAATCATAATGATAATAATAATAATAATAATAGTACTACTACTACTACTACTACTACTACTACTAATAATAATAATAATAATAATAATAATAATAATAATAA
>JAPQNM010000004.1:19403131-19420631 GCA_029783475.1 Metacarcinus magister
ACTTATTCATACACTCCTCTTACTTCACTCTTAGGCCCCTAGAGAAGAAGAGCAGTGTACCCCGTTCAACCCAACGCATCAGTAAAGTCACGCAAATTATCATAACTATGATAATATCAATATTAACAATAACAGCAAGTATATAAAAATATTTTCCTCTTCACTTTTGTTGCTAAGAATACTTCAAAATATTGTAATTAAGGATACTACAATTACACCTTTCAAAGTCGAGCAAATACATATAAGCAAAAAATAACAATACTATAAGGTTAAGTTTGAAGGTGAAAACTGCTTCAGTGGCGGTAAAGTATGGAAGGATAAAAAGAAGAAAAGAAAGCTGGAGGTAGAGAGCAGAGACGTCCTGAAAAGACAGAAAACAGGAAAAGGAGGTAATGAGAGTAGAATCAGTCATTTCAATTCTCTCTCTCTCTTTCTCTCTCTTTCTCTCTTTCTCTTTCTCTCTCTCTCTCTCTCTCTCTCTCTCTCTCTCTCTCTCTCTCTCTCTCTCTCTCTCTCTCTCTCTCTCTCTCTCTCTCTCTCTCTCTCTCTCTCTCTCTCTCTCTCTCTCTCTCTCTCTCTCTCTCTCTCTCTCCCCGCACCTGTTTTCCTCTTCTCTCACTCGGACTCCATCCCACCAATCTAATCTCCCTCCCTCACCTGTCTCCCTCCATCAAACATCCTACTCCCTCCTTACCATTCCCCATCGCCTGCCGCCCTCCAGCTTTCATGTGCCCACCCGTCTCCCACTAGCCAACCCCATCCTCATGAGGTCGTTAGCTCGCTCGGCCGCTCGTTCCCGTCGTCGTGGGCCTCATAAAGCGGCCTGCTATTGGACCATTTCGGCTTATTTCGAAAAACAAGTCCTAGAGCGCTTGTGTGTTTTAGTGCTGCTCGCTGTGCCATCCCGTCTCCCATTCCCCATCTCTACCCCAACCAGTAACACCTTTCTCTCGCTCAGATCCCATCATCAGGGTAATCCCCATCGCCGCTCACGTCCACATCGCTGCGGCCACAGCCTCCGGTGCCGCCTTGGAGGAAATGTATCCTCCCAAACACCACCATTACCACATAATCATCATCATCACGCTCCCCTTCTCCCTTCCACCACTACTACCACAGCCCATAACACTTCACCCCCCTCTATTATTAAACGACCGTCATACTATATAACACTTACTAACGCCGATTTGTTGTTAAATCACCGCCAAGGTATGCACACCTGCACGCCTGCTGCAAAACGTTTTCTTACATACATGGTCAGTGAAGCTCATATGTAATCCAACGCCTTTCCTCTCTAAAAGGTTGGTACGTCTGATTCCGACATTTCTTTTTTTTTTTTTACATTAAAAGAGTACCGGCCAAGGGCAAACAAAAATGGGTTTTAAAAAAAACCCGCTTGTCACCAAACCCTGTAAAGAGGATAAGAGAAGAAGTAATGGCAGGGTTTGGAGGTCCAATTTAGCGTGAGAGGTGTCTTGACACTCCTCTTTTGAATGAGTTCAAATCATAGGCAAGTGGAAAAACAGACAAAGGAAGAGAGTTCCAGAGTTTACCAGTGTAAGGGATGAACTTCAATTAAATAGAAATTTCTCCCTTCTCCTACGAATGCTGAATAAAATATGTCTGTGGACTAGCTACGAAGAAATTGTAATTGAAAAAAATTACACGATATCACTGCCAAAACTTTTTAAGACCTCGCTTGTTATGCTCGATTAAAGGTAATATGTGATGTATCAAGTATTACCTTAGGGAAGTATAAGCATTTCGTGTAACCTAACCCTAACCCACAGTACATTAAGAACATCCTTCGCACATTTACATCCTTGACTTTGGAGGCTTCCCACATGAGCCCAAAACACCCTTTCCGGATCCCAGCGCCCATGTATTTCAATAGGCTGATGTAAAGGAAAAACAATAACCAATATCGTTTACCGCAATTCTCCTAAGGAAATGAATAAATACATAAACCTAAGAGGCATCCTGAAAAAAGCTGTAATGGTTGATCCAACCTTCCCGAACCCGGCCAGGGGGTGGGAGAGCACTGAGAAGGGGAGGGAGAGGATAAAATTCAACATGAATGGACGAGGAAAAGCGAAAGACGAAAAAAAGACAGAAAAGAGAGGAACAAGTGTGAGTAATTTTGCAAACGATGCTTTTAATGCACGTAAGATTCCGTTGCTCCATCTATTGCTACCCTCTTCCCTCTTTCCTTACCATTCGTTTTTTTTTTCTCCCTTTTCTTATTACCTCCATTCCGTCCGCCTCGATCTCTTTTACAGTCTCCTGCTTCTCCATTCTCCCTACTGTCCATGATCCTCCCTCTCTTAAATTTATTTGTATTCTAGGTTCAGTGTCTCTCAATTCAATTCTAATCGGTGGGACTTTTTGCCATCCATTGCTGAGGGAAGAGAAGGAAGGAGTGATTCTTAACACATTCAATCATCCATTTCTTCCTTACATTCCACTGCAGATAGTGAGAGGGATTGCAAGAACGTCTTTTCCCCTCTCCACTCATCCCCTCATTCACCTCCCTCCTTCAGCGAGATGTAATAGTAGTGTGATAGACGAAAAAAGATGACTTTCTATCACCTATTCCCCTCCCACCACAAACTGACCTTTAAAGTGAAGTATTCATTACACTCCGCCTTCATATTGACAGCGGGAAAACGATAGTGCCCCATCACGTGCTAAGCTGCATTATGGACAAGGTATTCATGCAAAAGTCCGTTGTCCTTGTGTATATATAATGATTCCTCCTACGAACGTGTCTCTTGTTTGTCTCACGTACTCTCGTAAAGACTTGAGAATGTTTAGTTCATGAGGTCAGGTTAGCTTTTCTTTGTGATTCATTAAATCGTTTATTAATTTTTTTTTCTCTCTCTCTCTCTCTCTCTCTCTCTCTCTCTCTCTCTCTCTCTCTCTCTCTCTCTCTCTCTCTCTCTCTCTCTCTCTCTCTCTCTCTCTCTCTCTCTCTCTTTGCATTATTTTCTATTCTCTAGATTATCAGTATACGTAAGTTACTATTAACATCCTTCCTTCAACAAATAATATGATAAGAAGACGCGTGTCTACAGACCACGATGTATAGCCGGTGTGTGGTGATGACTCAGCAAAACTCCATGACAGGAATGAAGCAATTAAGTGAATCATATGGTATGGACATATGATTTATGTTGCGTGGAAAAAAAAAAACCTACGTATTCCTTATTTAAGATCGACAGATAACTTATTTTAAGTGTTCACCAGTACCCAAATACTGTCAAAAGAGTGTATATACTGGCCAACCTACTCATACCTAACGTCAAATCTAAACCTAACTTATTATACCTAATTTAACTTAATCCTGCTATCGAAAAGCGATAATCCGTTTCAGAACATTAAATAAAAAAAACCTCTTTTTATGTGTCTTTCTTATCAGAACACGTCGTTATCAGCAGTGCAACATGACGCCAAACATCCTATATTCTGACTGCTTATTAAGTGACTCAATTTTTTAGTAGCTTCAAACAATCACTGGACAGAAGACCGTCTAGGGCCGCACGGACAAACACTATATTAGAGTGACCTTTATGGGTTGTTATTGTTGTATTGGATGTTAATTCTCTCACCATGAATCTTTTGAAAGCCACGGCAAAGACATGCTTGGCAATACACACACAAGCACACGCACACATATACACACACACACACACACACACACATACACACACACACACACACACACACATATACACACACACACACACACACACACATGCACATGCACACGCACACGCGCGCACACACACACACACACACACACACACACACACACACACACACACACACACACACACACATACACATACTGGTCAGCTGTTTATAGATTTCCGTCCACGTGACTCTCTTCTACTACGTCTCATGATTTATGTATGTGTGTACACACGTGCGCAGACCATTCCATTGCCAGCACAAAGAGAGGTAAACACAAACACACACGCACGGTCTCTCTCTCTCTCTCTCTCTCTCTCTCTCTCTATATATATATATATATATATATATATATATATATATATATATATATATGTAGAGAGAGAGAGAGAGAGAGAGAGAGAGAGAGAGAGAGAGAGAGAGAGAGAGAGAGAGAGAGAGAGAGAGAGAGAGAGAGAGAGAGAGAGAGAGAGAGAGAGAGAACAAATCTTGGAAACAAGTGAAGGAGTACAGGCGGGCAGAGTACTTGACCACCGGCTGCGTCATACACACTCATCCATAATCTCTCACCCCTCATTCCTTCCTCCGTGTTATTTCCTGTCTTTTCCTCTCCTCTTTCTTTTTTATTTTTTCGTAATCTCCTTGAAATTTGACAGTTAATGTAAATAACTTTTCGAGGAGAAACGTCCCCGAAAGAAACAGAGTTTGATGTTAAAAAGAACAAGCTTATGTATATGTTTATATGGGTCTCGTGGGCCTGGAGCAGAAGCAATGCTTTTACCCAATAAATATAAATTTCACACAAGGAAGAAAGAATGTTGGAACCCGGAAGGCGCAACATTCAATAGATTTACTTCACTTGTCGATCATTCATTAGGTAATGACCTCATGGAAACCTTGCTCTCCTGCGAATTACAATCCATCTCAGCCCAGCCCAGCCCAGCCCAGCCCAGCCCAGCATAGCCCAGCCAAGCCCAGCCAAGCCGTATTCTATCTTATCGTTTTTGCTTCGTGATAATGCATATTTACTGTGTGTGTACAGACAACAACAGTCCTATTGGACCTAACGAGGCTGTCCGTTTAGCTACACTACTACTATAATATCTACTTGATGGAGACATAAGGAGAGTAAAGGGGAGGAGGAGGAGAAGAGGGAGGAGGAGAAGGAGGAGGAAGGGGAGGAGGAGGAGGAAGAGGAAAAAACTGTTTTATCGCTGGTGAAGAGATTATGATAAATAATGATAATAATACAACCCATAACTAACGTACATGAATCAGAAAATTCTGCGTGCTTCTCCACCCATGGTTCAATACCACACATCGAAGGTGAAGATCCTACAAGTTTCTACTCCTCCTCCTGCAGCACAGGATCAATGGATACGAAAGTTATGCGTCAAGTTTTGAGGTGCATCATCATAGCTTTGTACAATATACTCAAGAATGAAAGAGGGAGAGCGAGAGCGAGAGCGAGAGAGAGAGAGCGAGCGAGCGAGAGAGAGAGAGAGAGAGAGAGAGAGAGAGAGAGAGAGAGAGAGAGAGAGAGAGAGAGAGAGAGAGAGAGAGAGAGAGAGAGAGAGAGAGAGAGAGAGAGAGAGAGAGAGAGAGAGAGAGAGAGAGAGAGAGAGAGAGAGAGAGAGAGAGAGAGAAAGAGGGAGAGAGAGAGCTGCCTTGGAGTCCCTATCCGGTGAAGGTACCAAAAATGTTCCCAGGACATGAATTTCTACAACATTAGTGGTCTTAGATCTAATTTTTCAATCAGTAGAACACCATCTCTCCTTTTCTAACCCTCATCTTCTTTTCCACACCGAGACACAGTTGTCTGAAGCTACTGACAGCAGTCCCTACTCTGTTCCCTCCTATTTTCTCTATTCTCATTTTTCGATCTAAGGCTGGTTATTGTGTCTATGTTCGCAAATACATAACTTGCTCTCTTGCCCATGCCCTTGAATTTTCTGAATTTTCTACCATCTGGCTTAGACTTAACTATCACTCTATAACTAAATTCCTTTGTGCTGTTTATCGCTCTCCTATCTCCTCTGACTATGTAGAATTCTTTGAATATTTGACCTCCAAAGTAGAGCACATCTTAACAAACTTTCATTTTGCTGAGATTTTCATACTTGGAGATTTCAATGTACCCCGCCAGCTTTGGCTTTTATCTTCTTTTAATGACCAACCTGGTGGACAAGCCTTCAACTTTGTTATCTTTGGATGATACTGGGCATATTCCTCCTACTCCTCCATCCTCTGACTACTTCATTCCTAAAATTAAAATTCTTCATTAAGACGTTTTCCATGCCCCCTCTGGCCTTGATTCTCGGAAGGCTTACGGTCTGGATGGAGTACCTCCTGTTGTTCTCAAAAACTCTGGTTCTCTAAACTACCCTCTTACGGATTTTATCCTTCTCTTTGTACCTTCATTTCCTGTTTCCTTTCTGACCGTTATATTGCTGCTGTAGTGGACGGTCACTGTTTTTCTCCTAAAACTATCGACAGTGGTGTTCCTCAAGGTTCTGTCCTATCTCCCACTCTCTTTCTATTATTCATCAATGATCTCCTAAATCTGACTCAACGCCCTATCCCCTTCTATGCTGATGCGAGATGTTATAGGACGGTTAACTTCTGATCTTTCTCTAGTTTCCGATTGGGGAAGAGCAAATCTGGTTCTGTTCAATGGTTCAAAAACTCAATTTCTACAACTATCTACTCGACACAACCTTCTACATAACTATCCCCTCTTTTTCAATGACACTCAACTGCTCCTCTCCTCCACATTAAACACACTCGGTCTATCCTTTACTAAAAATCTAAACTGGCAATTTCATATCACTACTGCTAAATCAGCTTCCAAGAACTTAGGTGTCCCATGGCGTCTGCATCCATTGTTCTCTCCTTCCCAGCTGCTTGCTCTGTACAGGGGCCTTATGCGTCTATAATAATGGAGTGTTCAACTCACACAGATTTATTAAACAGGGTGAAGTCTAAAGCTTTTCGTCTCATGAACTTTCCTCCTCTAACTGACTGTATTGATTCTTTAAGTCATCTTTATCTCTATTTTACAGCTATTTTCATGCTGACTGCTCTTCTGAGCTTGCTAACTGCATGTCACCACCCCTCCCGCGGCCTCACTACACAAAGTTTTTTACTTCTTTATTCTGTCCATCTTTCATCCCTTACACTGGTAAGCTGTGGAACTCTTTTTCTATGTCTGGTTTTTCAATTGCCTATGACTTGAACTCATTCAAGAGAAGAGTGTCAAGACACCTCTAATGCTATATTGGACCTCCACCCCCTGCCTCTATTTCTCCTACAAGGTCTGGCGACAAGCGGGATTTTTTTTTTTACGCATTTTTGCTTGCCCTTGGCCAGTACTCTGTAAATGTAAAAGAAAAAGAAAAAAAGACAGGGAGCAAAAAACTAATGGGTAACGAAAGATTTTAGAAATATTAAAGAATCAAGGAAGAAGGAAAAGTGAAGAAAGAAATGTGGAGTTACAGAAAGAATAAAAGAAAAAAGGAAAGGAAAATAAAAAAAGAGAAGAAAATGTCAAAGGAAATCAAGAAGATAAAGAGAGCAAGTGTAGAATGAAAAAATAAATCCAAAAAGCACGAAAACAAGAAAGAAAATGTTGAAACGAAGAGAACGGTGGAGTGAAAAAAAAAAAGGGATTTAAAGAGATAAGATTTGCAAGACTAAGAACGCAAAAGAGCTCATGATAGGAAAAGAAGAAAGAGAAAGAGAGAGAGAGAGAGAGAGAGAGAGAGAGAGAGAGAGAGAGAGAGAGAGAGAGAGAGAGAGAGAGAGAGAGAGAGAGAGAGAGAGAGAGAGAATGTGGAAAATGAAAAGAATAGAATGGTGAAAAAGTCGTAATGTAGAGGAAGAGACGAAGGATCATATCGGACACAACGACGCTACATCAAAGGTTGCAAAGCACAGGTACGAAGGGAAGTGAAAAAAGGGAATAGAAAATCATGTAAAGAAAAGGATGAAGAAAAAAGAAATAATGGAGAGAATGACAGAATTACATAGGGTTAAATCTAGGTGGTCTGTCCTTAACCTAGAGTAAACCTAAACCTAAACCTAAACCTAAAGCAAACATAATTTAAATCAAACAAAGTCAAAAGCATCATAGTCGAACAGCCAGCAGTTACGCCGAATCATGTTGCTTCTATATAAAACCATGTTGGAAGAGATGGTAATTGAGTTTGTGTTTATATATCAATAACGATTTCTCGGAAGCGATGTTGTGTCACCCTCTCTTCATAAGATTTATTACCCGAAGATGAAATCATCTGTGTAGCCTTACACTGGATAGCTACTAATTTTGCTATGTTTCTTTGCAAGATTTGATGACCAGAATTGCACTGCATAATGAAAAATTATGAATCTATTCCTGAGCAAAATAAAAATATGTTTATAAAGGCCAGCATTCTATTTGCTTTACCACCGGCGTCTTTAGAGTGTTGGGTAAATTAATGATTTGACACAATCGTAGTAGCAGGACCTTTAATACATTATACAATTTCAAGTTTTCTTCCGCTCATTTTGTAATCAGATTTTTTGTTTTTTTGTTCCACTTGAAGAATGTAGGATTTGTTGACGTCACAAGGCATTCTGCACCTGACACTCCATTTTGTAATGTTGCGCAAGTCTTTCTAGAGGCTTGTCTCTTCCTATCTGAGATTACCGAACTTCTAATTTCGTATCATCTGCGAATTTTGCGATGAAGTTTTTAAATCTAACATCGAGGTCATTTATGTATATTGTAGCAGCACGCTACACACACACCCACATACACACACTTTCCCACACCCTACAACGGCTGAAGCTGATAATTACGGTCCCAGGAGGCAAGCAGCTCAGGTCGGGTTTAGCAGCCTCGCCCATACCAGAGGATTAGCGAACCTGACCTGACACCACCTGTCCTGACCTGACTCACCCTTCGACGTCCGCCTGGCAGATATACCCTCCTGACACAGATCACGACAGTGAGAAGATACCGACACAGACACAGACACATCTCCACTACACGCTCGTCAACGACACCCACATTAACATTACGTGTTGTGCCGTCCTTCCCCGCTTACCCGTGTGACTCTAAATAAACTTGTAGCTGTATTTCGTGTCTTACGTAACCCAAGCACACAACAATTGGTGACTCCCGCAGTGACTCGAACACTCAGTGCACACGACAAGATGGAAAAATCACCCCTGCAGCTTCCAGTTTTCACCTACGATATCAACACATGGCTGATGCACCTTGAGGCCTCGTGGACTGGCTCTCCCAACATAACAGACCTCCACAAGTTTCAAGCTGTGGTGAGAGCGATACCTACGGACGTCGCCGCTGGCATCGCCCCAGTGCTCAGGACGCCACCAGCTGATGGAAAATACGAGGCGGTGAAGGCCGCCCTCGTCCACGCCCTGGGAAAGTCAGGTGAGGCGTACATAGCAGAACTTGACGCACTGCAGTATGACGGGGGCCGCCCATCAGTATTCCTCTCTCAGCTGCAGGACCTGAATAGGGCAGCTGGCTCCCCTCTATCAGAAGAAATACGGAGGTACCGACATACCAGTCTTATGCCTCACTATGTCCGCCTGCAGCTGGCGGTCTTACGAGGCCCTATCACTATGCAGGAATATGCCGAGGTGGTGGACAAAGTGCACGCGGCATACACCTTGCCACCTCCTCCCCCGCCCTCCCACCTCGCGGGTGCCTACAACGCTGTGGGCGGCTTCAGTGCCATCAGTGCCCTCATTGCCCTCGGTACCCTCGGTACTCCCAGTGCCCCAAGTGCCCTCGATACCCCCAGTGCCCCCAGTGCCCTCGGTACCCCCAGTGACCCCAGTGCCACCATTCCTCACCACACCCGTGCCCTCAACACGATGGAGCGTCCCGAAGGGCGAAGTGACCAAATCTACGCCCTTACCCACAGCTCGTCCACGGACGCCCGTCTTGCCGAGATGACTGCAGCTATACAGAGCTTGGAGGCCGCCATGTCAGCCCTACATACACCCACTCAAAATAGGTACACACCCACTCAAAACAGGTACACACCCACTCAAACAAGGTACTGTTATTATCATGAGACTTTCGGCGTAGTGGCCAGAAAATGCCGGCCTCCTTGGGATTTTTCGGGAAACGGACGTCGCGGGGGTTGGTAGACGCTGACAGTGACCCTTCCCCCGCCCACGCTCCGTCGCCGCTACTGCGGTGGCCTCTCCGGCCTCAATCTTACGACGCCTTCGCCGCCCACGTCACCCCCGCTGCTCACGCCGCCCCTGCAGCTGTACCCAAGCTCATCAGCGTGTTCATACCTTACAGCGCCTCATCACGGGTCCACGAAAGGCCCGCCCGGAGTCTTTCGCCGCCCTCGCGGTGCCTTAGCAGGACTCAGCCAGGCCGCCGTCTGACTTCGCCTCCGTCCCCACGCCTCTCTACGTACCGTCAGGGTAGGTCGCCATGCCCCGCGCCCGCGCGCCACGCCCACGCTTCGCAATACCTCCGCCTCCTACGCCGCCTCCCTCTGGCCGCCGGACGGTGCTTTGGGTGGCTGATACTCTGTCGGGAACGAAATTCCTCGTGGATTCGGGGGCGGAAATAAGTGTTGTGCCGCCCACACCTACGGAACATGAGGCCTCGCCCCGTACCGGGTACGACCTCCTGGCCGCCAACAATACACCTATAGCCACGTACGGTACTAGGACTCTCCGCCTCTACTTCCCGCCTGCCTCGCCCTTCGTGATTGATGATGGGCTCAAAGGCAATGCAAACACAAATCTAGTCATTAAAAAATACAACCAAAGACTTCATTTTATCAGAATTTTAAATAACGTTCATGTAGATGAGAAAATAATCAGCTTGTTTTATAAATCCACCTTAGAGTCTATTTAAAATTTTTCTATCACTACCTGGTACAAAAAACTAACTTCAGCAGATAAAAATAAGCTAAACAAAATGGTTAAAAAAGCTAAAAAGTTAGGTGCAGCAGCAACATTCACAGATATTCTACATCAAGAGGCTGCATTAAGTAGGAAAAAAAATGCAGGACCAAACTCACCCTCTAAATAACTGTTTTATGTTTTTAAGGTCAGGAAGAAGGTTGGCACTGCCCATGATAAAAACGGATCGTTATAAAAAATCATTTGTCCCCAGCAGTATTGTGCTCTTCAACCATTCTTATTCATAGGAATTATTTTAAAGCTTTTATGTGACTAATACTTTTATTTATATTATTTTTGGAGCCTGTTTGCTATAAAGAATTTCACTTGTATGCATCAATGTAGAACAATGTGACAAATAAATTATCTTATCTTATCTTATCTTATCTGTCTGGTCCTTCGTGGTGGCTGAGGTGGACCGTCCTATCCTGGGCGTGGATTTTTTCGCTGCCCACGATCTGCTGATTGATCCACGGCGTGGTCGCTTGCTTCACCGCCCTACCTCCTCTGTCATCCCCACCAAGTCCTGCATTCAGACGACGCCCCTTCTGACCCACCTACGCGAGACGGACCGATACGACGCTCTCCTGGAGGACTTTACTCTCCTCACTTCTCCGCGCGCCAGCCACGTCACGGCCCCTCACCAGGTTCAGCACACCATTACCACTTCTGGTCCGCCGTGTTTCGCTCGGCCGCGCCTGCTGCCTCCTGAGCGCCTGCAGGCAGCGCAGAAGGAGTTTGCGCTCCTGCTGCAGGAGGGCATAATTCGTCCTTCTGACACCTGCTGGGCCTCGCCTCTCCACATGGTACCGAAAGCCCAGGACGGAGAGTGGCGCGCGTGTGGCGACTACCGAGCGCTGAACGCCATGACCCGACCGGATCGGTATCCGATCCCACACGTCTTGGACTTTCACAGCAAGCTCCACGGCCGGTCGGTGTTCTCAAAAATTGATCTGCTCCGGGCTTTCCACCAAATCCCTGTAGCCGACGAAGACCGCGGTGACCACGCCTTTCGGACTATTCGAGTACCCGTACATGAATTTCGGGTTACGTAACGCGGCCCAGACCTTTCAACGCTTTATGGATAAGGTCGTCCAGGGGCTAGACTTCATCGTGGTGTATATTGATGACATCCTGGTCGCCTCGTCGTCGCATCAACAGCACGAACACCACCTCCGACAGTTGCTCACTCGCCTCCAGGAGTATGGGTTAAAAATACATCCGGCAAAATGCGTCTTTGGTGCCTCATCGATGGATTTCCTCGGGCACAGAGTGACGGCCGCTGGTTTAACCCCCCTACCACAGAAAGTGTCGGCCATAGCGGATTTCCCACGACCAAGTTCTGTCAGGATACTCAGGGAATTCCTGGGCTTTATTAATTATTACCACCGATTCATTCCCCAAGCCGCCGCCCGACTCGCCCCTCTACACGACCTAATAAAAGGGAGGAAGAAGAACTCCCCCACGCCCCTGCGTTGCTCGAATGAGGCTATAAAAGCCTTCAACTCCGTCAAAGCGCAACTCGCTGCCACGACGCTCCTCGCGTACCCAGTTCCCGACGCACCCACTGTTCTCACCACGGACGCCTCAGCAGAAGCGGTGGGCGCGGTCCTCCAGCAGCAGGTGGACAACTACCTGGTACCCATCGCCTTCTTTAGCAAGCGCTTAGAACCGGCCCAGCGCAACTACAGTGCATTTGACAGGGAACTGCTGGCGGTGTATGAGGCCGTGAGACACTTTCGCCACTTCCTCGAGAGCAGGGAGTTCCATGTCTTTACGGACCACAAGCCTCTAACTCACGCGATGACGTAGTCCGGCAAAAATTTTACCCCCCCGAGTGTCGAGGCAACTGGCGTTTGTCTCAGAGTTCACCACGGACATCCGCCACGTCCCGGGACAGGACAATGCGGTCGCGGATGCGCTCTCCCGCTGTGCCACGCCCGCCCGTATGGTGTCCGCGGTCACGCTCCCTGGGCCGCTAGATTACGAGGCCCTGGCGACGTCACAAGCAGACGACGTAGAGTTGCAAGTACTGCGAGACGGGCCGACAGCGCTCCAGTTGGTACTTCACGACATTCCCAACTCGACGGCCAAACTCTGGTGTGACGTGTCTTGCGGCCCCGCGCGCCCATTCATCCCTCAGCAACACTGCAGGTCCGTATTCTTACATTATCACTCCCTCAATCATCCTGGCATCCTCGGCACCTACCGCATCAACAAGCGTGCAGTCTGGCCCGGGATGCGTCGTGACAGCAGGGACTGGACGCGTGCCTGCCTCGCATGCCAGGCCTCCAAAATCCACCGACACACCCGCGCACCCTTCCACTCATTCCCTACACCCACTCAACGCTTCCACACCGTGCACGTGGATGTACATAAGCAAAAGGCATATAAAATGCTTTAACGAAATTTGGCAGTGTTGGACCCATGGGAATACTGGATTCTGCCCCACCAGGAATCTATGTTAAGATTTGGAAGACTATAGTGACTGGTGTCCAATTCAAGGCACATCCATTGATAACAACCATTTGTTTTCTATTGCTCAGCTAGTTTTATATCTAATTGTGCATATTACCAGTGATGAGAGAGAGAGAGAGAGAGAGAGAGAGAGAGAGAGAGAGAGAGAGAGAGAGAGAGAGAGAGAGAGAGAGAGAGAGAGAGAGAGAGAGAGAGAGAGAGAGCGAGAGAAGGAGAGAGCGAGAGAAAGAGAGAGAGAGAGAGAGAGAGAGAGAGAGAGAGAGAGAGAGAGAGAGAGAGAGAGAGAGAGAGAGAGAGAGAGAGAGAGACAGAGAGAGAGAGAAAGAGAGAGAGAGAGAGAGAGAGAGAGAAGAGAGAGAGAGAGAGAGAGAGAGAGAGAGAGAACAAAAGAAAGAGAGAAAGAAAGAAAGAAAGATAGAAAATGACGGGAGGAAGAGAAATAGAAGACGGAAGGAAGAGAAATAGAAGACGGAAGAAACAGAATTATTGAAGGAAGAAAATAGATATGATTGAATTATAGAAGGCAAGAAATAGCCGAGGTCAGCATGTAATGTTCGTTTCCCATGATACCAACCAACGCCTTGCTGCAGAGGGATAGTTTGGGTCAGCAAAGGCGAAGAGGAAGAGTGAGAGAAGGATGAGGGCAAGGAGGAAGGCAAGGAAAACGACTAGGGGGCTCACCACCAGATCTGATATACGTCTGGTATTTTCTTATTCATTTTTTTCCTCTTTCTTCTACTTCAACTACTTATACTACAAATACAACAACAACAACAACAAAAATAACTACTACTACTACTACTACTACTACTACTACTACTACTAGTACTACTACTATTACTAGAGCTACTATATTTACTACAACTGCTAAAGAGTGAAGAAGGAGAGGAGAATGAACCGTGCGGTGAGGTAAGGGTTAAGAAAAAAAAATGGAAGGGGGAATGAAAGGAGAAGAGTAAGAGGGTAAAGGAGGGAGACGGAGAGTGGAGACGTTATTCACACAGTTTTCTTCTGCTCAGTCAATCTCTCTCTCTCCCTCTCTCTCTCTCTCTCTCTCTCTCTCTCTCTCTCTCTCTCTCTCTCTCTCTCTCTCTCTCTCTCTCTCTCTCTCTCTCTCTCTCTCTCTCTCTCTCTCTCCTATTTTTTCATGTATACAGACCTTACATCAATACAACAAATTATGCATATTTTTGCCGGCAGGGTTAAAGGTGGTATTGTTAGTACCACCTATCTTAAAACCTAACCTGCCTTTGTAAATTACTAAATGTCATAAAATACATAAACAAAATATATGCATAATGATAATATACATGCAAAATTCCCTCTTATTCAACAAACATAATATCATAATAATGGTGAAGTGTGGCCTAGGCCAGGTGAGGTCCATGATGACCAGCATTCAGATTTATTTACCATGATCACTACACTGCACTATGCAAAATTGTTCCACATCATGCGGCGACCTTTTAGTAACCCCGCGTCTCCAGCTGTGGTCTCTGGAAGGCATCAGTGTATAGATGCGGTGCATACACTGGTGGAAAGTTAATCCGGTGAGGTAGAGTCCTTGGGCCGGAGCGTGTACTTCCATGGGAGGGAAGTTGCCGTGAGGGGAGAATCGCCCAGCTACACCTCTGATCACAGCTAACGTGTCCTGAGTTGCTATCTTGACAGTGTTCAAGAGTACTTGTTGCCTCCCGACTGCCAGCCGCTGCTTACACTTTGTTGTAGTATGGAAGCGACCTTGACAGTAATCACAGGTGGGCAGCTTTGGACACTGCTCCACAGAGTGATTACACTTGTGGCAGCGGAAGCATTTGACCTCTCTAATCTCTGGGCTCTCGCGCAGGTTTATTTCTCATCCTTTCCGGCAAATTGTTGTGCCCCTGTAAGCGAGGAGGGACTTGTCTGTATCTCTGTTTCGGCTGCAGAAACCTTTCTTGGGAGCTTGAGGGAAATAATGGTCTCTCACGCACTGCTTCATCTTGCATCACCTGCTGTGTGTCTGGGTGGTGTTATAGGGGCTGAGCAGGGGGAGGGTGTGGAGAGAGGTCGCGTGGTGAAGAGCTGCGTGAGGTAGGGTGATGTGAGGAAACGGGGGGTGGCGAAGGGGTGTCAGATGAAGGGTCAGGTCTGTGACCTGACTCGTCCTCACGCTTGCTTCCCTCCACTTTGGCCCGCCACATGCGTACACCTGCGTGTTCTTCTCAGTCCTTTATTATCATATCAGGATTGGCTGTGCAAGCTGTAGACTGCTTTTCTATTTTTACGTCTGCATGTTGTTTTACCACTAGTGGAGTATTCCAAACTAACAAGGCGTCCACTAACACACATCGCTTTCTCGGCCAATCATCTATATCACAATAGTCAATTGTCATTTAGTGGAGGCGATTTCCTTTCTGAGGTTTTTGATAAGTTTATTTTTTTCATCACTGGAGAGGTCGTTGAGGTCGTCCATCTCCGTAGTTTCAGGGAGGGGAGGAGGCAGTAAGTGTTGCAGGGCACCATACGGTGAAGGTGACTTGGACCCTAATCCCCGCGCGTCGCCTGAGATGGCCAGTGTTGCCACAGTCATATTCAGGCTCCCCACCCAAACAGCCAACGTGACACAGGTTAGGACACCACCTTCACTGCAGGAGAGGTCACGTTTAAGTTCTGCCTTACGGCCACACACCGCACACTAGAACCCAGGCCATATCCCCGAAATGCCACTGGGCCTTTCAATTTGTCTGTATAGGGTACCTTGGTTTGGTTGACTGGTGCCGCACAGTCTCACACACTTGCATCAGGCCCTGTTTTTCTTCTTACCACTGCTTATTCTGGTCCTTACTGATAGTGTTTGCAGGGCACACTGGTCTTCACAGGGTATTAGTCTCTGAGGCAATGTGGAAGGGAGTGGAGGTGGAAAGAGAGAATGGTTGCTTAGCAACGCAGCGGGAGGTCAGTGGTAACTCACAAAACATGGCGTGGGTAGGCGCGTGGGGGCTCATTAATTAACACTCTTCACAATTTCCTTTATTCTTTGACAGTATGGTGTCACTTAGCACAACTACTTTTTTCACACAGTTATTTGTAGCACAAGTTCACTGTCTTAAACACATTCACATTCCGGCAGTTGCTACAAAGTCACGGAATTGCTTTCAAACACGGAGCGTTCCCAGACACGTCTAACCCCCACCGACTCACTCACACACACACATTCTCTCTCTCTCTCTCTCTCTCTCTCTCTCTCTCTCTCTCTCTCTCTCTCTCTCTCTCTCTCTCTCTCTCTCTCTCTCTCTCTCTCTCTCTCTCTCTCTCTCTCTCTCTCTCATATAATCTCGGACAAGAAATGACGTGGGCAGGAAGGTGGCTTCAAGGAGCCGATCAATGCGCTCAGCCACACACCAAATTAATGTACTGAAAATTAATTAAGGATGTGAAGTAACAAACGAGCCGTTTGATGATACTTTTGACGCAAGGCCTAAGGCCCCATCGCAGCCACGAGACCATGAGGCACCCACACAAAATATCACAGTCTATGTTAATATGATTTATGATTAAAGCGATAACCTCTGATAACGACCAGCATTGTCTGATTTTTATAATGAAGCAACTCATGTGGTGTTTATTTTCATACTCAAGTAAATTTCTAGTTGGATGAATGATTTAGGTGTATTTCATCTCTATGATGAAGCAGATAACAACTACGTGTATATGGTGCTTCTCTAAACAACTACAGATAAGCTCGATTACAAATAAGCATCAACCAGAAAACAATATTCAGGTAAAGAAACAAATGAAACTGCAGTAGGAGCAACATGGATTAACAAACAAGTTTGAACCAGCAAACTTCTATCAAACAAGAACACAGCAACTCGAGGCACTGCGCATCCCCATGCCAGCAAAGGACCTCCTTGTTGGCACAACACCCAAGCAGTGGTGAGTGACACTGAATATGATACTAAAAATAATGGGGAATCCAGACGTTACCGCTGTCCCATGCACGAAGAACTGATTTGCTCTGTCTAGTTTTATCTATTCAACCACTGCTTGACCAGTGATAGAAGAGCTGATTTCGGGTGTGTGTGTGTGTGTGTGTGTGTGTGTGTGTGTGTGTGTGTGTTGTGTGTGTGTGTGTGTGTGTGTGTGTGTGTGTTTGTGTGTGTGTGTTTGTGTGTGTGTGTGTGTATGTGTGTGTGTGTGTGTGTGTGTGTGTGTGTGTGTGTGTGTGTGTGTGTGTGTGTGTGTGCGTGCGTGTGTGTGTGTGTGTGTGTGTGTGTGTGTGTGTGTGTGTGTGTGTGTGTGTGTGTGTGTGTGTGTGTTGTGTGTTGTGTGTATGTGTGCGCGTATGTGTGTGCGTGTGTGTGTGCGTGTCTGTGTGTGTTTTGTGTGTGTGTGTGTGTGTGTGTGT
>JAPQNM010000004.1:19443131-19478131 GCA_029783475.1 Metacarcinus magister
GAGAGAGAGAGAGAGAGAGAGAGAGAGAGAGAGTGTGTGTGTGTGTGTGTGTGTGTGTTCGTGTCCGTGTGTGTGTGTGTGTGTGTTTGTGTGTGTGTGTGTGTGTGTAAATATGTGTGTCTGTGTGTGTGTTCGTGTCCGTTTGTGTGTGTGTGTGTGTGTGTGTGTGTGTGTGTGTGTGTGTGTGTGTGTGTGTGTGTGTGTGTGTGTGCAAAGATAAATCCGCCGAATCATTCAGGGCTGGGGTAGCAGCAGGGATTTCATCAGCCTGCAAAATAAACAGGCAAGGAGTCAAACAGTCGCAAAGGTAGGCAGGAGGGCGGGCCATAAGGCGGGTTGGTTGGCAATTGTTTACCTTGATTCGTGGTTTAGACCCCACTAACCCTTTATGGCATCCGCAGTGCTATAGGTACGTGGACAAGGCCACGTAGAAGCCTTCGTGTTAACTCGTAGGGTCTTCCTCTCTTGAGCTTTACCACCAGCGTGGAATAATTTCCAAGAGGATTTGAAGGGTGTAACACGGGTAGGAGTCGCAGCCAAGTCTCTTGGGGGTTCGAGGCTCACGCCTCACCACAAGATCGCTGCTCCTCCCGCAGCCCCTGCCGCGGCCTCCTGCAGCCCTGCCGCTGACGCTGCCCGTGCTTCCTGCAGCCCTGCCGCTGCTCCACAGTTAACGCAGTCCCCTCCCTGCCTCAAGCCAGGTGGCCGCCCGACTTCACGCCCTCGTCCACGCTGCCCGCCCAGAGCCTTCCTCTACCATCGCAGTCCCTTCCGTACCTCAAGCCTGGCGGCCACCCAACTTCAACGCACCCGCTATGGCTCCTCAACATCCCGTCAGGGTATGTAGCAGCCCCACAGCGGCCCCTGCACTGCCCCTGCTACTCCCGCAGCCCAACGCCCGGGACCGCCCCTGCCGCTTCCCCCACTCTGCACTCCACGCAGCCCCGTAGCCCTGCAACCTCTGCAACTACGAAGCCCTGCACCTCCCTGCACCACTGTAGCCCCCGGAGCCTCGCGTCTCAGCTGCCCCTGACTCCTACAGCCCCCAGCAGCCCAGCAGCCCTGCAGCCCCGCAGCCCTGCAGCCCCGCAGCCCTACAGCCCCGCAGCCCTCGCAGCCTACAGACATGCAGTCGACGACATCAACATCATCAATATCATCATCAACAGAATCATTAATATCAACATCAACAACATCAACAACATCAATATTAACAACAACAACAACAACAACAACAACGTATAATATCGGATTATAGTGAAACCTTTATTCTAAACCAAATGATTCTCAATTCCTACAACTAGTGTTGCTCTTAAGTTTTGTGTTGTATGTGTGTGTGTGTGTGTGTGTGTGTGTGTAGAAAAGCGAACACGCCCGAGTATAGAGATCTGAAGAGATCAAGGTCGTGGAAAAGTGATACCAACGAGTAACAGAAAGTAGCAGATTATATAAGAGAAAAATCAACAGGTGCAACAAAACTAAATACATACATAACACACATGAACCCAATTATGACAGTGCATCCTGTTTACACGACTTAAAGTTTAATACCGGACTACAAATGAGAAGCGTTCACGAGCCTTGCCTATGTCTCATAATCTTCGGACGGAGATTGGGAGATGGAGTCGAACGCCTCAAGTACAGCGTGTGAGTCAGTGTGATGATGCATAGATACAAACAGAAAGACATGTGTTAACAGAGTGTCTTTTGTCAGCACATTGTTGTGACAGGTACCCAATGTTGAATTTCACTGATGTGAACGAACTTCTAAATGAATGTAATCATCTGAGTCAACTCTGTGATTACATACATAATGTACTAAACATATAAAAAGTAGCCTTTACGAATATTACAATTATCTATTTAGTCATTGTATTGTGCAGTTCATTGTCATTGTTTCATCCCTTTACGGGAATTTTATTGGTATTAATTCAAGTTGGACAATTCCACATTGTTTTGATATGTTTTTGTATTTAATTGTACCTAAGAAGTTTTCTCAATAAACTGGTGTGTGTCTGTGTGTGTGTGTGTGCACCTCTGGAATAAGAGAATAACGTGACCTCAAACAAAGTGTAACCAACGTGCAACACCTGCACCTGCTGGCCCACCTGCTATCGTTGTTGTTGTTGTTGCTTCTGCTGACCAACAGAACCACGTTTCAGGTAGAGAGGATTTGTTTTGTGAAATCGTTGTAGGGTTTCCTTACGTCAGATGTGTCAGAAGGAGACAACAGCTGGTAACCCAAGTTGTTAGATTTCTTGACAGGCTTCCGTTAACTTTTTTTTTTAATTCAATTGAATAAAGGTCAATATCCTTTATCCTTTATATCATTAGACGATTACATGACAGTCCAATTTTTCACAACAAATAAATTGCGACCATTACATCTTCCATCGTTTGTCTATGGTGATCAGTTTTAAAATACCGCTTTTGGGGAGACGAATGAGTGTTATAGTGGTGACCAAATAAACCCATACCTGTAGATGGGGTGTGTATACGCGCAAAATACCTCCAATAAAACATCTAGAATTAATGTAGGCTGTAACTACCCAGTTGTGAAGCAACTAAGTATTGAAGACGAACCCTGAAGCACCTTGTGGGAATGAAGAAGGGTTCCAATATTTCTCATTCAGTGATACCACAGACCCTGATAAGAGAGGGCAGGAGCAGAGAATCCCGGGCTGGAAACTGGATGTGCACAGGCCTCACTCGTCTCCCCCAAAAATAGGCTTTTCGCTGAAGGCTTCAAAGCCGCTATTTTAGTAAGACTTGTTCAGCTAGTGCACAGTGCTACCTTCTAAAGGAGGAGGGTCGTCAGTCAGGTATAGGATCCCAAAACCTTTATTAACCCACCACCAGTAACAACAGTAACAAAATATCCGAAACCTTAGGGGACCCTGGGCGCTCCGTGCCACGAAAGGTGATGCCAGGTGTCCCCCTTACAAGCAAGAGAATCACACTTCTTACAAAACTTGCGAGGAGGGAAAAACCTCACCTCTCTGGTGAAAGCCTAAGGCGACACAAGGAATGTCGGTAATAGTGTGTTAGAGATATAGTAAGTTAAATGATCCCGAAGATGCCCATTGGCCCCCTTTCATTACACTGGAGACGGAATAAATCCTGAGGAAGGCTAGAGATGAGGCGGCCCCCCTAACATAATGATCCCGGGGCGCATTGTCAGGGTCAGCCTCCTTGATGAGATTCCAGAGGATCATTGCTATTTCTGGGAAGTTAGCTGTTTACCCTCACTTGAGTAAAAGAGGGATTGGAGTGGAGTCTCCTTAGTGGCATCCATGTATCTCCTTAGAGCGGCAACAGGGAACAAGGGATGCGAAATTCCTTGAGGATGCCAGGACGGAATCATCACTAGTTGCAAGCGATGAAGTTGTCTAGTTCAGAGAGATTACTTAATCACCTTTTCTAATCTGGTTTTGCCATTCTTTGACAGACCCATATTCTCCATTTGGTCTAACCATTTCACTATGACTAACCGTTTTTTGCGTTCCCATAGTTTGTTTTGCCATTTTCTCTGCTCTACCATCTGCCTTTTTGCTTGACATAGCGTCATATGACTTTGATGTTTGGCGCTTACTTTATTTGTATTAACTCACTCTTGGATGCAGTTTACCCAGATGTGTTTTGATGAAGGGCAGTTTGTACGGGTATGGCCAAGTGAAGCACAGAGAGTGCAATGTGCGGTGGAGCTACATTGTTTTGTTGGATGTCTGAATCTCCAGCAGTTTCAGCACTGACGGGGAAGAGGAATGTAGGGTTTAACCTAGTATACTATCTGGAAGGTTAAATAATCTCCCCAAACTAGGTAACTATAAACAATATAGTTCTACTAGGATCAACAAGAGAACACTACGTCTTTCACCAAGATATGCTGCCATGAGCCAGGATCGAGCTCACAATCTTTAGGTCACAAACCATGCACTGTACCACAGAGCCACCTGGTTCCATCCAACTGTCTGGAAGATCTAGTCCTTTAAATATAAATTTTGCAATGTTTGCTGGGTACCTGCACTAGCTACAAGGGTAAAGCAGGATACATGAGCGATATCATGCTTGTCTGCAAACAGTTCAAAGAGGTCAGAAGAGCAGTCAGGCCAACTGACACCTCTGGGCAGAGGTCACGGGTTATACGAGTGTTGAGTTGGGTATCAGGGGACGCCGGAAAAGATTTCCTATCAAGGCCTTTGTTGGAGAGCATAGCTTGGGCCTTTGTGTTCTGAGTCAACAATGACTAGGCATGGTTACGGAGAGCTGGCCAGTTATATTCCACATTTGGCCAATCATGAAAACTCAAAAATCAACAGGTGGATTGGGAAATGCACCTCAAAATATTTATCCTCCAGATGTTCTTGATTTTGAATCGGACATGCCTCCGACCTGTCAATTCCCTGGTTCCTTCCACCTCCCCTTGTAACTACTTCCTTAACACAAACCCACCAACCTTCTCGTTCCCATCCTAACACTTCCATATCTTCCTTTACTATAATCACCTTGGAAACTTAAATACCCTCAAACACAAAACTATTCACCAACCTTTACTCTGGGTTCTCTTCTCCATAACTCAGACTGCATCCTCCTCCTCACTCTCGCCCATTCACTACCACTTATCACTTTCTTCCCTTATTCTGCCTCTTTGGTCCTCGCCTATGCAACAAATACTTCCAACTTCTGTTATGTTCCCTACTCCGATAACACTCTTCAATTTCAAAAATACATCCAAAGACAGGTGAGAAGGGTAAACTTCCTCACACGACCTGATAGGATGTAACAAAATCTAAATGATACTACTAATGTGAGCCAAACAATGCCAAAACTGGATTTTGTTAAATATTTATTCACTGTATATATATAATTTTTTACATATCTACATATTAAATTACAACAATCATTATACTCAACAACCATGGACAACACTACATTTAATGTGGTTATGGCGTGGAGCCTTTTGCCATGTCCCTATAGTTCGGCCACCCGAGGCTTGTTAATTTCCATCACCATTAACTCACACCACCCAAAACAACATGAACTTCCTACCTAGGACATCCTCTTAAAGAACAGACCGTTCGTATAAATTGAGGAATGTTATGATGGAATAAGCTGCTCATCTCATCAGCCATGTGTTCAACTGGTGTGTGTGTTTACCTAGTTGTAGTAACAGGACCTGAGCTACACTTGTGTGGTCCTGTCACCGTATCGATCTTTGTCCAGTCTATTCTTTAGCCATTGCACATTCTTTGCCATTATCCCCTCTTCTTTCAGTCCATTACAAGTATATATACTTCTCTGGGGAAAGCTGTCATTTTTTGTCGTATAAATAAAATCCTTTTAGCTAATTTTTTTTTACTTGTCCTCACCAAGTATCCAGCCTCTCCTTTTCTTCTCAAAATTAGATTTGTTCTATCTGTTTCCTCTACGTTGTTTATCAATTTATATATTGTAATCAATTCTCCTCTCTTCGAGTAAGGGCTAGCAGGCCTGTTGTTGTTTGTTCTTCCTATCATTCTCTAATGTTCTTCACTCCATGCTCTTGACTTGATGGGGGGATGTAATACACTGCAATATCATGTTCAGATTATTTTGATAACTTCTACATGCCTTCTTCAATCTCTACTTTTTACACACCCACATCCGTCCTTACTAGCATCATTATTCCACCTACCATTTTCCCTTTTCTACGTCTTCTCCAGATTCTGTATTTGTTGTTTCCTATGTCTAAAAGTTGAATATCTTCTTTCATTTTGATTTCCACAAAGCACAGCATCTCTGGTTCATTATCTCTTAGATAACCATCTTTTCTTAGCCAAATTTTCTTATATTTATCTATCTTTGCCAGACCTGAACTTAACTTTTAAGGGCAAGCCCCTCCTTCTTCATATTTCCCTAGCCTGTATATTTCCTCTATTTCTTCTTCAATCTCTGAATTTTCTTCTTCTTTAACTACCTTCTTTTCTTTTTCCTCTCGTGTTTTTCTTTGGCAACTTTTTCTTTAAATCCAAAAATTATCTCATTTCTTTTTGTCCACTTACTGAATTTTAGTTTTGTTTTATTACTTTAAATACTTCCTTGGCCAGATTTTTCTTTTCATATTCTTGGCCTTCAATTATTTTTCGGAGGCATTCTTGAACTTTTTTCAGTTCAATCTTCCATGTTTTTTTTTGTGTGTGTTATGAAAGTTAAAATTTCCAGTAAACCCTTATACTATAAACTCTTCAATCAATCCTACAAATAAATACATTGGAATGTGTAAAATGATATTGCTTAAAATAAAATATTTCCCACTAAAAATTTAACAATATAATTCAGTAGACTTCAAATAGACAACACAAATTACTAGTACAGCATGACTAGCAATATAGTGTTCAGTAAACAAATACTTTCTTGCTCACTTTCAACTTCAACAAAAGGAATCATGTAGGTATTATATGCCATTTACAGCCACTGTGTGGGATGGGACCATAAAGTATTCAAAAGGTCTGACCTGTAATAATTTTTTTAGTAAATATTTCTTATACATATTTCCATGTGGTCGTCTTTTTATGCATCTTTTAAATTTCACCATCTGATGCAAATTGGTCTTGAACTTCAGTCTTCTTAATGCTTTCTGTATGCCTTTTTTCAACCCTGTTTATTTGCTACAAATTCAAATATATTATCAGACAGACTTCATGACTCAGCATATTAGGTGTATGTCATTTTTTCCCAATTAAGTATTCCATTCAAGTACACATCCTGTTCATTAACCAACATTCCCATTACCTCATTTCATTTTAATGACTGCCATCCTGCTACTTCATTACAATATACAAAAACATGTATTATGCAGTCCTTCCATTCCTTTGATTTTTGTCATTCAGACATTTAGAACATTAGCATACACCTAATACAAATATTTTTTAAGTAATATAAAAAAAAAAAACTTTATCAAATACTTCCTTTCACCTAATAACAAAGAGAGTAAGTGCTGCTCCTGAGTGATGAAGCACAGCTGGTGTCTTTGAGATACTAAAATTGGGAGCATATTGCTGCATATATCTTTCATATATAAAGGCATCATGAATAGAACTAAAAGAATATCTAAAAGTAGAATGCTTGGAATGAATGCAAAGAGAAGCAAATAAGAGTAGTGGTTCCAACTGTATTGTATGGGGTGAAATATGGAGTGAATTAATGCGAATAAAGTAAGTATTATGCTAAGGTAAAGGACAGAGCAAGGAAATAATGGCATGGCAAATCATGGGAAGGAAAGAACAGTTAGCTATATCAAAATGGGCAGATCGAATGGAGGATGTGGGTTTGTTGCAGAAAGGAAATAATATTATCTAAGGAGAAATGTGGTGATTCTGTAAGAATATCATTAAGGCAGGGAGATCGGGATAGGTAAGCTAAGTAGGGGGGAGTGAGTGAGTTAATGTCAATCAAGTAAGCGCCAGACATCAGAGGTCATAGGTCATAGTTATAGGTTATAGTGAAATGGTTAGATCAAATGGAGGATGTGGGTTTTGCGCAGGAAGGAAATTATATTAAGTAAGGAGAAATGTGAGGATTCTGTAAGAATATCATTAAGGCAGGGGGATCGGTCTACATCAGCTAAGTGAGGAAAAGCTGCAGCTCGCGCAGCAGTGTAACGTCAAAAAAAAAAAAATGTGGTATACGGAGAGGGGGATTATTATTTTTTGAGGTACATTCCCCAATGCACCTGTTAATTTTGAGTTTCATTATAGGCCATGGTGAGCCTGATTATAAGTAGGGGATACAATTGGTCAGCTCCTCAAAATCTCCATGGAGAGTAAAGACAATGAAAGAGGGAGGGTAAAATGTGCCAATGGCACACAAAGGCCATTCATAATTGAGCTTGTAGTTAGCCTCTCATCCTCTGGTACGGCTCTCATAATTAAGGAAAAGAAGGGGATAGTGAGAGGTAAGAAAAAAAAAATACAGAAACAAGGGGTTATAAAGCTAGAAAAAGAAAAAGGCCAAACGAAAATTGGTTGGATTAAAAGCTGAGGTCTGAGGATGTAGAGGAAACCAAAAGCTACTCTACACCCACAAAAGGCTTTGGAAATGGAGGTCGTATGGGATTGCAGAGAGAAAGAAATTCAATGGAATGGAGATGGATACTTAATGAGTGTGTGAGTAATGCATATTGATTGAATGTGAAATTAATGAACTGAGAATCATAACTTTTTGCTGAAGCAAATAATCATACATTATTATTTTTTGGTAGACATGAAACTTGATTGATTATACAACATTAAATATAACAGGAAAGTTTCATAAGCAGAAGAATGAAGGAGAAGTGTAGATCACAAACATGTGTTCAGGATCCTAACATGATGATCCATGATGATGAAAGCAAATGGAACTTATAAAATATACACTTGTGGCTTTAACATTATACAAACTCACTGTAAACAATTACAAAATCTCAAAAACAAACACGTCAAAAATTACTTTGAATCATTCCACATACTAACATATGACACTAACAACTGTCACTGCAACATGAATAACATGATACAGTATTAATGATTTTCATATTTTGATACAAAAAATATATATTTTGTAGTTTTTTAGTCAATAAAAATTTATCTGCATCATGAATCTCCATATCTAGCATACCGGAAAGCAACAAACATTATCAATAACTATGATAATTACATACAGTATCAAATCAATCAATATATTAAGTATTTCAACTACAATATGTATAAGAACACATTGTATTACCACTTCCTCCACTCACAAAAATAATAAATCATGTGTTATAAATTATAACAATTAACAGGCACCTTAATTAGTTACTCCATTCGTATTTGCATTCAGCCTTATATAACTTATTGTACTTCAGTGTTGGAAACCATAACATAAATAAAGTTATGCAATGCTCTTCAACCTTTGTGATACATACTTTTAGATAACAATATATTATAATGCATCAGTATAATACTAACCTTTCCACTTTTAATGAATGTGCCATATGTGATTCTTCTATTTGTGACACTTGAGGTTCTATTGTTAGGTGAGGCATTGTGCAAAGCTGTGACCTGTACCGAAAAGTGTTCAGAGCTGGAATGTAGCTTTATCTCAACATTCACGCAATACACTTAGATATGATACATCTTACAATTAGACATCCCTGCTGAGGATAAATGTCCATAGAGCAAGCTCAACAACAGTTTATTCAGCATCCACAATGTGATATGCAAGACTAATTCACACCCCCTTCATTCATGAATGAGTTTATCATGAAATGATGGTAATGAAAGTAAAGTCTTAATAGTGACTAGAAAGAACCGTACTTAGTGAAGGCTTAACCAGTTTCACTAAACTGGAGCACATGTGGTTAGATATATGAAGTATTTTATTACCTTAACTGCAAAAGAAGATCATGCAAGCTCAATAGACCACAATCTTCACTTGCTGTCCTGGCATCATATGACCATGAGCATAATACTAGAACACATTTAGAAATTCTCTCCATCCTTTACTCTGTAGAATCAACTTTGAGAACCATAGTTTTACTCTGCTGTATTAGACTCAGAACATTCCACTACTGCATACAGATGAGTATCGAGACACTTAATAGTATGAGCTATTGGGCAAACAGTTGTGGAGTAAATAATGTAACCCTTCCTTGGAAGCACTTTAACAGACATCAGAAGTAACATTTCACTGCCTCAAAATCGTAACCTTAACAAAGGAGCAGCTAAAATGTGCCAATCTAATTCAAGTGTGTATCCTCAACCACATACATACACACGTACAAAATCATTCTTCGAGTCATCATAATGAATAATTATAAAGAAAAAGATAAAAAAAAGAGGATTTTCTTCTCTAGGTGCTAAGTGAGAGGACTGTATGTATATGTATGCATGGGTAAGTGTGTCTTGTCTTGGCTACCCCCATTGAGGTTTTTGTTGGCCTTGTGTGTGTAATTATCTAGTTGTGATATACAGGAAAACAACTATGCTCGTACTGTCCTGTTTCCACATCTACTATTATCCAGCTTGGCTATAAATTCCTTTATATTTCTTGCATCAATTCTACATCCAAGTTGTTCCAGATTTCTATGCTTCTGTGTGGAAAGCTGTATTTATTGGTTAGTTAGTTAATGCGAAGAGCAAGTGCCAGACATCAGAGGTCATATGGTGCAATGTTAACCTAAAAGGCAGACAGTATAGCAAAGAGATGATGGTAAAGCAAACTATGGGGAGGGAAAGAGCAGTTAGTTATAGTCAAAGGATTAGATCAAATGAAGGATGTGTTTTTGTTGTAGGAAGGAAATTATGTTGTCTAAGTGGAAATGTGGCGATTCTATAAGAATATCATTAAGGCAGGAGGGTCGAGATAGATGAATTAAGTGAGGGAAAGCTGTAGCTCATGCAGCAGTGTAACAAGGACAGAAAAGCAGAATGTGGGATATTACAGGTCATACAAAGGGTTGGTGTAGAGTGTGTCATAATATAAGAGTGAGTGAGGTTAGTGTGGCCAATACGTAATCATGTAAGTGCAGTCTCCCACCGCCTATTCTTGTGATATGGGTCTGACCAAGGAGAGATAGATCGTTTAACTGCTGGAAGTTTATTATATGAGAGGTCAGACCAAAAGGATTGCCAACAGCTAAATAGGAAGAAGCTAAAGGAATGGAAATAATCATAGGTTGGGACAAATATAGATACAGAGACAGAACCACTGCTCAGGCCCTTTATACTAAAACTAGGTAAATACACACACAACAAGGTCTGAAAAAAATTGATAAGAGATGATCTGTTTGTGTGCGACGACTGAACAACAAGAGGAAACGAGAAGAAACTGAAAAGGACTACATGCAAATGAAACAAAAAAATACAACTTCCCATATAGAAGCATAAGAGCCTGGAATAAACGTGATGCAGAAGTAATTAATGCAAGAAATATTCATGATTTCAAAAGCAAACTGGTTAATAGTAGATTTAGAGACGGGACAGTATGAGCATAGCTCTTTTCCTGTACATTACAACTAGGTAAATACACACACATATATACCCATACACACACAAATACGCACAAATTGTGGCACCAACTCAATTCTTTGATGTTGGCCCTGACTAGGTTGTGAAGGGATAGATAAGGAGGTTTATTTCCTAGGAGGGACCGGGGGCAGGTTTCTGGCTGGGACAGGCGGCAGATTTCTGGTGGGTACAGGTGGAGGGCCAGTGGGGCCCCTGCCTGGTACTGGAGGCAGGGAGCGTGAAGGGACTGAGGGTGGACCACTGGACTGGAGGGTGGGAGGTAGGCCAGGAGGGGGCTCCGATGGTGGAGAATCTGTTGAAGCATTTCTGTTTTCTGAGCTGCTAGTAGGCATAGGCTGAGGTGCTTTGGATATGTTGGGAAGATTGGAAGGCATGGACTGTTGGATAGAGATGGGCTGAGGGGGTGATACTGGCTTAGAAGCAAAGGGTACCTGGGGAGGAAAATTATCAGGCAAGGGAGGAGGAGCACCAAAAGGAGAAACAGAGGCCTTAACCTCAGGCATTGGAGGAGGAGCACCAAAAGGAGAAACAGAGGCCTTAACCTCAGGCATTGGAGGAGGAACACCAAAAGGAGAAACAGAGGCTTTAACCTCAGGCATTACATCAGGTGGACTTGCGAGAGGACCCCCAAATATAGAGCTTGTGACAGGGGTCTCTGAAGGTGGTGAGAGGATTGGTGAACTCTCCTGAGAGCTGGGGCGTGATGGAGCAGCTGGTTGCAATGGGGGAGGGGGCTGGGATGGGGCAGTGTGTTGCAATGGGGGAGGGGGTTGGGATGGGGCAGTGTGTTGCAATGGGAGAGGGGGTTGGGATGGGGCAGTGTGTTGCAATGGTGCAATGGGATGGGACTGGGTTGGAGCAGCAGGCCGTGAAGGTCGGACAGGTTTCTCTGGTGGATCTGTGGGCTCCCCAACAGACTTTTGAGGAGGGACATCTGAGGAATGAACTGCCCGTGTGGGCTTGGTGATGACCAGTACCTGAGGGAGAATGTAGGGTATTTTGATCACATTTAAATTTTTGTTCCATGCACAATCTAATTCAACTTCAAGCAGATATTTAAGCACTTGTATCTGATTTACTGTTGATAGAGATAAATGAGAAGTAACCATTACAGTAAATTTTAAGATTATAAATTATGTAAATATCATTAATTTCCTATGAGGCAAAAACTTTGGAAAATCACCAATTCATGTGAAGCCTAAAAATTTTTACTTTGCTCATTCTCCCTTACCACTCACTCTCATGGATATTTTCAGTAAATGGTATACTCTAGGCAGCAAACTAAGGAAAATACTACAATTAACATTTTTCCTATGAGGACAGTCAAGTTATCTCCAGATATCAAACATGTTTTTCTGATATTTTTCTTGTACATGTAAGCAAATATATGCAGAAACCATCTCTACATGCCCAGAAAAGGATAAATGGTAAATCACTTAATTCCAGGTTTTCTTGGGTCTAACTCTAAAAATTCTACTAACTACATCCAGATTTCTAACTCTCTTTGTCCAATCACTCTTTGCCATCCTCTTTATATGCCTAAACCACCTCAGTTTACCTCTTCTCACCACTGGACTAATACAATCAACTCCAATCCTCTGTAGTCCCAAATCTATTGTTCAGTGATGCAATACACATCTATCTCATTATCCCAATCTCCATCTGCTTTAGCTTGCGAAAACATCATCCCCTTTCATTGTCTAGGAGGTTATACTAACATACTACAGCATTATACTTCTTATGCAGGCAATGTACTATAAAGGTGCCTCTTGGCAGCAGGCAGCAGCACCTTGAATTTCCTCCATTCACTTCTAATTCTTGCCACAACACTAGTACTTAAACTGTCTCTCGCACAAATCACACCTCCCAAATAAGAAAATGCATCTACACATTTAAAGGAATCGCCATTTAGGCAAATTTGTTTCAAAATTTTCTCAGACTCCTACACAGCTTACCTTCGGGCCCTGAGGCTGTGGACGAGCTGGTGCAGGAGAACTAGGGGGAGTGGGTCGAGGGGGAGGAGGTCTTGAGGGAGTAGGTCTGGATGGTGGAATCCGTGGAGGTTGATGCTGTTGTTCCCCCATCCCTCCCTCATTGTCTTCCTCCTCCTCCTGTTCAACCCTCTCAGCTTGGATCTGGTAAAGTTCCTCCAAAGCACCTGAAGCATAACAGTTACCTTCAGAAATAGCAGCTCATGTATCACAGTATACTTAGTAAACCTTCGTTCTAGGCTTGGCTCCATATTAAAAGTAAAGGCATTTTCTGCTTTAACAAACCTTACAAAATTATCAATTACATAGACTTTTAGAAAATTTGAATAATGAAGCAGAGTGCAGTGTACTACAGAAGATTCTCAAACTTTGGGTTATCTGAGTTTTACAATTTTTTAATTTGCAGACACGAAAATTGTACCGATCCCGAGATTCCACATCTTCCTTGCAGGTTTTGTATTGACTCACTATCCCAACACAGCAGAAATTTGTTTATCTGACCTCGTTGGAAACTATGGTAGGTAGTAGTCTGCCTGACACCAGTATCTCATCTAATTTTGTTTCTGCTAGGCATATTATTTGATTTTTCTCTTTTAGATAGTCTGTCAAGTCAAATTTTCTTGATAGTAGTATTCCAATTATGTTAGTAGTTTCCCCACATACTTTGACCTCCACTTTCAAACGTATACCGTAAATTGTGGTGTACAAGTCGACCAGGCATACAAGTCAACCTCAAGATTATTAGCTCAAAATTATGGGTTAGGCCTATACTTGCCATATAGGTCAGCCCCAAAAATACGGTAAGCTACTGGTAGGCCAAAACTTAAATGTGAATAGGCTATGTTACAGTAAACAGTAACTTATCGCAAAAACATATAACACCACACCACTTATATGAAGATATGAATCTTTACTATAAAAAAATATTGTTTTTCACTTGTAAAACAATGTTTTTAAAAATATAATAAACCTTATTTACTTTATTTCTAGTATTAATGAGTGGAGGAAAACAATCTAAAACCTTTAAAAATCTTCTGTACCAGTAAGTTATCTTGACATAAGCTATTATAGATTTGGTCTGCTGGTAAACACATTAATTTTAAAACCAACACCTCCAATAAAATATCACCGGTAATAGCTTCACACCATTGTCCCCTGATAGTACCGCTACATACTGTATATTATAGTAAAACACAGTAGTATGGCTGGACTGCACTTATCGCTGTCCTCCCCCATTTTGTATGTGAAAAGAAATAGAATAAATCAACTGTGATGCCTGGTGCTGATTACTCGATGGTAAAGGTTCGCATTTCATCCTAGTCGTATATGTCGACCCTTAGTTTAGAAGAGTTTTTTTCAGGCTCAAAATGTCAACTTGTATGCCGCACTTTACTTCAGTACAATTAAAATCTCCCTATTGTGTTATTCTTTTACTTCTTTGAATATTTATTTTCTAAACTCTCTACGGTATCTTATAACATTTCTTTATGTTCTTTGTAAGTCAATTTTTTTAATGGGGTACATATGCAATTAATAAATGTTTTTGTCTGTGTGTGCATCTTACCCTCCATGTTCCTGAGGCTGAAGGTGGGATCCTCATCCTCCACCTGCATTAGTGTGGTGTCCTCCTCAACAAGAGGTGCTGTCGTGTCACCACAGAGGGCAAGCTCCTGGTCCAGCTGTTCACGCCATGCCTCTGTCTTCAAGCGTATCTCTAGCTCCTGGCCACAGACCTGTCCCACATCACCACAATCACCATCACTATTATTGTTTAGTGCCTAGAACAACCATAACCACCATTATTACTGTCTAGAGCAAATTATTACTTCTTAGAGGAATCATAACTAACAATACTACTGTTTGCTACCACTATTAATTAACCATCCAATATTATTGTTACTATGATCTATAAACAGTAACTATCTATCTATCTATTTTTAGTTTCAGTTTAGTTTCTTTCTCTATTCTGACTGTCACAAACCTCTAAGTACTAATGCTTTAATTTCCTTTTCACTTATCCAAGCTCCTGAATGATCTGCTTTATCCATAATTCCTACCTTTTGCTTCATTTCACAAATACTACTTTCATATGAATACCTATTCTATGCACTTCTCAGGCAACAAGTGAAAAGTTTGAAAACTGGATAGTAAGTTCACCTTATACGCACCTATATGGGTGACACACGAGCTTGTGTATAGTGAAAACACATACAGTGAATGCATGTTCTTATGGGGAAAATTACATATGGGTGACAAAAAATAAGTCATATACAGTTATTCACATTATATACAATTGACAATTGGCCTAATGGATTTGATTAGAAAAGGATTCCAAGGCGGAGTAACACACTTAAGCCCATGTCATACTGGCAAGGCATCTTTATGTGATATTCTTAGGGAATTTAATTGCTTGTAGGACACCTAAGACCCAAATCATGGCAGAGAGAGAGAGAGAGAGAGAGAGAGAGAGAGAGAGAGAGAGAGAGAGAGAGAGAGAGAGAGAGAGAGAGAGAGAGAGAGAGAGAGAGAGAGAGAGAAGTATACAAGAATATAGCAGACAATTTCTCGCATGATCCATTGTGTTTGTTTTGGTTGCGGGAAGATGCCAGTGCCAGATGCTTGTTGCTGAAACGACTATGTAACAAAATGTGCACTTTTTTATACCACTACGGGCAGCTTGGTAGCAGGATGCCAGAAAATATCGCCAGCATGACACAGGCTAAAATTTGTCCTCTCCTCTCCGCCTGACTCATCGCCAATCACCATACCCATTGTGCCACCCTCCTCACTGTCCGTCACAACACTCTTCACACCTCCCTCTTCAGCCTCATTTTCTTTTGCAAGCCAGGAATGAGCATCTCTCCCTTCCTCCAGCACCTCACAATACATCATTCATCCTTCCTCCTCTCTTTGCATGGTAGAATGACAATACTGGCTTTGGCCCACTTTATGCCTCTGCCTCGTGTTTTATGGGATCAAGTCACGCATGAAGGGTTTGTGGGTATGAAAGTCAGTCACATGCATATAGTGAAACTCGCACATAGCGAAGATGCGTACAAGGTGAGCGTAGCGTACTGTATTCAAATTCTGAGATGTATGTTAGTGCTTGTTACAATGGGTGAAATCATACTGTTTAATATATTTTCTCAATTTCTCTTATACTTATCTAAATTAAATTCCCAGTTAGTCTCCCCCTCTGACATCCATTCTTTCTCCCTGCCTCACCTTCAAAGGGCTGCTAGAGGCTGCTTTAAGTGCAGTCTGGGAGTCGCTGAAGGTGAACCAAACTCTGTTATCTACAAAGCGCACCAGCACCACAGAACCCACTGCACCCATGGCCTCCTGCACGGCACCCAGCGTCTCATCATCAAACACAGAGTCTGCATCGATACCATCAGGCATGTTGCGTACCTGAAGCAGCCACAAGTTCACAGACACTCATAGAGCAGATGCAAAGAATGCACTTAAGACACAATCAAAATATTCAAAACTAGCAGTCTCTTTCAGATTATACCTTAAAAAAAAAATTAATTAGATACATCAACGGTAATTCATAGGATCTAGAGGATACTATTGACAAGGAAACATTCTGTACATGTATTTTACTGTTAAATTTTGAAATCTCAACATTTCATAATACTGCAACTTCATTAATGAATACTATGAATAAATAAACAGCTTAATCAATTAATTAATAATAATAAATGAAGTAACAACCCAATTTTTGAATTTATATATTGCTGCTTAAAATAACCAATTAAATTTCTATTAGTGTGTAAGTTTTGGACCTTGCTTCCTCACAGAATTCAAAGCTGCTTATATTTTACTACACTATGCCACATTAATGACAACTACAACATGCAGTATAAGACTCTCTATACTTATAAACTACAAACATGCCTCTTCAAGATACTTCATATGTCATCAAACATTTCCTGTGTAGGATGTATTTACTGGAAACTCAAATAAGCATATAGTCAATTTTTTTAGTGTTGAAATTTTTGGCCTTGCTTCCTCCCATTATATAAGACCGTTTCTCTTTAACTTCAATGTAACACATTAATGACACATACTACGATATATAATTCGGGTGGATGGAAATTCTGGAAAAGATGCCACATTCACCTGCTTACTCAATTTTACACAAAGAACTCTGTATGCTAGGAAAAAATCTTTACGATATGTATGTATCTTCAAACCGACTGATAATATTTCAGGAACATTTTCAGTCACTATCATTAAGCGTAAAGCAAGAAATATAGCAAAACAGCCCAATACTACTTACACTGTCTTCCTCTTGGGTTGTATCATCATGGGGCAAATTAAATTTTTTCTTCTGTATATATAAGCTATATTTTTCACTCAAATTATATAATTATCAAACAAAGTTAGAAATTCTGGCAAATATAAGATAAACAATGATGTTTTGATGCAAAATTTTAGCAAGACATTGGTGAAGATGATCCTTAAAAATTAACAGCAAAATCACACTTTCTTCCTTGGAAAAAACCACCTTCCCTTAACACTCTTATTTCGTGATATAAAAGTGTAGTCAGCCACAGCCCATGTATAGACCGGTATTTTTTCAGATTAATCAAGGTTGTTTGGTGTTCTGAGAGGAGTCGGTGTGTCTGATCACGGCTGGCCCTTACACCAAATTATCTTTATATTACAAGTAGTACTTACTCGATTCTTTTCAGAAATTGCCAGATAGAACATTAGTCTCTATGGAAACTGGAGGAAATTTTTTTCAAACTAAACATGGAACAGGAGACTATTGATTAATTTGATAATACTGTGAGCTTAGATGACAGTATTCAGCTTGTAATAACTGCTTTGTAGAGTGTGTAGCACCTAATCACATGGATTCTGTTAGTATAAACACTTAAGATTAATGTTTTGCATTATATAGGCACAGTACATCAAGATTGATCACAAGATGTTAGAATGTGCATCTCTTAGAGCGCTTCAAAGGTGTATACCGAGTCATATATCAAAATAGCCAGCGACCACTGGCATTTCGAGTTTCCGTCCACCCAAATTTAAGACTCTAAACGTAACAACTACATACATGCCTCCTCAAGATACTTCATATATCATCAAGCATTTCCCTTGGGACAACTTAATGTAGGATATATGTATAGGTAAAAACACACACACACACACACACACATACAATTCCTGAGTCCATTTATGATATATTGGAGTATTCTCTTAAAACAGGAAAAATTCCTAAAATATGGAAAAGAGCTGATATAATGCCTATATACAAAAATGGAAACAAAGAAGAACCACTTAATTATTGGCCAGTGTCATTGACCAGCATATATATGAGAATGTTATCAAGAAACAATGGATGGAATACTTAGAAAGAGAAGGAAAATTAACAGATAGACAATTTGGATTCAGAAGAGGAAGGTCATGTACTGTATAACCAACTTATTAAGTTTTTACTCGAGGGTGATAGATATAACACAAAAAAGAGGTGGATGGCCAGATTGTATATATTTAGACTTAAAAAAGACATTCGATAAGGTTCCGCACAGGAGATTACTATGAAAGTTGGAATACATGCAAATGTATCAATTTCACCATAGACAAAGCATAAAAAAACAAAAAACAAAGACATGATGCAATGTAATGCAGATAATTAATGGGATATTCATGAGTCCAAAATATTACCTTCTCCTCTGGTGGCTTTAGTAAAGAAATGGATAAGAATTTTTTTTATTAAACCATATAGTTTACAAGTTTAGAAGAGCAGTAACCACGAAAATAATGGTTGAGAATAGAATAATATATAACTGCAGCAGAATATGAGAGAATGAAGATGATCAGTTTATTAGTTGGAAAGATGAAAATGTTCTGATGACACCCTGCTTAGAAGTGCTACATTGAGTAAAGCTCTCAAGGACAAAAGAGGTGTGCTTCATTTTCGGGAGGGGATGAAGAACTCATAGAGACAACATAGGACACCCAATTTCAAAGAAACGATTCAGCAAGCATCTGCACATTTGCCCTCCTCGCATTCCTCAATGAACAATATACTTTGTGTGCTACTGTTAGTAGAAAAATGTGAGATGGGGAAAATAATGCTCAATTTTGATAAAATAATTGTGCTTTTGCTCTAAGGTAAACGGTCTGTAGTCAGACACCTTTCACCCTCCCTGTACTTGTCTGCTTTTTTTTATATTTCAATTCATATCTACTTTTTACATTTCCTGACTACAGCACCTTAACACACCTACCTCCACCACTACAGTACAGTCGGAAGGGCCCAGTGAGGCCACCACACTCTCATACGCTGCATTCAAACTTGGTGTGGACACAGTGCAGCCTTGAACTTCAATCACTGCCAGCACTGGTCGATGGTCGCTCTGTTTCAACTCAGCGCGGCCATAGTGGGTGATGCGTCCTGGCATTTGGAAAGCAAGTCAGAGGTGCAAGAAGTGAAGAGTTAAAAGTCAAATTTCACAAGAGTCTGATGTTATGAATTTATAGGAGGAAAGAAAAGTTTGTTATAGGAGAAAGAAATTTCTCCAGTTTCCATAGAGACTGGTAAATCCCGAAAAGAATAGAGTAAGTACTACTTGTGAAATAGCCAAAACATTGCCGAGATGGAAGAACCACCCAAATTAAGATACACGAATGAGAGATTCATGGAACACCAATATAAGTTATGCTGGCAGAGGTAGGATGGAGTGAAAACTTCTAGTGTTTTCCTCCTTTTTCTTGCTTCTTCCTGTAGGTGTGTGGAAGAACGCCAATCTAAAGGCTACACCAACACTCTACACTGACTCCCAACCCAAGTCTAAGTTCAACTCCTCAAAACACCAAAACATCATTGTTTATCTTACATGTGCCAGAATTTCTAATTTTGTTTGACAATCATGTAACTTGAATGAAAAATATAGATTATATATATAGAAGAAAAAATTTAATTTGTCCCAAGATCATACATTCCATAAAGGTAGATTGAGAACCTAGTAATGGCTTGTTTTGTGATAGTTCTTGCCCTATGCCTAATGATGGTGATTAAAAATGTTCCTGAAATTTTATCAGTCGGTTTGAGAATACATAAATGTCGTAAAGATTTTTTTCTAGCATACCGAGTTCTTTGTGTAAAATTAAGTCAGCAGGTGAATGTGGCATTGTTTCCAGAATTAGTAACCGCTCTAATCAATTCAACAAGAAACTTCTTACATGTGAATGTAGCAAGTCAGGGAAAAGCTTCTTTGACCAGATTGTATTGATGGCCCTCACATGATGACTGCCGTGTGGAATCACTGGTTCTGTACTTTCAAAAACTTTCTAGAAAGTTTAACAGGCAGTTCGGCTTCTGACAAACTGAAATTACAGTTTACAACCATATCTCCTACTGTAAGACTTAATCAAAAGATATGTCAGCTAACAACCATGAAACACATCAACAATGAATCTGTCAACCATCTTCTTCATTTCTTTAAGTTGTTATCAAATGACTGCAGATGCCAAGCTGTGACACCTAACACATACATGCAAGAGGCCATTAGTAATACTTCAATATCTGGTCTTGCTTCTCCTATGATATGCCACCATCTTTTGGAGAAAGACACTCACTCTGAATGAAGCAGTGTAGCTCACTCAAAGCTTGGATTCGGCTCAACCGAATGCAGATATTCATTACTCCTGTAACCAAAAGAAACTTTTCCTCTGCCACTGGGAAGACACACCTTGCTATTTGTGCTACTTTTTGTGTCAGTGTTGAGGACATTGAAGCATTGCAAATAGCACGGGATACTGGTGCTGCCACCAATCATTTCACAATATATTGACCAACATAATTTTGTGTTATGTATTGAGTGTGGGAGTGTGGTTCTTCCTTAACAGAACAGTAATTTACACATGAGAGATAATTAGGGAACCATTCTACAGAAATTTTAGCTCATTTACTTTGCACAATCCTCTCTAACAGATACTTGAAACGATAAAATGAACCGAAACAAGATAAGGTGTTGAGTTACCTGGAGTCCATTTAACATTGTCCCGGTCCTTCATGTATTGCCGCCGCCAAAACAAGACTCGGTCAGTCCAGGCAGGTATGCGCTGCTTGTCCCCAGTGTCATAGTCATCAGAGAACAGGTCATACTTGTACGTTGGAGCAAAACTTATTTCTCCCTCAATAAAGCCCTTGAAGCACTTGCCTTCTGCATAACTTTGCTAAAAAGAATACACAAATAAATATAAAAAATAAAATTCTGCATTGACAAAAATAATCAACACCAATAATTCGTCATTTTCCCAAAATAAACTAGAAGAAAGATCTGCTCACAAAATAAGTATTGCATATGTCAAAGTTGCTAAAGCAATGTATGCATCATTTCATATTATTTCTTACACATGCATGACCTCACACCAAGAGTGAAAATTCACTCAAGATCTGAGGATATACACCTAACAACAAAGTTGAAATGGAATGAGTAGTGACAACATTTTGCAATTAATACACTAGCAAACTCTGAAATGAGTACAGAAACTTTAAGTAAAGACCAAGTTGCCACCTGTAGAACCTGGACTCATTTTGAAATCTGACTCAATTCTCATGAAGCATTACTACAAGGGACATTTTCCCTTTTACTGTAAATGAAGGCAGACCTGCCTTCATTTACTGACTTGAGGTCTATAAATACAATAATACCAAAGGGAAATTGAGGGCACAGTAAGTTTCGGTGCACCTGAGAGTCACCTTAAGCTGGTCATTTTTCAGTAGAAAGTCCCACTCTCCTCGCTGGATATTGTCAATCACCTCATCACGGGGCAAACTGATCCTGTAGTTGAAGTCCCCACACCAGAACACATAATCATGTGCCCACAATGGAATACCCTGAAAGAGTCACTATATCACTTAGAAGCCATCAACACCACCAACCAGAATTCTACTGTACTGCAATAAATATATATTAGTGTAATGTAAGCAAAATTACAAAGATGACGTGGAAAAGTAAGCTGAAAATTCACTATTTGGGAATATAATTAGAAATGATCACATGCTTTGGAGAGAGCTTACAAGAGGGAAGATCATCTTCCTAGCAATGGTGTCATAGTCATTGTTGCGTTCCTGTACCTCCTTCTGGCCAGCAGCAAAATGAGAACAGACAAAGGCCATGGAGGTATTATGGACTACCATTCTGATACCCACACCACCCTTGTTGCCTGAGATAGAGAGGAAATAGGTTAAGACAATATTACTAATTTCAAGGAGATAATCAGTGGTTTCCTGTGATCACACAATATATAATAAAACAATGGAAATTTAACAAATTATTTTCATATTTTTAATTAATCAAATTATAATACAAGTTCATTATAAAATATAAATGTAATAATGAATAGAAATGGTTATACTAGAGGTAAATGCAACAAATAGACAGATTCAACACCTCAAGTCACTAAAACTTATTGGTGACAATGCCCCACTCACCAAGATACCACTTTACTCATCTACATAGACCAACCTGTAGCTCCCTGCATGCCAGTCTTCACACTCTCCACAGAGACATGCTTAACATGGCCAGCATGTCGCTCATTAACAAACACAAAGAGTGCCACTCCAACAAGCTGTGACCACGTCACCATTACAAACTTTTCATTCCGAGAAATGACCTGCAGGAAATGAAACATTGTCAGAAGTTCTTGTAGGATTAGCAAATATGGGACTTCTACCAGAAAGTGACATTAGAGGAAATTACACACAAGGTAGTGAATCAATGTCAAAAAATCAACACAACTTGCTTCCCAAAGGCTCAATATTGAAGCATGACATCAAAAGTGGAAAAAAGTAAGACTGATAAAAACTCTGGGCTCCTAATTACCCTCACTACTGACCTTTTGAAGTTCCTTTCCCCAGGAAGCAGCATTCTCAGACCACTGAGTATTCTGCACAATATTTGTGGCATTCAAGTCTACAATTTCCTCAAAACCAATGGCAAAGATATCTGGCATGCGGCTGTGCTGGGCTGCCTCCTCTTCTGGAGTTGTGTCCACCAGTGCTGTTAATAAGACACTTTCAATACCATTCCACAGCTACCCATGCACATAATTTTCTTCAGTGTGAAGTGAGGCACCATCCAGTAAAGGCTGGTGTAACATGATTTTAACTGAACTGAACATCAAATTGGTATTCAGCTTATTAGAAAATATATATGCAAGTAACAATAAAAAAAACTACCTTCCACCTACAGCAAATATCTATGTACCGATCACACTTGTCTACCGCAATAATTATCAGTTTCCAATCCAATGTGACAAGCAGCAATTATTACAATATTTTCTGGCATATAATGCATATCATTTCTAGAAAAAAAAAATATATATAAATAAAATCATCCTGCACAATATACTTCCATGGCAAACATTACTATTAAGGAAGGGATGATAAATTCTGATGGAATCCACAATGTATACAAAGGTAATTATGTTACCTTCCCACAATTCATAAAAAAACATCATTCCCCAATATAACAAATACAGTGATTGCAGAATCTCCAGATGCCTTTTTCTCATCATACATCCATCTCTCAAGTTTTATTAAAAATACTGTAAGAAAGTTGAGCTAAAGCAGTAGCCATCTGCAAAGAGCAATAGTTTTTTATGAGATAACCTTTCAAGCAACTACGTTTTTCTGAAATTTACCTTTAAAATTAGGTTGTGGGGTGATTCGTCCCCGGGTGAAATGTCCCGGTTGATTCATCCCTGGGGTATTCATCCCTGGAGGATTCGAACCCTAGGATTATTTGTCCCCAAGCCTAACCTAATCCTAGGGGACGAATCACCCTAGGGGACGAATTCTCCAGGGATGAATAACCCGGGGGTGAATCAACCTGGACATTTCATCTGGGGGTGAATCAACCGGGACATTTCATCTGGGGGTGAATCAACCGGGACATTTCACCTGGGGACGAATCACCCTCGCACCTTAAAATTAAAATGCACATTATCTATTGGAAAACATTTCATCTAATAATTACAGTAACTAATTCTTTCACTCATAGAAGGCACGCAGTTTGGCTGCACCCTTTCAAAGGCCTGAATTAGGATAAATATCCACATCACAACAACAAACATGGCCCCATTATCTCACAGCTTTGGAGGGTGTTCTTCTGGCAGTCAAGTAGCCAGTCATCCAGAGAGAGGTGCTTGTAGGCAAGGCTGCGGAAATGCTTGCCCCCGTTGACATTGTAAGTGCCCACAGCAACTTTCAGGGGCATGGTGTTAGTGTACTGGTCACAGTGATCACACAGCTGCCGCAGCACACTGATGGGGGCTGCACAACACGGAGGGAGTAGGTGAGAATGTATTTAATAAAGATTCATTGTGATTTACAGTGAATGTAAAAGTTTGCCCATTGTGTTTTCCTGATTGTATGGACCCTGAATAATTGATTTGGAAAGGTGAAAGAAAAATATGAACATTAGGAGGTCCTGAGGGGATGACACCGCCCCCCATAGAGGTTAGAGAATCAAACATGCTACATAACAAATGTATTCTAGCAGCCACAAGACTTACAGACATTATTCAATTATAATTTCATGTTTTAAGGCATGAAAAATCTGATTATACCACTATAATTTCAATCTAAAGTATCTACAAGGCGGCAGAGCTTTTTTACTCTTGAAATATTTTTCCATAATCATGGTAATTGTATTTTAAAAGGCAGCCATGGGCATACATGGATATATATGTAAAAATACCTAGGATCCAGTTTAAAATATTATTTTATCAGTTATTAAATAACACCTGTATGATAACTCAAATTTTTTTTTATAGAAGATTAAGAGTAAATTAAGCACAAGTCACACTTGACTACCAGAAACTGATGGGTACCAATCGTGACTGTAGATTTCATAATAAATTAGTTTGGTTAGGTTAGCATTATTTCATATTACTTGAACTCTATAAAAAATGTAAAGGGAACATGCGGTATAATAGGACCTGCAGCTCTCGCCACTTTCATCTCAACTAATTCACTCCATTTTCCCTTCCAACTTGAACAATTCCAGCTTCTCTATTTTCATCTACATTTAGCAGTCCTTCAAAAACTCAGCATATGTCTTCTTAACCATTTTTTTAAAACCAACATTGAAAAGGAAGTGATCAAAAAGAGATGGGCTGAATATTTTTGAGTAACTGTTAAATGTTGCATGTACTAATTATAATAAAATTAGACTACTATTATAAAAAAAAACTTTCTGCATCTGCTGTTGGCCCACAGGAGAAACACTGCAAGGCTGTAAGGAAGGCCTAGCTCAATATCTGAAATAACCTAAATCAAGATTTAAATAGTTTAGATTCCTGAGGGTGTACTGTATGGTCTTTGATACCTTAAAACTCAAAACTTAACTATTTAATATGACAAAAAACAATTCCAAAATCAAATACCAAAAGTGAGCTCAAAAGCACACTTCTATGACTCACCATACAAGTAGGCTGAGGGCAGCAGGGAGCGGGAGTGGGCAGCAAGATAGTTGTTGAGCAGATTCCCATGGAGCAGGATGTCAATGGCTTCCTGTTTGCTGCTGTCCAGAAGGTTGTTTTGCAATGTCCTGGCAGCTGACCTTGCTCCATCAATCAGCTGTGAGATGGAAAGGAAAGTGATGAACTTACCTTATCACCAGTTCCTTGAACTTAATTGGATCTTAAACAAGATATATGAATAGAGCAACATAGGAAGTAGAATTTAATGCAAGAAAATGCCATGTATTGGAAATGGGAAAGAGTGCAATGAGACCCTCTTGGACGTATAAGTTAAGGGAAAGTCTTACCCATAGCTTGGGCTATAATAAGCTCTAAGCTCTCTCTGGGAGGGTATTGACTGGCAATCATGAGTCCAGTGCATGATCCTCAAGACCGTAGTGAATGACACACACACAAACACAAATGGGACAACATGGGTTTAACTCAAATACTCATACACTCACCTTAGAACCTTGAAGGGCCCCGGTACCAGCATAGATCTGACTAATCCTGTTTCCATTGTCTTTCCACATCTCCTCCAGTTTGCATGTGAACCTATGGACAATCACAGCATTGTTGGACACACCCAGATACTCCAGCATCTTGCTGAGTGTGTCCAGGCCAAGGTAGGTCTGGACTCGGTTGGTTCGGTCTAAACAGTCTAGGCAGTTGGTTCTCATGGTTCCACGTTGAAGCTGTTGATGAGGAAAGAGTTTAGGTGTGTGTGTGTGTGTGTGAGTGTGTGCAGTGTGTGCAGTGTGTGCAGTGTGTGTGTGTGAGTGTGAGTGTGTGTGTGTGTGTGTGTGTGTGTGTGTGTGTGTGTGTGTGAGTGTGTGCAGTGTGTGTGTGAGTGTGTGCAGTGTGTGTGTGAGTGTGTGCAGTGTGTGTGTGAGTGTGTGCAGTGTGTGTGTGCAGTGTGTGTGTGAGTGTGTGTGTGTGTGTGTGTGTGTGTGTGTGTGTGTGTGGAGTGTGTGCAGTGTGTGTGTGTGAGTGTGAGTGTGAGTGTGTGTGTGTGTGTGTGTGTGTGTGTGTGTGTGTGTGGTGTGTGTGTGGTGTGTGTGTGCAGTGGGTGCAGTGTGTGTGTGTGTGTGTGTGTGTGTGTGTGTGTGTGTGTGTGTGTGTGTGTGTGTGTGTGTGTGTGTGTGTGTGTGTGTGTGTGTATGTGTGTGTGTGTGTGTGTGTGTGTGTGTGTGTGTGTGTGTGTGTGTGTGTGTGTGTGTGTGTGTGGTGTGTGTGGTGTGTGTGCAGTGTGTGCAGTGTGTGTGTGTGTGTGTGCAGTGTGTGTGTGTGTGTGTGTGCAGTGTGTGTGTGTGCAGTGTGTGTGTGTGTGTGTGTGTGTGTGTGTGTGTGTGTGTGTGTGTGTGTGTGTGTGTGTGTGTGTGTTTACCTATAAATAGTCAACGCATGGTAAAATGGCAAAAATCCCCCCTGTTTAGCGAGGAGCTACTCTGAGCCAGTCAGACGTCCGTCACTTTCTGCTGATTGGTTGACAGAGTTCAGGGCAATTGTGGAGATTTAAGGTTTCTTCTATTTACGTGATCTGTTTCAAATCACTTGATCTGGGTAGCATGACCCGATGCCCCTAATGCTAGCCACTAGGCCACCGCCTAGTATTGGGGCGTTAGAGGGAATATATAATTCCCCCTAACACCTCTCATTCGGTTCTGGAACGCTTCCCTATTCATCCCATTGAAATAATACTTCGGTACATGATCAATCAATTTACGTTTGGGGTTTGAGGAACATAACCCAATCGGAAATCATGGGAATAGTATATTGAGACAATTTGGGAGAAGGTTGCCAAGCTGCATTTTCTTTCCCGAGATGAAATGGGCTATACACTCATCCGTCTGCTATTGTTCCTAATTGGTTAACTCAGATGAGCACGATAGCAGAAAGCGCGATAGCATAACTTAATAATGAATGAGATTAGTTGTAATTGGTTTATCAGCAGCCAATTTCCAATAATTTGTTCACAATTTACCTCAGATTTTGTGTCAATTACGCATACAACTTGGGTGGGTGGTGGGAGTGTGATCACAAAAGATATGTGCACTTAGTGAGATGGCAGGAAGGGTGATGTGTCATGTGAGGGCATCAGCCAATCACAGGTAAGGAGGCTCCATGGCATCAAACCAATTATGTACAAGTGTGTCATAAACCGGGCTTTTAAAATCAGATTCGTCGCACGATAACGGGATTGATTGCACTATAGCAAGAATGTGTCAGCTTTAGATATGTGGGTGATAGCAGAAAACACTATAGCAGAATGCGTGATAAATACACAAATACACAGACACAAGAACACATTCCCTACTAAGTGTCTCACCACCTGCCCCCAAACCCCGTTCTCTCATTGTGTCCATGCTTGTGTGAAGCAGTAAGGTATTCTCTTCTCCACACTCTCCTTCTCTACTAATCAGTACTAATATAAGGAAATACAATTCAGTGAATACATGTCATCTACTGGGTACTGGAAGTAACTTGTATCGTCATATGTCTATTTAAAAATTATCAATTAATTTATGTTTCTCTTTGTGCACCTTTTAATTCCTCAACTTTTGACATAGAATATAAGACAAAAATGTTTTATTTTAGGCTTAATTTCATTATATTCAGTGGAGACATTTAAAATCTTAGTGTATGTGGCCTTACCAGATATGAGGTTTAGCATGTTTTTTTACTGTGAAGATGTTAAAAGAAATGCAACTGCTAATACTTAAAAAAAAGAAGCGAGAGGATACATAATTACAATATCAAAATTGATGAAGAACCTTGAGGAAACAGATATTAAAGATCTAATATGAAGAAGAAAAGGAGAGGCCAGATATTTGAGGGGACAAAGAAAAAATTACAAAAGGGAAGTTGCCTAGACCACATAAAAAAGTACAATTTTCCCCATAAAAGAATAAATAGTTGGAATGGACTGAAAGAAAAGGTGATTATATCAGAGTGAACAACAACTAAAGGAAAGACAGGGCAAATAATGATACATAGACAGGACCACAAGTGAGTAGCTCAGACCCTGTATATTACAACTAGGTAAATACACTCACCGACAGCACTTGTCCTTTTCTGGAAGTATAGTACCCAAAAGTCTCCATTTCATTCTTTATCCTAGGCTGCAGTTTCTTTGACAGGACATCAGGGCCGCCACCACGACACTCTTGGTGGAAGTCAAACACTATGTGTGGCGAATCTTTACTCCAGGGGCAGTTGAGATGCTGGATCTGTAAAAATACCATTACTTGTTAAAAAAATACACTTGATCACCAGCAAAGAAATGGGTGTTAAAAGTAACACAAAGGGAAGAAGGGCAATGAGGTGGTGTCCACTAAGCAGACAGAGAAAAGGGGGACACAGGCCACACTTAAAATACATATTTCCCCTCACCTGGAACAAGTGGGAAAGGGCTGCTTCTCCTTGGCTCCTTCCTGTGACACCAGTGCCTAGTAGGTTCAACACAACTTGGCGACCATAACGTTCACGCAAAAATCTCATGTGCTTCTGGAAGGCCTTAACAGAGATCTCTGGCTCCCGGGACATCCTGACCTTGTGTGAGCCAACCTAGGGAGTACCAATACTATTATGCAACATGATGTTAGTCAATGATAAATTACTAAAGCATTGATAATATGACAGCTTTTAGAGGTGATGGAAGTTGTTTATGATAATAAACAAGAATATATGGAGTGTAAAGTGTGGAATATTGAGGATCGGTCCCTTCTCTAGATATCTAGAGGCAAAGAGGTAAGAAAACACAGATGAATGTACATATTTATGTATGTTGATGCCTTGTCTCGGCAACCTCCCTATAATGGATGTCAGCATAAAATATAGTAGAATGTTGAGTGACAACAACCTTGTTGTGTACAACCACCTTGGTGAAATTATGTCCACTGAGTTTCGCTCAGGAATCACATACTTGCAACCCTTCCACTAGGATTTGAAAGCTTACAAATTATATCTTAATGGGATTTATGTTGTAACTGTGACTACAGATGCACACTATGTAATTCATAAGATGATGATTGAAAAATTCTGAAAATTTTAAATGTTATATTTACATAATCTTTTTTTTATTCCTGTCAAAAAATGTTGACAGGAATGGGCTGTAAAGAACAAATATTTGCAATTAAAATGATCAGAGGGTTTATGGACCTAGATAAAGCATATAATAGAGTTGTTAGGGAAGCTCTTTAAAATATTCTGAAAATTTATGGTGTTGAAGGGCAGTTGTTGGAAGGAATAAAGGGATCTTAAAGAAAGACAAGTGCATGTGTGAGGCTGAATGGAGACTTAAGTGAGAGTTTTTCTATGTGAGTTGGGTTGAGACAAGGATGTGTGATGTCGCTATGATTGTTTAATATTGTTATGGATGGGTGCATGAGAGAAACATGATTGTGAGTGAAACTGAGGGTCCTAGAAGGAGAGGAAGGCAATTGTAAGGTGGCAGGATAGGGTAAAGGAGAATACGCATGAAAGAGGTGCTGATAAAGGAGGGGGCTTGAACAAAGGAAAGAGAGAGAGAGAGAGAGAGAGAGAGAGAGAGAGAGAGAGAGAGAGAGAGAGAGAGAGAGAGAGAGAGAGAGAGAGAGAGAGAGAGAGAGAGAGAGAGAGAGAGAGAGAGAGAAAGAGAGAGAGAGAAAGAGAGAGAGAGAAAGAGAGAGAGAGAGAGAGAGAGAGAGAGAGAGAGAGAGAGAGAGAGAGAGAGAGAGAGAGAGAGAGAGAAAGAAAGAAAGAAAGAAAGAAAGAAGGAGAAAGAGAGAGGGAGAGAGAGAGAGAGAGAGAGAGAGAGAGAGAGAGAGAGAGAGAGAGAGAGAGAGAGAGAGAGAGAGAGAGAGAGAGAGATAGAGAGAGAGAGAATGTGTGTTCTAAGTCTCACATTGACACCTGGCTGCTCCCAGAAGAGTGGTACTGTTCCCCGAGTCTGGATATAAGATAGCACCAAGTCATCCATGGTGTCAATGTGGATTAGTTGCTCAGTCTCCACAAAGTTAGCCACATGACCTCCATCGTTGACCCCACGCACCATGAACCTGTCAGGGAAAAGACATCTTTGTTTCTGCAAAACTATTCCCTCAGTAACTTTCTCCAGGTGATACTACAGAAACCTTGCATGTATTTCTTTCAAAATAAGCATTTTCAAGATGTAATCATCAACGCAGTCAAAGATGGCACTAGTAATGGCAAGAAAAAATTACCAATGCATCCTAAAAGTATTTAATACAAAAAAGTGTAAGATGATAAGCCAGTCTTTTGAAAACCATCGGTAACAAGGATAAAGTGTTATTTCCTCTTGCAGGATACCATTATGGACAGAGGCAGGGTTCTGTGTCTTAACCTTTAAGTACCATCACAGAGCACCACTACTAAATATGATGTCTACTCATGTAGTCATTTCCTGGTTGCTCACCTCAATCATGTTACTGGATGGCTTACAAAGATCACTGCTCAGTGACATATAATATAACTGCACTAATAAGGAAACAATACTTTTACCCTACATCTATCACTCATGACAGTCTGATTGACTGACTAACTTGACTATTCATTGTCTCTTAGACTTTACATAGTAAATACTGTATTTATGTGCATTATATATATGTCAAATATTTAATTGAAATGCTTGTGACCTTTGTATGGCACCCCAGCAAATATGCCATTACTATCTTACACAAGCCCTACTAGCTGACACCCACCTGGTGCCAGCCCTTTCACAGCTGAGTCGTGAGATAATGAGGATCTTGGGGCTATGGTTGTTCATGTAGATTGAGGAGAACTCCACACTGCCACACATCACCTTGATCAGCCACTGGTCACAATCCACTCCAAAACGCTTCGGGTGCAAATGAAGCATTCGGTTCCTGAAACGAAAAACAGTTATCATAGTGGAAATGACAGTAATAACAACAGTGTTGCATTGTTCTTGCTGTTGTCTTGTAGCCCTTGTTGTCAATATTAGCAGCAATAGTACAGTATGGTCACCTAATGTGCAAGAAAATGGTCAACACTTTGCGTTGCAATCTATAAACCCATGAATAACAAACAATTGAAACAATGTAAATAAGGATATATGGTCAACATCCAGTCTTGTCCATTCCTCCACTCCTATACATAGACTCCACCCTTAAAGGTGAGGGTGTGCCTCCACTAATATGTACAAATACATGAGTAATATGAAGGTGTAAGAATTATGTTATCATTTGTGGCATAAGCCAAGGGGCGTGTCGCCTCGCCCACCCTTCGACGCCAATCCTGAAGGGATCCTCCTGGAGGGATCCAGGAGATACTATGGCAATGGATAGAGAACTTTTAAGAGAATGTGAAATGAGAACAATATCAAGAGGAAAGTACTTATACTAGAGAGAGGTAACATGTAATGTCCCACAGGGCTCAGTGATGACAGTAGGTTTACCCCTGCCTTGGTAACAACACAAATACTTTCTACTGAAATTATTTACTACAATTCACTTTATTCTAATGAAATAATAAAAGTGTAGCATAATAAAAGTCCTCTTATCTTATATAATCATACCATGTGGTATGATTGCACAACTATAATAAATTAATTTTTTCAAGAGCAATCCTTAATCGTCACGTTGTTGGAGGTAGATATATTCTTAAATCCACCCTATGTGCAGTTCGTACCTAACCTTGTATAAGCTGAGTGGCTGCCTTGGAGAGGGGTAGTTTTACATGGCACGCATAGCCCAAAACCTACGTTTTAACAAGAAATTTTTGGAGTCGTCTTATACACCCAGTCATCTTATATGCCGACATATGCATTATGTTTGCTGTTCATGCCAAAAATACAAAGAACAATAAAAGAAAATTCAAAACTCATATGAGGAATTGCAAGGGTGTTGGTCTAACAGAGTTATTTGAATGGAGTCGTTAATGACAGATAGAATTCAATGCAGGAAAATGCCATGTAATAAACTTAGGGAAGAGTGCAACATAAGCCCAACTGGGACTTCAAACTAGGGAGTAACAGGTCACAGGAATCTAGCAAGGAGAAAGACTTAGGAGCTATTATTAATAACAGACTATCACCAGTAACTATATAAATGAACTTGTATGACCTCTTAGCAGACATGTATGTACATCGATGAGGAAATGGTTAAGTAGATAATTACATAATTCATAAGATCAACACTTCAATATGCAGCAAAAATAAGGAACCCATATCTACCAAAATATGTTGAGAAGATTGAAAAGGTACAGAGCAACCACAAAAGGGGTGCATAGCCTACTTAATTTATTTTTCCCTTAGCCAGTACCCTTTTAATGAAAAGAAAAGAAAAGAAAAGAAAAGAAGAAGAAGAAGAAGAAGAAGAAGAAGAAGAAGAAGAAGAAAAGAAAGAAAGAAAGAAAGAAAGAAAGAAAAGAAAAGAAAAGAAAAGAGGAGCTATGAAAGAAGACTTGGTAAACTACAATTACCAAAATTCCAAGAGAAAAAAGAAGTAATATGATCATACACTTTAAATGAGTCGAAGGTAAAGAAATTATTGACATTAATGAGTAGGTATTTAATGTCTAAACAGTCATCTTCAAGAGTACACAGCCAGAAATTATATATGAAAAAATTAAAGAAAGATGTGAGGAAATTCAGCGTTTAATACAGGGCAATAAAACAATACAATATATTACCAGAAAAAATCATGCATGCTATAAACACTCACAGTTTAAAATAACATATGATAAAATGATATCAAAAGACAGGACACAAAGAGCTTGACTCATCCCTGTAAAAGTACAATTAGCAAACAACACATAGTAGCCTCATTACCCTACCAAAAGAATCTGTTGTCTGTGGCACTGGCATTAGTGGAACGTCGCTGAGCACAAAGAGTTATGTCCAGCACCTGTCCACTACCACCTCCACCTCCTGGTGTGCTGTAGTAGAAACTCTCATTGGATAGCAATTTCTTCATCTCCTTAATCCATGATTCTTCCTCCTGGCATGGGATAATGATTGGATAAAAAATAAGAGGTTGCTGCAGCTGCTGTATTATTATTATTATTATAATTATTATTATTATTATTAGTAGTAGTAGTAGTAGAAATAGAAGTAGTAATAGCAGTAGAAGTAATAGCTGCTATAGTACTAGTAGTAACAGTGGCGTTGCATTTATCATAAATCATGTATATTATCATCGCAATAACTATCAGCACAAGCACAGTGGAAGGCAGAGGAGACTGAACCTGTGGCTTGTAGTTGGCTGGCCTCATTGAGTGAAGAGAAACAATGTCAATTTCCTGGAGCCGGTAGATGGCAGTGCCTTGGGTAACACACGCACGCACGCATTTTGTGGCCACCACCAGGTAGAGCTGTGTGTTGTCCCCTAGAAGCACAAAGACACACACACAGACATCAGCCATCACACACAAACCTGCCATGGCTCATTGATGCACATATCAAAAATATGTCCTGAGACCACGGATTCTTCTATGTTGTTAATTTATAGTGAGACTAAAATATAAATGTAGAAAATATCTCAACTTATTTGACTGTTAAACTACCAAACAGGCTTTTTGCACCTTAAGGATGATAGATTTCCATTACTATTCCAGGACTTTTCAAAATTACAAAAATCGATGATCTAGTTCATGCAATATATAGAAATTCAATAGAAGAATACTATTGCATGGCTTTAATTTGATGAAATTTCCCAAACACATAAGGATTTATGCAAAACATCCTGTGAGAGATGGAGAGGAACAACAAATTCAAATTCAAATTTATATTCTTTATTTCAGACAAAAAAAAATTTTTCATATTAATTCCTCCGTATTCAAAGTTTGCCACCATAACAATATACGTGATTCAAATTCTATGACTAGGAATTTTAACAAAATTCCATGACTTTTACAGGCAGGCATGAAAAATTAAAATCAAATTCTACGTTTACCAAGCCACAGGAACCCTAACCAACTACCGTCTGTCCAGAATAAATTAATGATTACCATTATGCCCTACTTTAATCCTGCCTCGTATCAGTATACCATCATATTTACTGGCTCCCTTGTTGGCCGAGTCGGGCAGATATCTGACTCCGGACAAAAATCCAGTTGTTATTACGGTTTCAATTTATTTTAGATTGATATGGACTAGTTAATATTTGACACCTCATTGAAACCTGCATCTCTCTCCATAGCCATTGCTAGATAAAATGTGAAAAATAAGCAAAGAATCTCACAAAATTGACGGATCATTACAAAATTATGTTATGTAGACAATCCAAGTGAGTGCATGGAACACACAATACCATCTGTGGCCAGTAAACTATACACACACCTCAAATTATAATGGGATTATGTTCCAATAAATCCATCATGAGCTGAAAATGCATTTATAAGCAGTACCGTATTTGACAGCTGATAAGATGTATGGGCTTATAAGACGCACCTCAATTTGGGCAGGCAATTAAAATATATATATGTATATATATGTATATATATATATATATATATATATATATATATA
>JAPQNM010000004.1:19483131-19508131 GCA_029783475.1 Metacarcinus magister
GTTATGCATCTCATTCCTGTGATCAACTCCCTTAAAAAAGTAATAGACGTCCATCCAAATGGAGTATCTTCACAGGCACGATCACCACAGCCTTCCACCAATATTTCCCTGTCAACAGCTTCCCAATGCACCCAGTGAATGATGTCCCACATCAAGAGAGTCATCTGTCAGAGGAACAGGGTCTTCTACCTTAGCCCTGGGCTATACAAGAGAGTAGGGAACAGAGCTATCAGTAAATTAAGGCCGCCAAGGCGACCTTTTACCCAGACAAAATACACCACCACAAACAGGCCAACAAACAATGGTACTCCAAAATTAAAGCTCTCTGCAGTCAAAATAAGTACTCCTCCCTTCTCCCCTGTACCTCATACTCATCTACCGAACTAGCAGCTGAGGAGATTAACGGTCACTTTGTTGTTATCTGTCAAAGCCTTCCACCTCTCACTCCTGCTCTTCTCCCAGTTTATCTCCCTTCCCCCTTTTCACCCCGCGAGCTGACAGGATACCTTATGCAATCATAATGCCTGAAGCCAGATATCTCTGTGGAGAGAGGTCAGCTGTAAGGAAAGTTGAGATGAACACACTCAATCCACATGTATACCATACTAAGGAACAGTCTGGCCAGTAATGAACTTTTGAATATTGCTTTTGATTATTTATCAATCCCAAAGTCACCAACTACAATCATGAATATAAATTAGTTACCCTTGAGTACTTCATAATACCAAAAGATAAAACAACAGAAGTACAGTAAAAAAAAAAAATTAAAAAGTGCAGAACTGTCACAAGCTTTTGAACAAGTATTGCAGTGATAGGCAACCTCACAAACAAGATTCAGTTGGTTAGTCTCTTTACAGTACTTGTAATGGAATTTAAAAGTGTGACGTCTTCCCTGATGGAGGTTTATCCTGAGTTTTATTCCTCAAGGTGATTTGATCTATTATTTGTTTCTGCATTATGTCAATACAACTGTTGTAAAAATATGATTCCATAATGAAAATTCAGCATTAAAATAAAGGTGTTTTTTTCCTGAAAAAATGTAACATCAGTACATTTATCTTTCAGTACTATCATTCCTTGTCCACAAGAGGCAAGGTCACTTACGCAGCCTCTCTCTTGCACATAGAATAATGTGAAAAAAATGTATCTTGTGGTCAACAGAGTTAACAAAGGATCAAATTTAGAAAAAAAACATAAGGTAAATTCCAATAGAGGCAGACATTTTTTGTCATTTTCAAAAATTTATGTATGCCAACTTTCTCTTTATTCTGAAGCTTGACTCAAACAAATAACCAGTTCCTAAGCATGTATAATACAAACAAGAGCTCACTGGAAATACTTACGTGGGCACACCTGCAGCACTCCAAGGCAGCCATACGCATCCAGCACCCGTCCATAGTGGTCACTTCGCACTGCATCAGTCTCGGGTTGAGCTGTGGAAATAAACAAGCCAGTCAATGAAAGCAGTAGTAAGGCTGGCTGGCTGAATGGATAGAAATTATTAGCGTCCTCAAGGTGATATGATTGACATAGTGACAATATTGTAAATAAGGCCACTTAGCTAACTAGTTACTGGTAAACCACGGATCTGACAGTCAACAAATGTTTCTACTCCTTTTTAGTGTAAGTCTGTATGTGTGTGTATTTACCTAGTTGCAGTATACAGGGCCTGAGCTACACTAGTGTGGTCCTGTCTCCATATCTATATTTAACCAGTTTTTCTTTCAGTTGATGTAAATTCCTTGCCATTATCACCTCTACCTTCAGTCCATTCCAAGTATTTATACTTCTATGGGAAAGTTATATTTTTTTGTATTGTTCAAACACTTTTCTTTTTTGCAATTTCTTCATGTGTTGCCTCAAATGTATAGCCTTTCCTTTTCTTCTCAATACTAGAATTTTACTATTTCTGGAATTGGAAAGTGTTTTTTGAGTATGGAGCATGAGCAGGGATATGGAAGTATTTGTTCCATCGGCGAGGGCCAAAGAGACTGGATAAATGAAGGTGATTAGTGGTAGTGGATGGGTGTGGGCGAGGGTGAGAAGAGGGGACAGTCTGAGTTATAGAAGAGGAAGAGGCCAGGGTACAGAGTTGGTGAGTGGTTTTACTTTTTGGTGGTATATATGGTTCTAAGGTGGTCATAGCCAATGGTGTGATTCAAAAATTTTAAGAACAGGTTCCCTCACTACAGGTCTCACTAACAACAGGTTCTCTCACTACCACAGTCTCTAGCAGCAAAACATGCTGGCTGGCCTGATATACACGTAAAGGTTGATCTTTGGGTTGCCACATGCTACAGCCTAGTGAGTGAAATTATTAATTTTAGTTATTTTCCCAACTTTGAAAAAATGTCTAAATAATGGTTAAAGCATAATCAATACTGAGCAAACTGCATATGGTTAATGACTATTAAAATGTTTGGGTAGTTGCAATTTATAGATTCAAACAGTTATCAAAGTGATCTTGACATGTTTAAGATCACCATTCCTTATGTTGTGAGGCATTACTACAGAAATTAATAACTACAACCACAAAAAAAACTAAAATCCTACCAGCTACAGTGGTGTCTACAGAAATGGAGATGTAAACAAAACGTTTGAAACAGTGATGCCACATTCCCTTCCCCTTCCTCACTAAGACTCAGTGTTACCAATTCCAAATAACTTGGGAAATATAGCTAATGTTCGTCTTGAACCTGTGTTCGGCTCCACCCAACATCAAATCTGGTTTTAATCGTGTTTTTGACTATCAAAAGCCAGTAACAGATCTATGAGGGGTCTACCAAAATAAGTTATAAATAAAAGGTGTCCATGGGGTAAAAAAATTGAGAGCCCCTGATTTAAGCTAACAACCGGTTCTCAGGATTAATGAAATTCCAAGAACCAGTTCTTACGAACCGGTGTGAGCCGGCTGAATCCCATTACTGGTTATAGCTACTGAAGGAAGATACAGATGTATAAGTAAGGGTTGGGTTGGTGTTTGAGAAATAGGTTAAAAAGGAGGTCAAAGAGACGAGGGAGTTGACAGGTGGGTGGTTAGAGGAGTTTTCAGAGCCATGGCAGAAGCGTGTCCTAGTCAAAGCCAGGGAAGTCGGGAGGTGTATTCCCCAGTGCACCTGTTAGTTTAAAATTTTCATAATTGGCCATAGTGAGCCGAGTGTAAGTGCGGGATATAACTGGTCTGCTCCCCATAACCCCCATGGAGAGTAAGGGCAATGCAAAAGGGAGGGTATACCATGCCCATGGCACCCTCAGGCCATTCATGACTGGACCTGTTGTTAGCCTTTCATTCTCTCAGCACAGCTCTTACACGTTAGGAAAAAAGGGGATAGTGATAGATTAGAAAATGATAGATGAAACAAGGGAAAGTAAGGCTAGAAAGAGAAAACTCCCAAGCAAAAATTAGTTGGACCAGAGACTGAAGTACGAAGCTTCGCAGCATCAGACCTCAATCTCTGGTTCCTGTGTCTCTCCACTATAGCAATGGGCTTGGAAACGGAGGGGTTCTTTTCTTTTAAACATCCGTTGTTTATTAACCATTTCATTATCCTGTTGTCTTTAAGCCTCGTTGACACGGGGCTAGTTTAATAGCTGCTAGTCTAACTACAAGTTAACTTACCCGGCAAGTAAGTGTTGACACTAGGATAGTTTGACGGGAAAGTATTTGCAGCCAGTAGCCATTAAGATGTCCAGAGACATAGATGTAGCGATTGGTGCTGCAGTTGTTGTTCTCGTAAAAGAATTAGAAATAATCGTGAAAAAGAAAAGGAAGAAACGCACAATATGGGTGAGGAAGTGGCTTCAGTGGAGAGAAAGATTAGGAGGCTCCAGTACACAACTTACTGAATTGGCCACTGAAGATCCTACTGAATATAAAAGACATATGTGCATGAATGTGCAGAAGTTTGAGGAACTGTTGTGTTTGGTGGAGCCTTACATATCTACAAAGGACACACCTTACTGTTACTGTTACATTTCGTAGGAAGGCGTTAGCTCTCTTAAACCATGACAGTCGAGGATGGTAAATGTCATCCAGTCCTGCTCCACTTTTCTTTGATTTTTCAATTTTCACAATTTCTTGTCTATACACGTTTTTGATAACTTTAATTTTCTTCCTTAAAAAATCAACGTTGAGAACGTGAAGGCCTTCCTTGATCAAAGCTTCAGCTAGTGTATTCATAGCCATGTCACGCTTGTTTCTATTCATGTAATCAGTGTGCCTTATATCCCACAGACATTCATATTCCTCATATCTTTCCAAAAACTTGAAAAATTCTTCTGCATTCCACTTTTCGCACATGTTTGTGTCCGGGAATGCTGATGACAACTGTCCGGCAACACAGCAAGTTGACGTTTACATGGGGAAAGTTGTGGCCGCTAGTGGGTCACGTGGCTGGCAAGTAGCTAGTAAAGTAGCTGGGACATCAACTCGATTACCACTATCCCGGCAAGTGGCAAGTTTACTAACTTTCCGTTGACACTGGGCAAGTAGAGGGGTAGTTTACAGGTCGCTAGCACTAGCGGCTAGTAAACTAGCCCCGTGTCAATGAGGCTTTAGCTAAAAAAAAAAAAAAAAAAAAAAAAAAAAATTATTAATTAAAATAAGAAATTCCAGTCGTTCTTATGTATTTTTTTCTGATTTGCCTTTTCCTTCAATTCTTTAAATTTGTCACTCCACATCATGGAGTAAGCAGTAGACACTTGCCGCCCGGTGGAATACTCCAGGAGAGGTACTTACAGGGATGTAGGCAGTGCTGCAGACTGAGTGATTCCCTGTGTCCTCTCTTGCCGGTTCCCTTAGTGTCTCATTTACACAAGAGAGCAGGTGCAGCCTGCCCTCTAAAGACAACTTCTTCTACTACCTACATTACATTACTACACCTTACACTTTTACACTCTTCAAATCAAAATTTAAAATGCCTTTACCACACCCAGCCTCTGAGTCCCCATCTGGGGAGGGGACCACAAATGTCCCCAGGTCGGGCTGCCCCTCTGCTGACAACCTCGGGTGTCTTGACACTTCCTCTAATACTTTTACTTTTGATTTCTGCAACATTCGTGGCCTTAGATCTAATTTCCAATCTGTGGAACACCATCTCTCCTCCACTAAACCTCATCTTCTCTTCCTAACTGAAACACAGTTGTCTGTGACTACTGACAGCAGCCCCTTCTCTGTTCCCTCCTACTTTCTCTATCCTCATTTTCAATCCAAAGCTGGCTGTTGTGCATATGTGCGTACATTACTAGCTCTCATGCCCACAATCTTGAATCTTCAGAATTTTCTACCATCTGGCTAAGACTTCAATGTCACTCCCTAACTAAATTCATCTGTGCTGTATATCTCTCACCTAATTCCTCTGACTATGAAAAATTCTTTGACTATTTGACTTCCAAAGTGGAGCACATCCTATCTCACTTTCCTTATGCTGAGATCTCTATTTTAGGGGATTTCAATGTTCACCACCAGCTTTGGCTTTCATCTTCTTTCACTGACCAACCTGGTGAACAAATCTTCAACTTTGCTATCTTTTATGACCTAGAGCAGCTAGTGCAGTTTCCTACCCGTATCCCTGACCGCCTTGGAGACACGCCCAACATTCTTGATCTTTTCCTAACTTCCAACCCTTCAGCTTACTCTGTTAAACTTTCCTCTCCGTTGGGCTCCTCCGATCACAATCTTATTTCTGTTACCTGTCCTATCACTCCAGTGCAGTCTCAGGACCTGCCTAAGCAGAGGTGCTTCTGGCATTTCAACTCTGCTAAGTGGGAGGACCTAAGGCAGTACAATTCTGATTTTCCTTTGGATGATTATTGCTTCCATGTCAGAGATCCTTCTCTTTGTGCCGAGCACATAACAGAGATGATTATCTCTGGCATGGAGCTATACATTCCTCATACTTTCTCTAATATTAAAGCTAAAATGCCCTGGTTTAACTCTGTTTGTTCTCGTGCTGTCAATGATAGAGGCGGCTCACAAACGGTACCATAGCCATCCATCTGCTGAAACTCATGCCCTATATATTTCTGCCCGTAATCATGCCAAATCTATTCTCCAACTTACTAAAAACTCTTTCATCAATAGAAAATGTCAAAGTCTTTCCAACTCTAACTCTTCTCGTGATTTCTGGCATCTAGACAATAATATCTCCAATAATTTTACTTTTTCATCTTTCCCTCCTTTACTTCAACCAGATGGCCCCACAGCTGTCTCTTCTTCCTCTAAAGCTGAACTCTTCGCTCAAACCTTTGCTACCAACCCTACTTTGGATGATACTGGGCATATTCCTCCTACTCCTCCACCCTCTGACTTCTTCATCCCAAAATTTTAATTCTTTATTATGACGTTTTCCAGGCCCTCTCTGGCCTTGATTCTCAGAAGGCTTACGGTCCAGATGGAGTCCCTCCTGTTGTTCTCAAAAACTGTGCTTCCGAACTTGCTCACTGCCTTGTCAAACTCTTTCGTCTGTGTCTCTCTATTTCAACCTATCCTTCTTGCTGGAAGTTTGCTCACATTCAACCTGTCCCTAAAAAAGGTGACCGCTCCAATCCTTCTAACTACCGCCCTATTGCTTTGATTTCCTGCCTTTCTAAAGCCTTTGAGTCTGTCCTTAACAAGAAGATAATGAGGCATCTATCAGCTTACAACCTTCTCTCTGATTGCCAGTATGGTTTCCGTAAAGGCTGATCTACTGGTGATCTTCTTGCTTTCCTAACTGAATCTTGGTCATCCTCTTTTAGGGACTTCAGTGAAACCTTGACATATCGAAAGCCTTTGATAGAGTCTGGCATAAACCTTTAGCTTCTAAACTACCCTCCTACGGATTCTATCCTTCTCTCTGTACCTTCCGTGGTACAGAGAGAAAGATGGAATCCGATCACCCACTCTCTTTCTATTATTCATCAATGATCTCCTAAATCTGACTCAATGCCCTATCCATTCCTATGCTGATGACACCACCTTGCATTTTTCAACGTCGTACAACAGACGCCCAACCCAACAAGAATTAAATGACTCAAGGCGAGATGCTATAGGACGCTTAACTTCTGATCTTTCACTAGTTTCTGATTGGGGCAGAACAAACCTGGTTTTGTTCAATGTCTCAAAAACTCAATTTCTACAACTATCTACTCGCATTAACCTTCCAGATAACTATCCCCTCTTCTTCAATGACACTTTACTAAGAATCTAAACTGGCAATTTCATATCTCTATACTCTTGCTAAATCAGCTTCCAAGAAGTTAGGTGTCCTATGGCGTCTGCGTCCATTTTTCTCTCCCTCTCAGCTGCTTGCTCTGTACAGGGAGGGGCCTTATCCGCCCATGTATGGAGTATGGCTCACATGTCTGGGGGGGCTCAACTTTTCGTCTCATCAACTCTCCTCCTCTAACTGACTTTCTTGATTCTTTAAGTCACCGCTGCAATGTTGCATCTTTATCTATCTTCTACCGCTATTTTCATGCTGACTGCTCTTCTGAACTTGCTAACTGCATGCCTCCCCCCCTCCTGCGGACTCGCTGCACAAGACTTTCTACTTCTTCTCATCCTTATTCTGTCCATCTTCCTAATGCAAGAGTTAACCAGTATCTTCACTCTTTCATCCCTTACACTGGTAAACTCTGGAACTCTCTTCCTTTGTCTGTTTTTCCACCTGCCTATGACTTAAACTCTTTCAAAAGAGGAGTGTCAAGACACCTCTCGCACTAAATTGGACTTACTCCCCCCATGTCTATATTTCTTCTACTGTTCTCTTTACAGGGTCTGGTGACAAGCGGGATTTTTTTTTTACTTATTTTTGTTTTCCCTTAGCCAGTACCCTTTTAATGTATAAAAAAATATAAATAAATAAAAATAAATAAAAAAAAATTCTTTTCAATAAAACCCCTCTTTATATTCTTCAATATTTCTGAGCCTGTAAGTCCTCGCTAAGATCTCAGACTCATTCAATACACATCTAAATATATCAGAAGAAAATAGTTTTGTTCGTAAATGGATAACGTCACTAATATTAATCTTTCCCCTTAACCACAATATTGTTTTCTGCACATTACTTCCTCTACCGACGTAATTATAATTGTGGGTATTATCTTGCTTCCTCAAAAATAATGCTTTAGAGAATTCAGTTATATTTTTCATTAACTGATAAATTCTGTTAAGGTTTTACTCACTACATTTCCACAGCAAATCCCTGATTTTGGAGATACTAAATGTTTTCTATGATCACAAATCAGAGGTTGGACCAGGTGCACACGCCATTTTCTTCCTTAACCACACGCAAACTTCTTCCCTAGATTCTACCTCAGGAAGAAGTGTGTTTGTGACCATCAGTGCATTGCACGTTCGTGAGAAGGGAATTGTTAGATTAGATTAGTGGTTCTGGCACCTTGATTTTAGAGTAAAGCAATATATTTTGTCTTCCCCACTAAGGAGCCCCTCAGATCTCCAGACTTCTTGGGAGTGATGAGGATATTTTCCAATATATAGATTTGCAACGAAAATTAGTCAAAATCATTCAAAATTCATCAAAATCTATATGAAAGGTGTTATTTAGATCAGTGTTTTTGGTGAAGCAAAAATTTTAACAAGTTGTGTTCCGTATTTGAATTTAGCACTAGTTTGGGTAAAATTTTACATCTTCACCATAATGGCGTCTGTTTACTTCTGCGTCTTGCGTCTCATCCAACTCCCTACTTTTCGTCATAGAGAACATTTGATATCTTCTAAATTAACCTAAACTAACATAACCTAAATTCACCAAACCTTAACCTACATTGACAAATAACAGAACCTTGTTCAAACCAAGCTAAACTTTATTTTTCGAAGAGAAGGTCTCACAGAAAACATTGAATATCTCACAAACTAAGAATTTGCGACGGAAATGTAATTAAGAAAACCTTCTCAAAATGCATCAGGTAATGCGAAAATAGGTATTTCCTTACAACTACTGCTCCACCTCTTTCTTTTTTCTCTCTTTCCCTACATACTATACAGTACACTCAACACATCTGTGAAGGTTTCAGGCGGCGCTCACCATTATTTACCTCGCAAAACGTCTTTGAAGGTATGTTAGGTTATGTTATATTATGTTGGTTATGTTATGTTATGTTATGGTTATGTTAAGGTTGTTAGGTTAGGTTACGGTTATGTTATGGTTAGATTAAGTTAGGTTAGGTTAGGTTAAGCTAGGTTAGGTTCGGTTATAAAAGATTTTTATATTTAATTACCCAAAAGCTAGGGTTCTCAACCTTCGATTTCTTTTCTGGATTTGGGTAATATAATGTAAAAATCTTATATAACCAAACCTAGCTGAACCAAACCTAACCAAACTTAACCTAACCATAACATAACCGTAACCTAACCTAACAACATAACATAACATAACATAACCAAACATAACTTCAAAGACGTTTTGCGAGGTAAATAATGGTGACCCCGCCTGAAACCTTCACAGATGTGTTGAGTACACTATGTATAATATGTAGGGAAAGAGAGAGAAAAAAAAGAGGTGGAGCAGTACTTGTAAAGAAATACTCGAAAATATAACCCTGAATTCTCTAGAGCCTTTTGGTAAAGACGTAAAACAATACCCAGTAAAAGTGCAGAATAAGGCCTTCAGCCATTTCTTTTTTCTCTCCTTTCCTACATACTATACATAGTGTACTCAACACATCTGTGAATGTTTCAGGCGGGGGTCATCATTATTTACCTTGCAAAACGTCTTTGAAGTTATGTTAGATTATGTTATGTTAGGTTGGTTAGGTTAGGTTACGGTTATGTTATGGTTAGGTTAAGTTAGGTTAGGTACAGTCCAGTTAGATTCGGTTAGATAAGATTTTTACATTTTATTACCCAAAAGTTAGGGTTCAAACCCTTAGATTTTTTCCCCTGGATTTGGGTAATAAAATGTAAAAATCTTATATAATCGAACCTAGCTGAACCAAACCTAACCTAACCATAACATAACCGTAACTTAACTTACCTGGTAAACTTACCTGGTTGGCTCCCTTGCATTACGAAGTATAGCACTAGGTAAGCAGAAGGCACACCAGAGCTGCTGTTGTGTCAGACCAAGTGATATACGATCTACAATACTGTCTTAAATAGTAATGACTGGATTGTGTTCACCATTTGCAGCATTTAAGAGACGTTCAAGTACAACCTTAACTTAACCATAACTTAACCTAACCAAACATAACATAACATAACTTCAAATACGTTTTGCGAGGTAAATAATGGTGAAGCCCGCCTGAAACCTTCACAGATGTGTTGAGTACACTATGTATAGTATGTAGGGAAGGAGAGAAAAAAGAAAGGGCAGAAGGCCTTATTCTGCACTTTTACCCAATACCCTAGTTTGGCCTGAATAGCATGCGGGCAAATGCTACATATTTTCCTGAGCTCCGTTTAGTTGTGACCCAGGCAGAACACTAATGATTTCACTTTACATTTTATACACACATAAACCACTACTTCAAACTTACAAAGAGTTGCAACTGTTCCTGCTTGAAACAACAAGCTGTTTTTGGTTTTCTTGTTCTCTAAGAGGACTGCAAAATCCGAATTAGAGTCCGTCTTTTGATAGAGACGAAGGCCCAAGGTAGCCATGGTCTTGCAGCGTCTGCACGAGCGTTCTGGCCTTGACTACCTCTTCATTTTCTATTATTCTTTGACGAAGAAAATGACAAGAAATACAACATTTCTAGCCAATTCAGGTTTAAATTTTTTTTCTTGTTTCTTTTTAAAGATCAACTGAGTTTAGATCTACTTAATCTACATCGAAGTCAAACCTTACCTTACAGACGAAGACGGAGGGAGAGAGCGCGGCTGCGTGTTGACAGTCGGTGGTTCGATCCAGCATGTCAGTCACCAGCTGATTGCGTACTTTCAACGGTGCGCCTCTTCTGGTGGTGGTTTTGAATTTAATTGAATTTACATATATATTGTTGTAGCTATAAACAAACAAGAAGGAAGTTAGAGTCTGCTGACCTACCCTTAAACACCTTGGCAGACATAAACACAGATCTCTCTGTCTCTCTGTCTCTCTGTCTCTCTGTGTCTCTCTCTGTGTGTGTGTGTGTCTGTCTGTCTGTCTGTCTGTGTCTCTCTCTCTCTCTCTCTCTCTCTCTCTCTCTCTCTCTCTCTCTCTCTCTCTCCTCTCTCTCTCCTCTCTCTCTCTCTCTCTCTCTCTCCTCTCTCTCTCTCTCTCTCTCTCTCTCTCTCTCTCTCTCTCTCTCTCTCTCTCTCTCTCTCTCTCTCTCTCTCTCTCTCTCTCTCTCTCTCTCTCTCTCTCTCTCTCTCTCTCTCTCTCTCTCTCTCTCTCCTCTCTCTCTCTCTCTCTCTCTCTCTCTCTCTCTCTCTCTCTCTCTCTCTCTCTCTCTCTCTCTCTCTCTCTCTCTCTCTCTCTCTCTCTCTCTCTCTCTCTCTCTCCTCTCTCTCTCTCTCTCTCTCTCTCTCTCTCTCTCTCTCTCTCTCTCTCTCTCTCTCTCTCTCTCTCTCTCTCTCTCTCTCTCTCTCTCTCTCTCTCTCTCTCTCTCTCTCTCTCTCTCTCTCTCTCTCTCTCTCCTCTCTCTCTCTCTCTCCTCTCTCTCTCTCTCTCTCTCTCTCTCTCTCTCTCTCTCTCTCTCTCTCTCTCTCTCTCCTCTCTCTCTCTCTCTCTCTCTCTCTCTCTCTCTCTCTCTCTCTCTCTCTCTCTCTCTCCTCTCTCTCTCTCTCTCTCTCTCTCTCTCTCTCTCTCTCTCTCTCTCCTCTCTCTCTCTCTCTCTCTCTCTCTCTCTCTCTCTCTCTCTCTCTCTCTCTCTCTCTCTCTCTCTCTCTCTCTCTCTCTCTCTCTCTCTCTCTCTCTCTCTCTCTCTCTCTCTCTCTCTCTCTCTCTCTCTCTCTCTCTCTCTCTCTCTCTCTCTCTCTCTCTCTCTCTCCTCTCTCTCTCTCTCTCTCTCTCTCTCTCTCCTCTCTCTCTCTCTCTCTCTCTCTCTCTCTCTCTCTCTCTCTCTCTCTCTCTCTCTCTCTCTCCTCTCTCTCTCTCTCTCTCTCTCTCTCTCTCTCTCTCTCTCTCTCTCTCTCTCTCTCTCTCCTCTCTCTCTCTCTCTCTCTCTCTCTCTCTCTCTCTCTCTCTCTCTCTCTCTCTCTCTCTCTCTCTCTCTCTCCTCTCTCTCTCTCTCTCTCTCTCTCTCTCTCTCTCTCTCTCTCTCTCTCTCTCTCTCTCTCTCTCTCTCTCTCTCTCTCTCTCTCTCTCTCTCTCTCTCTCTCTCTCTCTCCTCTCTCTCTCTCTCTCTCTCTCCTCTCTCTCTCTCTCTCTCTCTCTCTCTCTCTCTCTCTCTCTCTCTCTCTCTCTTTTTTCATACAGCGCAGGAACAGTATATACCTAAGAGGAGGATTAGGTCAAATAGAAATTATCCAAAATGGATGAATGGCAGCATTAGAAGGGAAATTGGATTAAAAAGGGAACTCTATTGGAGAATTAAAAGGGGAGAAGTACAGGTAGTAGGGCAGTATAATGACCTAGCTAGGAAAGTTAATAGGGATATTAGGACCGCAAAGAGGAATTATGAGGTTAGGATAGCTAGAGATGCCCAGATGGATCCAAAGGGATTCTATCAGCTATACAAGGCTAAAACAAAGGAAAGAATAGGACCTCTTAAAGGAATAGATGGCAGCTTGATGGAAAATGGTGAGGAAATTAGTAAGGAATTATATAAATACTTTTTGTGCATATTTTCTCAGGAAGAGTCGGGTAGGGAACTGGAACCAGTACAGATCTTTAAGGGACAAGAGGTTGATAAATTAAGCGAATTAGTCATAAGTAGGGAAGTAGTTAGTAGGGAAATAGATAGACTTACAAAGACTAAATCTCCAGGGCCGGACGACATTTTTCCGGGGATTCTTAAGGAATGTAGAGAAGAACTCAATAAACCCATTGCGATGATTTTTAGAAAATCCCTAGACACAGGAGTAGTTCCTAGGCTATGGAGGCAGGCAAATGTAGTTCCTATATTCAAGAAAGGAGATAAGGCAGAAAGTAGTAACTACCGCCCAATTAGTTTAACATCAGTGGTAGGCAAGATGTTAGAAGCTATCATAGCAAGGGCAATTAGAAAACATTTAGATGAACACAAGCTAATTAGACATAGTCAACATGGTTTTAGCAAGGGGAAGTCCTGCCTGACAAATTTATCAACCTTCTATAGGAAAGTATTTGAAACCATAGATAAGGGGGACGAGTATGATATAGTTTATTTGGACTTCAGTAAAGCCTTTGACAGAGTACCACATAGGAGACTGTTAAGTAAAGTCAAGGCGCACGGCATTGGTGGGAAGGTACTAGAGTGGATTAGGGGATGGCTTACTATATATATAGGGAATAAAGGGTACAGATAAATGGGAAGAAATCAGAATGGAGTAATGTCACTAGTGGTGTACCACAGGGATCAGTACTAGGACCATTGTTATTCATAATCTATATAAATGACTTAGAGACAGGAATAAACAGTGATATCAGTAAATTTGCCTATGACACAAAGATAGGAAGACCGGTAAAGAATTTAGATGATGCTAGGATGCTGCAGGATGACTTAAATAGGCTGTACGAGTGGTCAGAGAAATGGCAGATGCAGTTTAATATTAACAAGTGTAGCATTATGAGTGTAGGTAAAGGTAATAGGCCTGTAGACTACACATTAAATGACAATACCTTAGGAAAGTCATATAGTGTGAGGGACTTAGGAGTTCAAATAAGCAGTGACTTGCGCCCCAGGGAACAGTGTATTATAGCTAGAAATAGAGCCAACAAGATACTGGGATTTATTAGTAGGTGTGTGACAAATAGGAGTTCTGAGGTCATTCTGAGGTTGTATTTAGCGCTAGTAAGACCCCACTTAGATTATGCAGCTCAGTTTTGGTCCCCTTATTATAGGAAAGATATAGGCTCCTTGGAGGCAGTCCAGAGAAGAATGACCAAGATGATTCAGGGGCTGAGAAATTTACCTTACAAAGATAGGTTAAAACGTCTTAATCTCCACTCCCTAGAGAGAAGGAGAGCAAGAGGGGATTTGATTGAGGTTTTCAAATGGGTAAAAGGAATTAATAAGGGAAACATTGATCAGGTTTTAGAATTTAGTAGTCAGGATAGGACACGTGGAAATGGGTACAAGCTAGAAAAACTTAGATTCAGGACAGACATAGGTAGATATTGGTTCACTAACAGAGTGGTGAACGATTGGAATAGGCTGGGTAGACACGTAGTAAGTGCTGAGTCAATAGATAGCTTTAAAAGACGGTTGGATCAGAGTATGGATAGGGATGACAGGTGGGATGGCTAAATATTGGATTATTCCAAGGGTGGGAGGCAAGGAGCTGCCTCGTGTAAGTCATTAACTGGCCTCTTGCAGTCTCTTCATTTCTTATGTTCTTATGTTCTTATGTCCACTTACAGCTGGTGGCGCGCGCGCACGTATGCCACTTTGTAGCCCCGCCCCACCGTGGGTTGTCTATGTACTCGTCACCCTTTGGACAGTTCCCAGGGTGTGGCAGGTGAGGCACACAGGTGTCAAAGGGTGGACTGTCATGAAGGTTGTTTAGGCCGGTCACACACGCCATGGTATGATGGCATCACATCCAGGCAGGATAGCCAGGCCTAGTAGACGGTAGACGGCGAATAGCTATTTAGCTGGTCGGGTCCAGACCACTACTACTACTACTACTATAGTAGTAGTAGTAGTAGTAGTAGTAGTATACTAGTACTACTACTATACATTCCACCACCACTATCACACTGTGCTTGGGTCGTACATCGTTGTTGGTATCTTTACCGCGGGATCATGACTGGGCGGATAGTGTGACCATATCTTAGCTTAGGTGTGAGGTGGAAGATGACGGTGGTGTGACCTTACCTTAGCTTAGGTGTGTGAGGTGGGAGGTGACGGCGGTGTGACCTTACCTTAGCTTAGGTGTGTGAGGTGGGAGGTGACGGCGGTGTGACCTTACCCTTAGTTTAGGAGGTGTGTGAGGTGGGAGATGACGGCGGTGTAGTGGCGTGTCAGAACGAGGTGCTAATGGCTATAAACACATGCTATTAATCAAATTCATTGCCGAGCATATGTATATTATTTTTTGAAGGTGTTATGAGCTAACATTATGTTCTTCATTCTTTTATACTTCAGCTCCTCTTGCTATTTTACATTTGCTAAGGTACTATTTAGTACTCAGTATAAGAACTATTACTTTGCCCTAATTATAAGATTTAAGGTAAAATTTTACATCTTCACCATTATGGCGTCTGTTTACGAAATATAATGGTGTCTGCACCTCGCAACCTCCCTACTTTTGGTCATAGAGAACATTTGATAGCTTTTAAACCTAACCTAACCTAAATTAACCAAACTTTAACCTACATTGACAAATAACAGAGCCTTGTTCAAACAAAACTAAACTTTACTTTTCGAAGAGAAGGTCTCACAGAAAACATTGAATATCTCACAAACTAAGAATTTGCAACCGAAATATAATCAAGAAAGCCTTCTCAGAATGTATCAGGTAATGAAAAACTATATCCCTGAACTCTCTCGATCGTTCTGGTGAAGATGTAAAATAATACCGAATTTAATGATCATTTATGGTGAAGGACAATTTCACAATCAATGTCATCTTGCACTAATAAACCTTTTAAGTGTGGAAATAATTACCCTTGAACCAAGATTATAAAGATTAAAATCCTGTCTTTCCACCACAGACCATGTCTGCCAGTGATAAAAGTGACCAAGTGTTTCAAGAGCTGCCATCATTATTATGTTAAGGGTAAGTTTCCCCGAGCAATATAGTGACTATTATAATAGTTTGTGTAGTGTACTCACACACTCAACTACCATCCCCTGCAAGAGTTTGCCATCTATGATCTTCCTTCTACTAGGTCGGTTGTTAATTGATACATTACACATACATTTAATCATCATATCCATCAGCCTTGGTCTGTGCTTGTTGTATAGAAAAGTTGGGGCTTCAGTAGTGTTCAGTAGTGTTTATGAATGTTTACAGTAAGCTAAGTTGTTAAAACTCAAAAATATATTCCACAGGAGAAAGGGAATTATTAGGCTCGGACTTGGATGCACAAAGGAACTTTTACTCTTTGTTACATTTATATTTACTGTGTGTGTGTGTGTGTGTGTGTGTGTGTGTGTGTGTGTGTGTGTGTGTGTGTGTGTGTGTGTGTGTGTGTGTGTGTATATATATATATATATATATATATATATATATATATATATATATATATATATATATATATATATCTGTGGTACCCTTCCTAGGTGTCTCCGATCTACGCGGTACGCTTCCTAACCAAAATTCCGAATCATGCGACATATGTCACCTCCTTTTTCAAGGGAACTGTTCCCTAATAGAAGAAAATGAAGGATGAGAGAGTGGTCCACCAGTTCTAGGAGACACACCCCTATGTTCGGCGTAACGCAGAGATAAATTTCTACGCGTTTCACCAATATACCGACACTTACATGTCGGACATTGAAATTGATATACAACGTTAGAGGGAAGTAATGAGGAAATACGATCTTTAAAAGGAAAGAAAGATTTAATGGTGTTAGGGTTAGAAAAGACAAACTTGAACTGAACATTAGAAAAAAAATTTTTGAGTAATTTACCAAGTTGTTTACGAATGATGTAACTTTAATGACCGTAATAGGGAAGTTTTAGGTAACAAGTAGTACCCTTTTCCACTTGTGGAGGCTGTTGATATGTTTGCTTAAGAAATTTAGAGATACAATTATCAATAATATAGCGAGAGTAACCATTGTTCATGAAGAAATTAGTAAGGTGGTACAGTGGTCTAGCGCTCGGGTGAGCGAGCCTAGGATCCCGGGTTCGAATCCCTAATATTCGCTGATCAGTTTTCATTCCTTGATATCACCGCCGAGTGGCCAAAGACTACCCAAATTGCTGCCATACTGTCCTCAGACGGGACTTACAACGTTATATGCATCTGAGGCTGTAGTAGCAATTAGCCTCGCACGTACTCAACATATTCAAGAGAGAATTAACGTAAACATTTGAGGCGTCACTATATAAAATCTGATAGCCTACGCCAAATAACAGGCGAGGCAAGTCCATCTGTGCCTCCATAAGCCTACTGGCGCCAACGGTTAATGATATAGAAAAAAAAATTAATCTCCTTGTGGAAAACAAACCAGTCAGATGAAATAATGTAACACCTATGAAGTAATGTGTTGACAGCATTAATTTTAATGATCCTAGGTATGAAGGACAGGTAATTTGTGCCTAAACCAGTGAAAGTAGGTTTACGATAAACAGAGGTAGTTAAGTGATTATCCGATCGTGAGGCTAAGACATCTAGAAACGGAAGTGAACCATTACTCTCTATTTCATACGTTAAATTTAATATTCTCATGCTTTGATTTAAACTATTGTAAAAACAAAGGAATAAGATCTACATCATTAAATACTAGAAAAGTATCATCAACATATCTTTTATAATAAATGGGTTTAAAGGAGGCAGGGCAATCACTTAGCCGCAAAGTTTCGTGGTGACATAGGAAAGTATTGGCAAATGAGGGATCTAAACAAGAGCCCATGGCAACACCATCTGTTTGAGTATAAAATTTACTATTAAACTGAAATGGAGAGTCGTTAACTGATAATTCCAATAAGTCTTTAAACTGTTTTTTTTGTAAAATTCATGAAAGTAGGTCACTAAAAAGTTTGTCAACAATGATATTAATAGTTTCATTAAGCGGAATGTTGGTAAACAAAGACTGAACATCAAAACTGGCTAAGAGCTTATTATGGAAATGAATTTTTCTGACATCCTCAACGAAAGCAAACGAATTTTTTAAAGTATATTGATTGGTAGTTAGAGGTTCAATAATGGGAACTAAGAATTTTGCCAAATTATAATTAAATGTCCCTATAGTACTAAGCACGGGTCGTACCGGGACTCTGGTCTTATGGGTTTTAGGTAAGTCGTATAAAATACCAGGAGCAGAACCACTAGATAAAAAAATTGAAAGTTTGCTGTGAAATAATATTAAGTTTCAATAGTTTTCTAAGGAGGCGATCTAATTTGTCTTCCAATCTGGTAATAACTGTAAACATATCCTCTGAAATTTGTCTGAATTTACTAGTATCATTTAAAATTGACACAACCTTTTCAATATATTTCTTTTTGTTCAGGATAACTGTGCCACGACCTTTGACCGGTTTGATGATAATAATAAACATATACATATACACACATATATATACATATATATACATATATATATATATATATATATATATATATATATATATATATATATATATATATATATATATATACATATATATACATATATATATATATATATATATATATATATATATATATATATATATACATATATATATATATATATATATATATATATATATATATATATATATATATATATATACATATATATATATATATATATATATATATATATACATATATATATATATATATATATATATATATATATATATATATATACATATATATATATATATATATACATATATATATATATATATATATATATATATATATATATATATACATATATATATATATATATATATATATATATATATATATATATACATATATATATATATATATATATATATATATATATATATATATATATATACATACATATATATATACATACATATATATATATATATATATATATATATATATATATACATATATATATATATATATATATATATATATATATATATATATATATATATATTTATATATATATATACATATATATACATATATATATATATATATATATATATATATATATATATATATACATATATATACATATATATATATATACATATATATATATATATATATATATATATATATATATATATATATATATATATATACACATATATATATATATATATATATATATATATATATATATATATATACATATATATATATATATATATATATATATATATATATATACATATATATATATATATATATATATATATATATATATATATACATATATATATATATATATATATATATATATATATATATATATACACATATATATATATATATATATATATATATATATATATATATATATATATATACATATGTCAGGGCCGAGGTGACTACTAATTAATATTATGATTCTAGAGAGTTGTGAAGAAGAAAATTCATGGAGTATGATACCCCGAATATATTTACACACACAATAATAGCAATCAGCAGGCTAACAGCCAAAACAAATCACCAACGACGATCTGCTCGTAAACCATTTACCAGAGCAGGGGTATGGCACCCAATAACTCCCTGAACAGCTGCCTGGACGATGAGATGCGTGGCAGCAACACTCGGCAACGTAGATAGCATCTCAGGCAACAGGGAGTGCGCCAACACGTCGTCTACGATCTTTACCATTTGCAAGACGTCACCTAGTACTTGGTCGCCTCGTCTGTTGTACTCATCACCAGATGACACCAGTCCCATTGGGGCGCGCTTAAACTTGTATCTCCCCCACGGTGTAATAAAGCAGGTGAGATCCTGGTCCTCCTCAGCGATGGGTATTTGAAAATAGCCCATCATAGCATCCATAGTCGTGAACCACTTGGCTCCGTGTTCCATCGAGGCTACGGCATCATTAGGTGATCGAAGTGGGTAAGTGGGCCACATCACGCATCGGTTTAGACGAGTGAGGTCCACACACAATCGAACACCCGAGTTCTTCTTCGGCACTGGTACCATGGGATGGCACCACTGCGTTGGATAGTCAACCTTACGAGTAACTCGTTTAGTTGAGCCCTTATTTCACATCGCCAACTGTAAAGAATTGGGCGAGACGCAGTTACCGCAGAAGGTTGAGCGCCTTTTGCCAGATGTATACGCATGGCGCCTCTTGCCATCTCCCGCAGAGTAGTTGAGGTATCGAACACTATAGGAAAAGCAGCAATGAGAGCTAAGTGGCAGCCATCGCAGATTTCCCGGAGCCCCAAAATATCACTGACCTTCGTTCCTTTTTGGGGCTCGTGAATCAACTAGAAAGTTTCTCGCCTCACATCGCTGCTGCCGCAACACCGCTTCGCGACCTTCTACGGCCACGCAATGAATGGTGCTGGTCAACGCATCATAGCGAGGCCTTCAAAAGCGTCAAGTTATCATTAGCTTCACCACCCATCCTCGCTCACTTTGATGCTTCACTATCTACCAAACTGGAGACTGATGCTTCTCGCACAGGAGGATTCAGGTTCGTCTTGCGTCAACGACACGGTGAAACCTGGAAGCTCGTTCAAAGTGGTTCTCGATTTCTCTCCGACGCGGAGAGCCGCTATGCGGTGATAGAACTGGAAATGGCGGCACTTGCATGGGCTGCTAAAAAGTGTAGTACTTACCTACGATGATTACCACACTTTGAAGTAGTCACTGATCACCGTCCATTGCTGCCCATCCTCAACCACAAGTACATCGGGGAAATAGAAAATATTCGTCTCCAACGTATGCGTCAGAAGTTGGTTGCGTATAATTTTACCTGCGTCTGGCAACGAGGTACTGCTCACAGCATTGCCGATGCTCTGTCCTGGTCACCACTCCACGACCCAGGGGAGGAGGAGGATGACGAGGATCCACTTCGTACTGCTGTTGGGGCAACCTTAAGTGCCGTCGATGATACTGGCACGAGAATTTCTCCTCTTCACGACGCCACACTTTCAAAGGTACGTGCCGCAGCCCATAATGATCCAGAATATTTGAATTTACGTAAAGTAATCCTGAATGGGTTTCCAGAACATGCCAATTGTTTAGATCCTGAGCTTCGCCCTTATTGGAGGATTCGTGACATGTTAGCTGTGGTGGACGATGTCATAGTCTACGGACCCAGACTCCTTATTCCGCGCAGTTTGAGGCGCGAAACCTTGGAACGCCTGCACGACAGCCATCAGGGTATGGAAAGGACGAAACGGCGCGCTCGGCAGTGTGTATACTGGCCGAGGATCGACAACGACATCGAGAACATAGTTTCTTCATGTTCAGCTTGCCGTCAGTTATTACCAGGCCTGCAGAGAGAACCACTACATCTAGACGACGAAACACCCACTTGTGTCTTCGAACTTGTGTCCGCCGACTATTTCCACATGGCTGGACGTACATTTCTGATATATGTAGATAAGCTTTCAGGATGGCCTTATGTATTTAGCTGCACGAGACCGGTTTCCTCAGCTCAGCTTGTCTTTTTTTTACGCAAGCTCTTCGCAGACACTGGCGTGCCTACTGTGCTCAGGACGGATGGTGGTCCTCAGTTCACCTCCTCGAGAGTGCGCAGCTTCTTGATGCGGTGGAGGATGGAACACCGGATTTCCTCGCCTCACTACCCTCAATCAATGGTCATGCAGAGGCTGCCGTGAAGGTCGTCAAGAAGCTGCTCCTGACCACTACACAAAACGGCGACCTGGACGACGATGCTTTCGCTAGAGGCTCGCTGGAATTAAGAAACACTCCTCATGGTGACGGAAGGTCGCCATCACAGGTATTATTTGGTTATCCCTTACGATCCTCTGTCCCTACTCACTATCGTTCATTCGCAGAGGAGTGGCAGAAAGCAGCGGCAGAGTGCGACACCAAAGCTGAGCATCTCCGCCGACAAGCCAAGGACAGATATGATTCGATGACTCGCGCACACACTCAGCAAACCATCGGACGTGTACAACCACACATCGAATCGCTGGGATCGCCCCGGGGTCATAGTGGGCGTTGGATCTCGGCGTGACTACCTTGTGAAGCTGGGTAGTGGAAGAACTTAGTGGAGGAATCGGAGGTTTTTACGTCCACATCGCCCATTCCTCACGAGCGCCACTGCTCGTGAAATGCGTTCATCAGTACCGAATATTCTACCTCCAGCCTCGCGTTCACCTCAAGATGATAAGGGCGGGACCAGTCAGCCTGCAAGTTAACAATAGAACAGTGTTGTCCAATTTTTTTTGTTTTGTGTTGTGTTCTCTGTTTGGTCTTCTCCATGTCTTCCTTTCAAGAACTGAAGGAGCAGGGTGAAGCCCTCGGTCTGCATGGCAAGGAAATTGGCCAGTAGATCGTAGAACAACAGAAACACGAAAGGGAAGAAAGACAAGCTGAGGGAGAAGAAAGACAAGCTGAGAAAGAGAGAGAAGAAAGACAAGCTGAGAAAGAGAGAGAAGAAAGACAAGCTGCGAAGGAAAGAGAAGAAAAACAAGCTGAAAGAGAAGAAAGACAAGCTGAGAGGGAGAAAGAGATCAAACTGGCAGAAATTGCAGCTAAAGGTAAGCCCTCAGTCCTACCATCACATGATCCTGTTTCCAGACCTAGTCTACCATCGTACAAGGATGAAGAGGACATTGCCACCTACTTAACTAGGTTTGAGCGAGTGGCGGAGATGCTGGTTTTACCCAGAGATACCTTTGCCGTTCGTCTTGGTTGCCTCCTTACTGGTAAAGCCGCCGAACTCTACACGTCCCTTCCCTCGTCCACCACTGAGGATTACGAGTTACTGAAGCAAGCCTTGTTAATAGGCTTCAGTAAAACTCCAGATGGCTAACGGGTGGATTTCAGGTCAAACAAAATTAGAGTAAGACAGAACTACCATCAGTTCGTTACCCAGTTATCGAGGAAGTTTGATTTGTGGGTTGAGTCTTCCTCTGCGGCCAATGTTTATGCTGATTTAAGGGAATTTATCAGATTTGACCAATTTATGTCCTCCTTATCACTAGAACTACGCCTATTCATCAAGGAAAGAAGGCCTACCAAGCTGAAGGAAGCCATACAACTAGCGGATGACTGGGCATCCCCCCACAATGCCTATCCTAAGGTCTCTTCCTACAACAACGCTAAGAAAATCTCCCCTCGACTTGCTACTCCACTCCAGTCTCTATCTTCTCCTGGGAGTCAGACTCCCTCAACCATGACTTATCACAATTGTGGGGAAGCAGGACACATACGACCACGCTGCCCCAGGAATCCTCGAGCATTCAAGGATGGAACTACTATCACGCCCCCCTATAAGGTTGAATTTTGTTTAGAAGACCATAAAGTGCCTAACTTCTCAGTTACGGGGACTATTAATGGGTCATGGTCTTCCTCTATAATTAGGGATACCGGATGCTATGGAGTTGTAATTTCCGAGGAAGCCTTGCCAGACAATGACCCATCACTCTGCCCCAAAGTACAAGTTGCTGACTATTTGGGACGCATCGACGAATTTCCTGTCGTTAAGTGTTACTTACGGTGCCCATTTTACACTGGCTGGACAGATGCTGTAAGGGCCCAAATTAAATTTGCTAGTGCTCAAGTTGGGAATATTCCCGGGGTACAAGATCCTGATAGTCCTGATTCTAAACTCAGTAATGACAACCATCTTCTCCATAGTAACCATGACCAAGCCACCACCGAATTTTCTTCCCTACAAGATCCACTGTCGCCTATTGATGACTCGCCTTCGCCCGGAACCTCCCTCTCCTCTCAAGACAAGGACAACCTCCCTTCTGGATGTCAGCATCTACCACAGTTTGTGCTGTGGAGACCAGAGCCGGTCGATCTAAACGGGTCCACTCTCTAGTTCTACCTAAGCTCCATCCTTTGACTGTAACCCCTGATGAGTTTCGTCAACTTCAGGAATCCTGTCCTTCCCTAAAGTGTTTACAAACAAAGACTACCACTCGATAAATTGAGAAGGCCACATACCGGTTCATACATGAAGACGGCCTCCTGTACCGGAAATGTCTCTCCTCGGATCGCCCGCAAAAGGTAAATGGTTTATCCTTGGTTGTTCCCAGCGATTGCCGTCCCCTCATCCTACGTGTTGCTCACGAAGGTCCTTTGGCTGGACATTTCTCCCACCGGAAGACCCAGATGAAGGTATTGCAAAACTTTTATTGGCCAAGGATGTGTGCAGACATCCGGGATTACTGCCGTTCCTGCGACAAGTGTCAACGTATATCAGCTAAGGGAAGGGTACGTCCAGTACCTCTTCAACCGTTACCTGTCGTAACTGAACCCTTCTCAAGAGTTGCCATTGACTTGGTAGGTCCCTTGTCTCCACCGTCTTCTGAAAGGCATCGTCCCCTTGTAACTCGCATTGATTTCTCCACTGGTTTTCCTCTCAACTGCTACTACTATTACTACTACTATTATTATTACTACTACTACTATTACTATTTTTACTACTACTACTACTACTACTACTACTACTACTACTACTACTACTATTACTATTTTTACTACTACTACTACTACTACTACTACTACTTCTATTACTATTATTATTACTACTGCCACTACCACCACATTCATCTCCAGCACTACTACCCGGAAGAGGTTCAGCAACTGTTGAGTCAAGGAATCATCCAACCTTCAACCTCTCCTCACTGCTCTCCGGTTGTCATGGTCAGGAAGTCCGACGGTACGTTTCGGATGGTCATTGATTACAGGTTACTCAACTCCGTTACTGTTTTCCATGCTGAACCATCCTGCAGTATTGAGACTGAGCTGCATAAGTTCGTTGGTGCTGAGTTCTTCTTAGAGCTAGATTTGAGTAAGGCATATTACCAGGTTCCACTTTCTGCCAAAGCTCGACGCTTTACTGCGTTTCCAACTCACAAGGGCCTGATGGAATTTACTCGGATGCCTTTTGGTCTCGTTACGGCCTGTGCCACTTATATTCGTTTAATGAGGATTGTACTTGCTGGCTTGGCCAATGTTTCTTTTTATTTTGATAATATTTTTGTGTATTCTTCTGACTGGCTCACTCACATCTCTGCCCTCAAGTCTGTTTTAGATAGACTTCAACAGAACGGTCTGACTGTCAAACTTAAAAAGTGCCGGTTTGGAGCAGAGTCCATTAACTATCTGGGATTTGTTTTGTCACGCGACTATCTTCAACCACAAGTTGGCAAGTTGACTGCCATCGC
>JAPQNM010000004.1:19542167-19544667 GCA_029783475.1 Metacarcinus magister
CCCCCCCCGACATCCCAACCCTCCGAAGCTTTGGAGATTATATATATATAATTATATATATCATATATATATATATACAATATAATATATATATATATTATATATATAAGCTAGAATAATATATATCAATATATATACTATATATATATATATATATATATATATATATATATATAAATATATCTATATATAAGATATAGATATAGATATAGATATATAAGATATACAATATATATTATATATATAATATATATATATATATATATATATATATATATATATATAGATATATATATATATATATATATATATATAATATATATATATATATATATATATATATATATATATAGATATATATATATATATATATATATATATATAGATATATATATATATATATATTATATATATATATATATATATATATATATATATATATATAATATATATATATATATATATATATATATATATATATAGATATATATATATATAATATATATATATATATATATATATATATATATATATATATATATATATAATATATATATATATATATATATATATATATATATATATATATATATATATATAGATATATATATATATATATATATATATATATAGATATATAATATATATATATATATATATATATATATATATATATATATATATATATATATATATATATATATATATATATATATATATATATATATATATATAGATATATATATATATATAGATATATATATATATATATATATATATATATATATATATAATATATATATATATATATATATAGATATATATATATATATATATATATATATATAATATATATATATATATATATATATATATATATATATATATATATATATATATATAATATATATATATATATATATATATATATATATATATATATATATATAATATATATATATATAGATATATATATATATATATATATATATATATATATATATATATATATATATATATATATATATAATATATATATATATATATATATATATATATATATATATATATATATATAGATATATATATATATATATATATATATATATATATATATATATATATATATATATATATATATATATATATATAATATATATATATATATATATATATATATATATATATATATATATATATATATATATATATATATATATATATATATATATATATATAGATATATATATATATATATATATATATATATATATAATATATATATATATATATATATATATATATATATATATATATATATATATATATATAGATATATATATATATATATATATATATATATATATATATATATATATATATATATAATATATATATATATATATATATATATATATATATATATATATATATATATATATATAATATATATATATATATATATATATATATATATAATATATATATATATATATATATATATATATAATATATATATATATATATATATATATATATATATATATATATATATAATATATATATATATATATATAGATATATATATATATATATATATATATATATATATATAATATATATATATATATATATATATATATATATATATATATATATATATATATATATATATATATATATATATATATATATATATATATATATATATATATATATAGATATATATATATATATATATATATATATATATATATATATATATAATATATATATATATATATATATATATATATATATATATATATATATATATAATATATATATATATATATATATATATATATATATATATAGATATATATATATATATATATATATATATATATATATATATATATATATATATATATATAATATATATATATATATATATATATAATATATATATATATATATATATAATATATATATATATATATATATATATATATATAATATATATATATATATATATATATATATATATATATAATATATATATATATATATATATATATATATATATATATATATAATATATATATATATATATATATATATATATATATATATATATATATATATATATATATATATATATATATATATATATATATATATATATATATATATATATATATATATATATATAATATATATATATATATATATATATATATATATAATATATATATATATATATATATATATATATATATATATATATATATAATATATATATATATATAATATATATATATATATATATATATAATATATATATATATATATATATATATATATATATATAATATATATATATATATATATATATATATATATATATATATATTATATATATATATATATATATATATATATATATATATATATATAATATATATATATATATATATATATATATATATATATATAATATATATATATATATATATAT
>JAPQNM010000004.1:19592167-19607167 GCA_029783475.1 Metacarcinus magister
TCATCAGGTAACTCTCTTTCTGGGATTTCTTCTCTTTCATTTTCTGTCTCTTAGCACCACTCGACTTTGTTTGAGACTCACTGGGCCTCTGTCTCACTAATAAAATTTCCAAGTTAGTTTTTGTCTACGTTTTAAAATATTTTAAAAATGAGACATGGCACTGCCATTGCAAATGTGTTTATGCTACGGCTTACTACTGCTTTATAAGGATGATATTCTTCCCCGAAACTTTACACCTTACCCAATTTTGCACAAATTTCACGGCACAAAGAACTAAGAACATCATCCTTTCCTTCTTCTTCCTCTGAAGACATTTCCTCCACAATCGCCTTTTGCTGCTGCTCCTGAAAGTGTTTCAGTTCTTCTGTGCTGAGCTCAATTTTGTGGTCTTCTGCTAACTTCTCCACGTCTTCATTGTTAACCTCCAAGTCCATGTTTATGCCTAGAGACACAATATCATTGACAACAGCAAAATCCAGTGTCAAAGCCCTCAAAGTCTTTGCCTGTAACACAATTAGGTTACAATTTCCTTCAGGCCGAATTCATGGTCCTGTAAGTCAATTCCTTGCCAGGCTTTGTCAATGACAGTTAAGCAGTGGAGGATATTAAGATGAGGTTTCCAGAAGTCTGAGTGTTAATTCTGTGTCAGAGGTTACCTCAAAACACCTTTGAAAAAGTGTTTTGGTGTAGAGCTTCTTAAAGTTTGAAATAACCTACTGATCCATGGGCTAGATTAGAAATTTTGTTTTGAGAGAAGCATTAAGAATTCCTGGATATAGACAAGTCACCTTTTCCACCTTGATCTTGTGATATACATTATTATGACTTATAAAGGTGACATGATTACAACATAGAATTTATACTATACTATACTATACATGTAACCATCCGAGGGACATACACAAACTTTTGTTTCCAAGGTCATACAGAGAAGGAAGAAAATGCAAGGGTGTGTTAGCAAAGAGGTATAATTTCTGAGAGCAAGCGGAGGGTCAAGGACAAGAGGTTTACAAAAAGCAAGGCCTTAGAAAAAATTTTCTTGAAAATGTTTTATATCAAGAGAGAAGGACTGAATCATTCATAGCTTACGCATTATAAATGTCTTAAGCAACAAATATGACTTGATGTATAGTAGATAAAATTGCTTTGGTGTTATGTTGATTATATAAAAGAAAGAATGGAAAACTGTTAGGGAAAAGTTTAAAGATGGTGATAGTGTGAAGTTTTCTTTTTATGATTGAGTGTTTGGTAAGTCAGAAAAGTATCATAACTGCTCTCTGTGTTGGGAGACATGAAAGAAAGTAATCAGAGAGGACATGGAGAGGGTGAATAATTCACAAAACCTTATGCATACCACATTGGAGGTATTAAGCATGTATAGCAGATGGCGTCTGGCTATTGTAGCTTGTAATTAAATGTTGCAGGGTTGCACACAAGTATATGGGACATATACACAACTTGTGAATGATGGCATTGATGTTGGATCTCTAGTACAGGAAAAGAAAAATGCTTCCTCATTATCTGAAGAAGGAACTGCAAAATCTGAAGAAGGCAATAACAACATTGAATGTGAGTCATATTTATATAGTAATTTTTTGCCTTATATTATAGTTTCATAGTGTAAAGAAGTCAAGAAGACAATTTAGGACATTGAAAATGAGATATTCTTACATGGTTGCTATTTTTTATTTTATTTTATACCATTGTTTCTGTTCTGAAAGTGACAAAATTTACCAATGGGGAACATTCTCCGACATTCGTGACTTTCCTAAATACTTATATCAATTTGACTGATGCAGACGGAAGAAAAAAAGACAGAATGAGAAGAAAAAAAACATGGAAATGGTCAACATTGACGGAAAAAATGTTAGTGTGACGGCGCCTTTAAGGTGCTTCTTTAATGTTTTTATTTTGTGCTAGTGTGATTTCTTGTTCAACTCTACTGCTAGCTTGTTTTTTTTTATATATATACGGTAATGTTTTCTGCTATAACTAAGGCAATTTTGTAATGTTTTTATATACTGCTATAGTTCTTATATATTTTTGCACTTCTGTTACTGTAATCCTGCTATAGTTATTATTTTATAATGTACTGCTAGCTTGCTTAAAACAGTATATGCTTAAATGTACTAAAAACTTTTTTCCTGCATATGCCCTGCTGAAATGGGGGTGGGTCTTATATGCCCGTGTGTCTTATATGCTGTCAAATTCGGTAATTCATTGTAATGGTATATCACCATCTCGGTTGTTTGGTGTTCACTTGCGACCGGCAGCGAAAAGCAGGGTAAAAACCAACCCATGCATGGCACTACCAGTAACAGAAAATATAACATGACGAACAATGACGAAAAACATACACCCTCCTACAATTCAACAGTCTGAATTATTGAGATATAAATTTTGATTTGACAATTCAAATTTTACAAAATTAATAAACCCCAAAGAAACCGAAGATAGCAATACAATTGTTATACACGTGTAACATTTGATGGCGCTGTGTATGCTCCGATAGTATAAATCTTCAACAGGAAATGCAAAAAGAAAGATAGATAACACTAAATTTAACCGTTACTAGGGGCGAATTTAGGTTAGTTGCCCCTTAATCAATAAATAGTTAATATTTTTAATGAGGCACTTGGCTATACTTCACTACAGATGGTTAGGTGGTTTGGATGTTGTCTTATATCATCAATATGACCTAACTTATCTGAAGGTTGGTTTATCTGCCGAGATATACGGTATATATAGCTGGAAAAATTAATATCTCAAATGGGGTGTTGCACCCAATATGGGAAATGCAGAATATGTTGTCACTCAAAGGAATGAGCTATTTCATGTCTAATAATATCCTCAACTCAGGTCAGAAGAAAAGTGTCACCAATGAAGAGCATATAAGGAAGGCCTCAGTTCCTTCGACCAATGGTGTTATACCTTATAAAAATTCCAAACAGGTAAGATGAAGGAAAGTCGGACCTTATATTTCTTTTGTACAGATATTTATTCAGTGTAACTCTAAATGAATACATTTTTTATGAAATTTTTCTCATTTCCTTCAATCTAAATTTAATGATTCATTGCAGGCTGATGGTTCGAAGATGGAAAGGAAATATGAAGAAGATACCATATTCCAAGGATCAGTCGTTAACTTGTTGAAATACTTTAAAGCTGGTGTTGGTTGGCCTTTCCCTATCCTGTTTTTACTCGGAAATGTGATTGTAACTACACTGACTGTAGGAACAGATTATTGGCTTTCATACTGGTAAGGTAATATACCAAAAATTAACTCTCTCTCTCTCTCTCTCTCTCTCTCTCTCTCTCTCTCTCTCTCTCTCTCTCTCTCTCTCTCTCTCTCTCTCTCTCTCTCTCTCTCTCTCTCTCTCTCTCTCTCTCTCTCTCTCTCTCTCTCTCTCTCTCTCCTCTCTCTCTCTCTCTCTCTCTCTCCATATATATATATATATATATATATATATATATATATATATATATATATATATATATATATATATATATATATATATATATATGACTGTAGGAACAGATTATTGGCTTTCATACTGGTAAGGTAATATACCAAAAATTAACTGTTAATTCACTTAGTAAAGTCACATTAACAATGTAGCACATCAATTTAACTATCTGTCCATCACTTTTTTTGTTTTTTTCTCTCTCTCTCTCTCTCTCTCTCTCTCTCTCTCTCTCTCTCTCTCTCTCTCTCTCTCTCTCTCTCTCTCTCTCTCTCTCTCTCTCCTCTCTCTCTCTCTCTCTCTCTCTCTCTCTCTCTCTCTCTCCATATATATATATATATATATATATATATATATATATATATATATATATATATATATATATAGATATATATATATATATATAGATAGATATATATATATATATATATATATATATATATATATATACATATACATGGGAAGGCGGTGGCTTAATGCTGAGGCGGTGGCCTAGTGGCTAGCGGTCGGGCATACCAACTCAGAGTCCCGAGTTCGAGCCCCGGCACGTGCTGGCCAATTTTCTTTAGTAATACCGCCGAGTGGCCTATAATCACCCACATGCTGCCATAACACTATCCACGGGACTGCAAAGCTATATGCTCGATGAGCTTCCGCTGGTAGCATAAGCGTCTTAATAAGAAACGAGGCGTCACTGAAGGCGTGTTCATCAGTGGCATTCTGACGAGATGACAATCATGTTTGAGCGGTATTTCCCGTGGTGACTTGCAGATTTTTGCCTACACACTCATGACACGAATTTCTGCGTCTGCCCTATGGCTTTTCAACCAATCAGCGCGCAGCAACTTCCAACTTTATCCAGTAAAGACACTCAAACGGGATATATTTCGAATAAATAAGAGGAAAATAAGATGTTTGAGACCATTACAGTGGGTGTAATACATAAGATTTATGTTATATATGTTGCTTTTGATATAAGGAAAACCAAAAGCAAGCATACCGATTGAAATATATTAGGGAATTTGCAGTAAATAGCGACATGTTGGCCTCTAACCTTGGCGAGGAGGGCGGGACATGTGTGGTTTCATATCAGGATATATATTTCGAATAAATTCCAGGTGTTATTAGATAAGAATAATTGCGTAGTATGTAATGATATATATATATATATATATATATATATATATATATATATATATATATATATATATATATATATATATATATATATATATATATTACTGTATTTACTTAATAGCAAAAGAAGACAAGGCAAATGCTGTTATTGGACATTTAGAAAGGATAAATATGATGCATTATCGTACATAACAATCATGTTATGTAATGTTTGGCTCAGTAGATTAACCTCGATATATGGATATATCGATGTATCGTTACAGATAAAAAAAAAAATTGCACCTTTTGTACACTATAAACACCATTATAATTCAATAACATCATTATTACGTGTGAATTAGGGTGTGAAAATATAGTAGGAGCAATATAATAAATAAGAAATAATGCTTAATCGAGGTAAAAGGAAATGGGCTTTGCCCCAAGAGGGCAAAACTACGTCCATTAAAGAGGCTGTAGCTCCGCCCTCACGTTCGTCTTTTGTTAAGAAAGCGCATTAAAATATCATATAAGGATAATAATGAAATCTAATTTGCGTTAGGTTAGCCACGGAGGGTTATATAATTAAGTTAAGAATGACTATGTATTAAGTAAATAGACATGCTGGGTGACCATGAGGGCCAAAACCACTCACCCATACTGCTCGCTTCAGTTTAGGTAGTTGCTGCAAAACACAATAACAGATTGTACAATGTGCTGATAATGTTTGTTGTTTTCCTTGCGAAATTGGAGGACAGGAATCAATTTGTCTCTTCTCACCAAGAAAGATCTATCTGTGGTAGTTGCATTGAGGATTTTTAGCACAATTACTGGCAACTCCTTGGGTATGCGGGGCAATAAATGAGCAAAGTCAGAGATATCCTGTTGGAAGCTAATGGTGTGATCTTTTAACGCATGTGATCTACCCATCTTATATAAATGGCTATGATGAGGCAAATAAGTAATATAGTTGACTTTTGAAAGAGTGTAAGGTAGAAAGAGGAGGTAGAAAACAATGTAGGGGATAGAAAGGGAGGTAGGAGGGAGGTAAGAGATAGAAAGGGAGGTAGGAGATAAAAAGGGAGGTAGGAGATAGAAAGGGAGGTATGAGGTTGGAGGTAGGTAGGAGGTAGAAAGGGAGGTAGGAGATAGGAGGGAAAAAGGGACGTAGGAGGTAGAAAGGGACGTAGGAGATAGAAAGGGACGTAGGAGATAGAAAAGGAGGTAGGAGGTAGGTAGGAGGTAGCAAGGAAAGTAGGAGGTAGGAGGTAGCAAGGGAGGTAGGAGGTAGAAAGGGAGGTAAGAGGTAGAAAGGGAGGTAGGAGGTAGAAAGGGAGGTAGGAGGTAGAAAGGGAGGTAGGAGGTAGACAGGGAGGTATTAGGTAGGAGGTAGAAAGGGAGGTAGGAGGTAGGAGGTAGAAAGGGAGGTAGCAAGTAGGTAGGAGGTAGAAAGGAAAGTAGGAGGTAGGAGGTAGCAAGGGAGGTAGGAGGTAGAAAGAGAGGTAGGAGGTAAAAAGGAAGGTAGGAGGTAGAAAGGGAGGTAGGATGTAGGAGGTAGAAGGTAGATAGGAGGTAGAAAGGGAGGTAGGAAGTAGGTAGGCGGTAGAAAGGGAGGTAGGAGGTAGAAAGGGAGGTAGGAGGTAGGAGGTAGAAAGGGAAGTAGGAGGTAGAAAGGAAGGTAGGAGGTAGGAGGTAGAAAGGGAGGTAGGAGGTAGAAAGGGAGGTAGGAGGTAGAAAGGGAGGTAGGAGATAGGTAGGAGGTAGAAAGGGAAGTAGGAGGTAGCAAGGGAGGTAGGAGGTAGAAAGGGATTCATGGTATAAAGTAACTCAGGCTGCAGCTGTTGGTTATCAGGGTACTGGTGCATCCACCCGTGATCTGACGTAAATGAGAATCAAATCTCTACCTGGACAACAGTTGCAGTATAAGTCCTTCTGGTCTGTGTCTACTTCACTGGTTCCCATTTGATATGAGCATAAAATTTAGAGTAAACAATGCGAGTCTCTATGAAACTTATATCCTTGTGTCCCTATATCTCAGATTAGAAGTGTAATGGCAGTAATTTCATTCAATATAAATAATATTCCCCATCCAGGATGTACCATTGTAACGAGCGTAACTTTATTGACCCTTCAGGACCAAACAAACGTTTTTCTTCTAGTTCAATTAGGGTTCGGGGGATCGAGAGTTGCTGAGTTGAGGATTTAGAAGTAGGAGCCCGTGCCTGGAAGGTAGTCGAAAAGTTAGCTAGGATTGACAGGAAGGCTCACTTCTTAGCTGCCATCTGCAAGACGCAGTACCTTCGATTGGAGGGTTTTTCTGACGGAGAGGAAACTTACCCTGTGCCTTTTGTTGGCTTCTGTTAGAATGTGTTAGTGTTAGGATGTGTTAGTAGTATTGTGTTAGTGTTGGTATTGCTACCTTACGGGGGTGGATTAGTGAAGTGTTAAGGCAGAAGAGGCTGACTTAACACGTGCCTGGAAGGAGTAAGGAGGAGTGCTTCCCTCCCTTATCGGATATATGCCCGGTGTTTATATTACCATGTTTGTTTAGAAAGTTTAAATATATTTGTTGTCGAGTGATGCCTCAGTTTTGTTACTCCCTAAAGTAAATTCAGTGCCTTCTAAGTGCTATTAACATCTTAGTACTATTATACGCTTGGTCTATAGCTCGCTACCATAACAACTACCATCAACGCTACAAGGTGAGAAGGGAGTGGCATTACACCATCACTAGTGGTAGTGTAGTCTAGTCTAGTATAGTATAGTATAGCATAGTATAGTATAGTATAGTATAGTATCCTCCTCTATTTTCATTCTTTACTATAAAATGTCCATGGCCATGTTTTCTACAAGGTCATGGTGTTCCCTTCTATCTGTTTTTCCTGCCGGCATGTTACCGGAGGGAGAGGAGGATGGGAGAGACCCTTGTTCTGATCTATCCTGTTCTCAAACTCTTAGTGCCCTTGTAGTAGTATGTAGCGCAGCAGATACCTTAGTTATAGACCAGTAGGTCTTCTGGTGTCTGTTATTCTCATGTATTCTCATGTATTCTCAGGTAGGAGGTAGAAAGGGAGGTAGGGGGTAGAAAGGGAGGTAGGAGGTAGGAGGTTGGTAGGAGGTAGAAAGGGAGGTAGGAGGTAGAACGGGAGGTAGCAGGTAGTAAGGGAGGTAGGAGGTAGAAAGGGAAGTAGGAGGTAGAAAGGGAGGTAGGAGGTAGGAGGTAGAAAGGGAGGTAGGAGGTAGGAGGTAGAAAGGGAGGTAAGAGGTAGATAGGAGGTAGAAAGGGAAGTAGGAGGTAGAAAGGGAGGTAGGAGGTAGAAAGGGAGGTAGGAGATAAAAAGGGAGAAGGGAAGGTAGAAAGGGAGTTAGGAGGTAGAAAAGGAGGTAGGAGGTGGAAAGGGTTGTAGGTGGTAGAAAGGGAGGTAGGAGGTAGGAGGTAGAAAGGGAGGTAGGAGGTAGAAAGGGAGGTAGGAGGTAGGAGGTAGGAGGTAGGAGGTAGGAGGTAGGAGGTAGATAGGGAGGTAGGAGGTAGAAAGGGAGGTAGGAGGTAAAAAAGTAGGTAGGAGGTAGAAAGGGTTGTAGGTGATAGAAAGGGAGGTAGGAGGTAGGAGGTAAAAGGGAGGTAGGAGGTAGGAGGTAAAAGGGAGGTAGGAGGTAGAAAGGGAGGTAGGAGGTAGAAAGGGAGGTAGGAGGTAGGAGGTAGAAAGGGAGGTAGGAGGTAGGAGGTAGAAAGGGAGGTTGAAGGTAGGAAGTAGAAAGGGAGATAGGAGGTGGGTCAAGGTGTCTCCTGTTCCAGGAAAATATGAATATGTGCGACCAGTATTAAACGAGATACAGCTTTTTCACAAATAACTTTAAAATTTACAAAATAACAAAATGTTTTTAATATATAATAACTATCTAAGGTTAATGCCTACGACCCCTGAAAGTTTCATTCCGATCCCTCCTGTGGTCTAGGAGGAGATAAAAGACAGACGGACAGACGGAGAGACAGACACACATACAGACACAGACAAATTTTGGATAGGATCGTTTCGAAACTTCCAAACTGGTCGCTTCGCTCGCAGTTAGAAATAAAAAGGGAACAAAAGCAGGCAGGACACGGTATACTGTTAGCTAGCAGTGCGTCAAGGACTGGTGGAGACTGGCGGTGAATGTGTTGTCTCTGCCCGCTGCTGCAAGCTAGTGATCTCGCGCATGCGCACCTCCCACCTGGTCCCTCTATCCTAGCAAGACGCCTCATAACGTGTTCATTTAGGACACCAGAAGTTTGCCGTAGATTTGGCCAATGATGAAAACGCCTTTAAAAAATCTAACCCGCGTTACTAATGGGCAGAGGCTTACCATCTAAGGCCTCCATTAAGACTACCGGCGCCACGGGTAATGGCTAAAAAATATAATATATATATATATATATATATATATATTTTACATCATATACCTATTGTGGCCGGTAGGCATTGATGGAGGCTTATTGGTGGTCAGCCTCCGCCTGTTAGTGGCTCAGGTTATTAGATTTTTTATAATGACGCCTCTAATTTCTAACGTTTTCTCTGATGATGAATGCGAGGAGGCTAACTGTTGCACTGTCTCAAAGCATATAAAAATTGCAGATCCCGTTTTGGGAACAGTAGGGCAGCAATTTTGGGTAATTTTTGGCCACTCGGCGGTAATAGCAAAGATAGAAAAGTGGCCATCGGATATCGGGGGATCGAACCCGGGACCATGGGTTGTCATGCCCGCATGCTGACCACTGCACTACCGCCTACCATGGGTTGTCATGCCCGCATGCTGACCACTGCACTACCGCCTCCCCATATATATATATATATATATATATATATATATATATATATATATATATATATATATATATATATGTATATATATATATATATATATATATATATATATATATATATATATATATATATATATATATATATATACACAGTGGAGCCCCACTTAGCGCGTGTTCATTTAGCGCGAAACTCAATTAGCGCGAGCTCTCATCTACCAAGAACAAAATTCATTAACGCGAAAGCCTCATGAGGCCTTAGCGTTAATTAATTTTTTTCTTGGTAGATGAGAGCTCGCGCCAATTGAGTTTCGCGCTATATATATATATATATATATATATATATATATATATATATATATATATATATATATATATATATATATATATATATATATATATATATATATCCACCACAAGCGGCGACTTTTTTTTTTCTTTTTTTTCTCTTTTTTCTTTAGGTGCGTTTTCGCGAGTAAAAATACCAAGCTAGCTTGATTTATCTTTTTTCGGCTTGATCAAAAGCAGTTTTCGCGAACTCCGGAGAGGCAAGCCTAAGACACCTAACTCTAAAACCAATCTAAATACACCTAGCCGCGCGGTAACTTTGCTCTCGCTTGGTTTGTCCAAATCTGAATAAATATGGCGTCCACAACGAGAAATACCGTCTCCTTAGATATAGAATCCATCCAAACATAAGTATTATTGAAGATTAAGGTCATAAATGAGTTGACATAAGTGTTTGAGGCTGGAGAAGACGTACATCATATGAAAATAGCCGAGAACATTATTTATAAATACAGAGGAGTTCAATATGTGTTAGCCTCAGCTGCACCCTTCGTCATTTTAATTGTTCCAAATATGATTATTTCAAACTGCAAGCGAAACGATCAGTTTATAAGTTACGAAACAACCCCATCCAAAATTTGTCAGCGTGTGTGTATGTGTGTCTGTCTGTCTCTCTGTCCGTTCGTCCGTCTGTCCGTCAGTCTTTCTTCTATATCCTCCTAGACTACTGGAGGGATCGGAATAAAATGTTCAGGGGTCGTAGGCATTAACCCTTAGATGGTTATTGTATATTAAAAACATATTGTTATTATGTAAACTTTAAAATTATTTGTGAAAAAATCTGTATCTCGCTTAATACTGATCGCACATATTCATACTTACCTGGCACAGGAGACACCTTGACCTACCTCCTATCTCCTTTTCTACCCCCTACCTCCAACCTCCCTTTCTACCTCCTACCTCCCTTTCTACATCCTACCTCCTACCTCCCTTTCTACCTCCTACCTCCTACCTCCCTTTCTACCTCCTACCTCCCTTTTACCTCCTACCACACTGTCTACCTCCTACCTCCCTTTCTACCTCCTACCTCCTTGCTCCTTTTCTACCTTCTACCTCTCTTTCTACCTCCTACCTCCCTTTCTACCTCCTACCTACCTCCTACCTCCCTTTCTACCTCCTACCTCCCTTTCTACCTCTTACTTACCTTTCTACCTCCTATCTCCCTTGCTACCTCCTACCTTCTACTTTCCTTTCTACCTCTTACCTACCTCCTACCTCCTTTTCTACCTCCTATCTCCCTTTCTACCTCCCACCTCCTACTTCCCTTTCTACCACCTACCTCCCTTTCTACCTCCTATTTCCTACCTCCTGTTCTACCTCTTACATCCCTTTCTGCCTCCTACCTCCCTTTCTATCTCCTACCTCCCTCTCTACCTTTTACCTTCCTCCTACCTCCCTTTCTACCTCCTACATCCCTTTCTACCTCCTTTTTCTACCTCACACCTTTTTAAAAGTCAACTATATCACTTATTTCCCCCATCCTCGCCATTTATAACATTGTTAGATCGCATACGGCAAGATTTCACACCATCAGCTTCCAACAGGACATCTCTGACTTTGCTAATTTATTGCCCTGCATACCCCAGAGTTGCCAGTAATTGTGCTAAAAATCCTTAATGCGACTACCACAGATAGATTTTTCTTGGTGAGAAGAGATAAATTGATTCTTGCCCTCCAATTTTGCAAGGAAAACAACGAAGATTATCAGCACATTGTACAATCTGTTATTGTGTTTTGCAGCAACTACCTAAACTGAAGCGAGCAGTTTGGATATGCTTGGTGAGTGGTTTTGGGGCTCATGGTCACCCTGTAAAAGGTGCTTGGGGTGTGTAGTGATGCTAGTTGGTCGACTGGGTAGAGAAAACTCATTCCAGTTAAGGTTATTTTATTCACAAAAATATAGATACTATATATAACAAAAAGGTTTACAATACAAATATTCTGAATTATATATGCGCACTGTGTTTAGTCAGTGTGCGCCAAGTTGGTGGTTGGGCTGATATGCAGAGCAATTAAATAAATAATAATATTAACAAAAGAAAAACATAAATGAAGAATGCTAAATTATACAATAAATAATGAAAAATAAAATAAAAATAAAATTACAATAGTTATGGCTGCGCGCCCTACGTTCTCAGGAAACTGTATTACAGAGTCTGGTTAGGGCAGACTCTGTTACAATACTGACGAGGAAGGAGGAAAGAGATTTTCCTGTGGTTGCAAGGAGTTCGCCTGGGACCAGTTCTCGCGTTGGGCGGAGGCCATGAGGGTGCTCTTCGGCTGGTGATGACCGTTCGACCATGCCGTTGGTCTACGGGTGGTAGCTGGAAGTCCTGTAGCGGCGGATGCCGAGAGGATATAGCGATAACCGGCAGAGGGTGGCAGGGGGCCGACAAGATCAAGTGCCGAGTCACCATGGAGGCTTGACAGTAGGTGTGGTTGTGGGTCCAGTCTGACGTCCTCCCAGATGTGCAGTGAAGCTCAGATGCCAGGGTGAGAGGTCGTGAAACTGACGGAAAGAGACGATCTGCGTCTGTAGACACGTCAGCGTAGAGAGCGACTTTGATGCCTGGGAGTGTGAGAAGACGACACGGCAGTGGGAGAGGGCGTCTGCTGGAGCGTTGTCTGCACCGTACTGTACTATCCACAGGAGAGTAGAGTAATCCACAGGGTGATGAATAATCCACAGGGCAATGAATAATCCATAGGGCAGTGAATGGCGGTGGTGGAGTTTATCACTTTAACGCCGCGAGGGGGTTGGGCAGGGGTTGGACATAAATTTGCACTGAGGGCGCAAAGGGGTGCGTTGAGGACACATAGGGCCGCTTTGTGGGCGCGCTGAGGGCGCTGGGGCCGCGCTGATGACGCAAGAAGGCGTCAGAGGGCGTAATGGCCGCGCATGAGTGCGCATGAGGCCGTGCCGATGACGCATGAAGGTGTCAGAGTGGGCACAGAAGGTACCAGGGTGGGTGGGAGGGTATAACCTTATTAGTGGCAGCTACACAAAAGTGTAGTGAATTTCTCCCAACTTAAAACTCAACCTAACGAACCCCATGACGGAGGTTATACTTTTTGCCTTAAGAGTGATCGGACGAATGAATCGAGACGACTCAGGTCCTTTCACTAGGAGATTTGTGTTCTTTATAGCACAGGCTATTTGCCACTTATGACCATAGCTACACTCTGGGGTCACCAATGTAAAAGGTGCTTGGGTGTTGTAGTGCTAGTTGGTCGACTGGGTAGAGAAAACTCATTCCAGTTAAGGCTATTTTATTTACAAAAATATAGATACTATATATAACAAAAAGATTTAAAAAACAAATATTCTAAATTATATATGCGCACTGTGTTTAGGCAGTGCGCGCCAAGTTGGTTGTTGGGCTGACTGGGCTAACTGAAACACAGTTGTCTGTGGTTACTGACAGCAGCTACTTCTCTGTTTCCTCCTACTTTCTCTATCCTCATTTTCAATCCAAAGCTGGCTGTTGCGTATATGTGCGTAACGACATTACTTGCTCTCGTGCCCACAATCTTGAATCTTGAGAATTCTCTACCATCTGACTAAGATTTCAATATCAGTCTCTAACTAAATTCATTTGTGCTGTATATCTCTCACCTAATTCCTCTGACTATGTAAAATCTTTGTCTATTTGACTTCCAAAGTGGAGTACATCCTATCTCACTTTCCTTATGCTGAGATTTCCATTTTAGGGGATTTCAATGTTCACCACCAGTTTTGGCTTTCATCCTTTTTCACTGACCAACCTGGTGAACAAGCCTTCAACTTTGCTATCCTTCATGACCTAGAGCAGCTGGTGCAGTTCCCTACCCGTATCCCTGACTGCCTTGGGGACACGCCCAACATTAAGGTCTTTGAGGGTGAACATAGCTTCAGCTTGGGATTCTGAATCAACAATGATTAGGTGAAATCTGTCATTTCGTGTGAAGAAGTTTACCCTTCCTACCCGTCATTGGATGCATTTTTTTAATTGGAAAACGTTTTTTTGAGTTTGGAGTATGAGCAGGGATATGGAAATATTTGTTCCATCGGCGAAGACCAAAGTAACTGGTGGTCTAGTGGCTAGCGGTCGGGCATACCAGCTCAGGGTCCCGCGTTCGAGCCTCGGCACGGGCTGGCCACTTTTCTTCGTTACTGCCGCCGAGTGGCCTAAGATCACCCACATACTGCCATAACACCATCCTCGCCGGGACTGCAACGTTATATGCGCGAGAAGCTTCCGCTGGCAGTATGAGCCTGTCAATAAGAAGAAACGAGGCGTCACTTAAAAAATCTAACCCGCGCTACTAACGGGCGGAGGCCAACTATCTAAGGTCTCCCTGAAGCCTACCGGCGCCATGGGTAAAAGATAATAAAAAAAAAAATTAAAAAAAAAAAGTAAATTGGCGTGGGCACTATATAAGATACCAGGGATCCAGAAACTATTAGTCTTGACTAGTGGCATGCAGAGACCTGATTTAAAATATAGGATCAATTTCCTTCGCAAATCATATCAATTATGAAAAAAAATTGTCTTCTAATAAATGGTTTTTTTTTCAACTTGGAGTAAAAAGGGCAGGTGCTGAGCACTCCTAAACCTGCAAGCCCCTGGTCTTGAAAAATAAGTTGCATGTAACTATGCAGGTTCTAAAGGTGGTATTAGGTTGACCTGTGTAAAATGAAATCTGCCTTCCAAAAATGTAAAGAACAAGCTATTTCCTACATATGAGGTGACACCTGAGAAAGATGCACCAGAAGTAATATTGACAACATAAAAAAGCATGAAGAAAAAGTGTGACACTATTACGCATACTCAATTTTTGCTCTCTTACACAGCTTATCACATTTATGTTGTTTTTGTTGTTTTCAACATTTTAAACTCAGGAATTGCAAACCTAATTTATTGTAACAACATTGCCACTGCACAGATATGATATCGATAGAATTTTATCCAATGCAAAAATTGTCAATATGTCCATCATTTGATAACAATATATCTTCTATGTATCAATTAAAAAAACGTTCCTTTCAGGACAAACAGTGAACAACTCCTAGATGAGTCTATGATGAACATGTCTATGTCAGACATAATAGTAGAAACAAACTCTTCATTCATTGATGTACCTCCTTCTGATGACTTTCTGGATCCAACCACTAATGCCTACATATACTCAGGTGAGGCCCTATTTCAAGCATATGTTGTTGTTGTTTTTTTCAGAATGAAAGCTGGTATCCTTAGCTTCTGTATTCATACCATCCATCAATCAATCACTCTATCT
>JAPQNM010000004.1:19612167-19632167 GCA_029783475.1 Metacarcinus magister
AATAATAATGTTATAATTAATATATCTTTATTTAATGAAAATACTGGTATAGGTTAAAATTTATATAGCTTTATATAATAATAATAGGTTATAATTAATATATCGTTCTTAATAACGGTGATACAGTATAATTAATATATATCAAAAGAAGGATACAATTAATATATCGTCTTTATATAGCGCAATTAGAATATAATCAATATATATATATATATATATATATATATATATATATATATATATACATATATATATATATATATATATATATATATATATATATATATATATATATATGTGTGTGTGTGTATACACATATATATATATATATATATATATATATATATATATATATATATATATATATATATAATGATAATAGGCTGTAATTAATGTATCATCTTTATTAAATAAGGCTAATATAATATAATCTTTTTTTTTTTTTTTAATGGTATTAGGCTATAATTAATGTATCGTCTTTAAATAGGGCTAATAGAATATAATCAATATATATTTAAAAAAAGGTAATAGGCTACAATTAATATATCGTTTCTAAAAAGCAGTATTAGAATATAATTAACAACTTCAAATAATGAAAATAGGCTTTAATTAATAGTCATTAAATAACGGTGTTAGAATAAAATCAATCTATTTTCAAATACTGATAATAAGCTGTAATTAATATTTTCAAATACTGGTAATAAGCTCTAATCAATATTTTCAAATACCGGTAATAAGCTGTAATCAATATTTTCAAATACTGGTAATAAGCTGTAATTAATATTTTCAAATACTGGTAATAAGCAGTAATCAATATTTTCAAATACTGGTAATAAGCTGTAATCAATATTTTCAAATACTGGTAATAAGCTGTAATCAATATTTTCAAATACTTGTTATAAGCTGTAATCAATATTTTCAAATACTGGTAATAAGCTGTAATCAATATTTTCAAATACTTGTTATAAGCTGTAATCAATATTTTCAAATACCGGTAATAGGCTATAATAACTGTCATCAAATACTGTTAATAGATTATTAATATGTTTTCAATATCTATAATAGGCTACAACTAATGTATTGTCTTCACATAATAAGTATTTAAAGACAATTTTTCAATATACATTATTGAAAGTTCACATAATGGAGAATATAGTGCATATCAGCTTTTCCAGTGATTGCAAACGAAGTGGTGGTGTGCTCTTCCTAATGTTGACAGACAGACATCTGACCACCCGATGACCCGCCGCGCGCGGCAAACGTCGCCTAGTGTGAACGCGCCCATAGGAACACATGACCACCAAGACCGTTCGACGGCTTTTCTGCCGTCGCGGTCTTGCTGGCTGGATGGCAGGGTGCGGCCGCGGCAGCGGCTCTATGTAAACATAATAATAATTGAAAGCTACGCCGGACGGCAAAAGCCGCTCGTGTGAAAGGGGCCTTAGACGAGGTTTGTGGCGGGGGCGGGGGCTGCGATAACGTAGCCTGTCGTGCAGGATATGCTGCACTGTTCTCCTGGAGATATGAACCAGCAGTAGTGGGTTATTTCTTTTTATTTCTCTTGCTTAAATGCGTTAGTTAGCCTCCACTTGCTTAGAGTCCATTGAGTGGTCATTTGTAGTCTACCAGAACGTTTTGCATGTTCTAGTACTTCCTTTGCGCCACCATCTTTAAATCGCTGTGTCAGCTTTTGAACAGATCGTTCTGCAAATCCAAAATTTTTTGAGATATCCTAAACTGACTGTCCTGACTTAAAGAGTGACACAATGTTTGCCAGCTGGTCTTTTGTAGTGTTTGGTATTCTCCTTATTTCATACAGAGAAGAACTACTGAGAATTAACTGTGTCGAGGAGATAGCTTTCGCAAGCACTTTGAAAAAACGGCAGACTGGATCTACCAAGGTCATACCTCAGGGTGGTTACAGAGCAGGGTGGTGCAATAATACCGCCAGATGAACGATGTCACCACTAGCCCACCTTGAGGGAGACACAGCACACAGACTGTGTCAGTTAATGGCACAGCGCAATGGACCGTGCCACAGACCAACTTATGAGTAAAACTATTTTAACTCATCCCTCGGCCATCACAATTATATTGGAGCAGTTATACTTATCATGCGGCTATCATTTAATTGAAAGAATAAGCAACTTAATGAGCTATGTCCAATTGATCAATCAATCAATAACATTGCATGTGGCGATCACATCATCTAATGTCCCCAGCCACTGACTGAGTGATGCATTACGGAACTTTGAAACGTTTACCGAAGACAAGAGCGTAAGCCAGATTCTGTTGGAAAATGTCTCAGACTGCCTAAGAATCAAATGAAAGCCTCTTACATTTAATAAAATACATAATACTTAGTGTACCCAGTTTATTTATGTGAAAGGGATGTCTTACTTTTATTTGCGCTTGTGTCAGGAGGCAGCATGCATATGCTCTCCTTTCCATTTTTTCCTTTGACTTTTCCATTGCTATTGAGAGCAAGAATAGAAAGGAATGTAGCTACACAAGCGTGACAGGTGCTCTCAGTAGTTAGAGTCTCCTGTCTTGGGTTGCTCCCAGGTCTTTCTGTACACTGCTCCTCCAACCACTAATTTGAAATACAAACAAGGAAATATCATGAAATAAATAATGTCTCACAATTTTGTTTGATTAAAAAGACAATCTAAACTATAGATAAACAACTTTTGGGCGTACTGGAACACGCTCACAGTGCAAGGATGGGTGAAATCTGCTTTTTTGTTCATATAAGCAATGATCATATAAAAAATATTTTACTAAAGTATGTCTTTAGGCTACATTTAATTTCAATAGTAATGTAGAAATGAAGGATTTTTTTTATGATATACCTTTTGAAACATCCCCTTGAAAATAGAATAGTTAGATAAATAAAATCATGGGTAGGTAATGTTGGAATAAGGATGAGCATAGAAAATACAAAATGCATGTTAGATTCTTGTCTATTTGTATATGACACTATTAGTGGTAGATAATTAAAATGGCTTATAAACATTTTTCAATAAATTAAATATATTATTTATGAACAAAAATTTAGAAGTTAATATGGGAAGAAGCAAGTGGAGACTTGTTTTTGAACATCCCTTTGAGGAAGTTTCCAGGAGTAGACAAGATTTTACTAGACCAGCATATTTTTTTTCATGCTTTGTTCCTTCTTATTTTCAGGTCAGATTCTGAATCGATTTTCAAAGGATCTCAGTTTGATTGATGAACAGCTTCCTGCTGTGATGTTGGATTCTTTGAATGTGAGTACATTATATTTTTGCATTTACCTTAATGAAGTTTTTTTAAATATTATAATGTGTAGATATCAGTAAAGTATAATATATAACATGATAGAAACAAATCATACATTTGCATCTTTGTCAGCCGTTCTCCTCTTGAATCAAGTGCTAAGGAACTGCTTTTTTGGATCTTGAGACGGCATATAATACGGTTAATAGAAGACCCTGTGGGATCTATGTAGTAGGAGAGCGTCTGATTGAGGGGTCAATATATTCCACATATACAATGGACAAGGAATTAAGTGAAAGTGTGGTAATTGGTGCGGGGTGTATGATATAAAAACAAGAAAAAAAAAAATAAGGAGGCTGTAAGAGGCCAGTTGATTTACACAAGGCAGCTCTTGTTCGCCTAACAATTATCATTTGTTTTTTTAATCCTTATATGTGTCTAACCTGTTCTTAAAAATATCTAATGTCATTGAACTTATCACATGCTTACTGAGTTTGTTCCACTCCTCTACTACCTAGTAAGTAAACCAATTTTTCCCTATCTCTTTTCTGATTTTAAACTTATCTAGTTTGGAACCATTTGTTCGTGTTCTAACTTGCTCCTTGACTATGAGAACCTTGTTTATATCTCCTCTGTTGAAGCCCTTGACCCATTTAAACACCTTTTGCAGATCTCCCCTTACCCTACGCCTTTTTAAAGTGTTTATTGAGGTATTTTAGTCTGTCCTTGTTTGTTAGGTTTCTTATCCTTTGAATAATTTTAGTCATCCTTCTTTATACGGCTTCTAGCTTAACTATATCCATTCTATAGTACGGAAACCAGAACTGCACATCATAATCTAAATGAGACCTAATTAACGCTACATAAAGTATTAGGATTGCATCTGCTGATCTATTACACATGCTCCTGGCGTGGTTGTTCAAAATATACATAGATGGATACATAAGAGAGATGACAGTCAGAGTGAGAGATATGGGTGCCAAGCTGAGACTAGATGATGTGCTGTTTGCAGATTACACAATACTGTTTGTAGAAAATAAGGAAATGTTACAGAAGGTGGTGGATACAAGAAGTAAATGCATGGTCAGGTGCATGTAAAGATGCGGCATTTCTCCTTCAGGGAATTCTCAGGAACAGTTGTCAAAGTAGACAAGACCATGATAAACATTTCAAGCAATCTGAATGAGAACTTTTCTGGATTTATCTATGCTACCAAATGTTTTCTATCCTATATTGATGTAGCCTATCTGTATTTTTCATTTTTATGATTTTTACTTAGCTACAGTTTTTGGCTAAATAAATATATACACATATATGTATCTATAGTGTTAGTTATTAAAACTTACAAACTATCTTGTTATGCTTTATATTTGATAAAAAGTTTAACCCCTGAGTGATGGGCATGTTAGCGATGGGGATGGGACAAAAATTCACCAGACATAAATTTACTGGACAAACATTCACCGGACATAAAATTACGGGACAAAAATTCCCCGGACATACTCTCACCGGACAAAAACTCACCGTGCATAAACTCACTGATTAAGACTAGGGATAACAAAAACTCACCAAAATTAAACAAATTATCTATATTTGTAAGATATGTGCATTAAATACCTATAACCTTAAACGAGATACCAAAATGTTAAGAAACGAAAGATGTATATTGCATATATAGATTCCAAAGGATTTAGAAAAAGATACATTGTTCAACAGTTCAAAGGAATTCTTCTATTGATTTTCTGACAGCAACCACATCTACACATAGGATTTTTAAATGCTTTGGAGAGTAACCTAGTTTCTTTTGACTCTTTTCTTTGGAGGATCGCTTTTTTCATCTTGCAGTATCATAGTTTTGACTAGGGTCTCACCCTTCCTAATGCTATGAATATAAGAGTGACCATTTAGCTGCTTAAATGAAAAATTCCAAGTATCACACAAGTTGTTGGTTTGAGCCTCACTATTTATGGTACTACTATATAGATTCCATGTAACGGATAGAAAAGAAGGTAGAAGCTGTCGAGTAGTGATTAGGGGTCCTACATAATGGAATGGATTGTACCTGTAACATAAGTTCTATCAAAGAATGAAAGGAAGTCTTCAAGTTCTCTTGGGTACCTAAGGTACCTAAAATTGCATACCTTCCTGTACCCTTTCTAATGAAAGTAATGCATATCCATCCAACATTCCTCAGAAGAATTTGCAATCATCATTATCACAGGAATGATTAAAAAGCCTAATTCCTGTACCTTATGTCAGGTACTTTTCGTGACATGAAACAAACATACTTTTGTAACATGTTTCAAATAAGGTTTCATAAGTTTTCCAAAGTTCGATTACTATTAATCGGTTGAATCTTTATTCGCGTTTGCATTATAGCGGTGTGTTTTTGTCCGGTGAGTTTTTGTGTACGTCTAGTTGGTGAGAATAATTTTCTCGGGATGGGAAATTTTAAGAAATGGCCCTTCTTCCCACTGTCATGTTTCCTTAAATGTTTTATCTAGAGTTGTGAAACTCAATAAACATAAAAAGCGTCCATCATGTTTTCTCTACAGTAGTGTTATTGCTATAACTGTAGGTGCTGTAATTTCCATGTAAATAAAGGAAGAAGATGATCTTAACTTGCTGTTAGCGCTGCCAGTCTAGTCTGTGTCCGTTCGACAGGTTGTGGTTATGGCCACAAACACAGCTCCATCTGTTCCATAATACTGTGCCACTGCTTCTGTATCATGCATTAGAAAGGCAAGAATTGTTTTGATAGCATTTATAGAAAGACTTATTGATTACATTTGTGGCCCTTGTGAGGAATGAACGTGACTGATTTTGTCTTAACAGATTGGGACAAGATCGAAAACACTCAATCTATGATTTTGGTGGTGTGTTTACATAGGAAAAAAATTGAGGTAGAGTGCAGCTTTGTAAGTGTTGACTGAAAAGAATTACCGTGCAATTCTGTTTTATTTAAGGTAGAAATTGTTTTGTTGTCGACCATGAGTTGAGCTTTATTCTCAATAATTACCTCAATGTCTTCAATCATTGCATTGCTTCCAATCAACATAATTCTCTGTTGTTTTTATATATGCTCTTGTTAAACCAATTTATCATTTTTATCCATTGATAGCTGTCACTCACATCAGAAATTTTGATTAGCTGATGTAAGTTTCTGATGCCTTGACAGTTGTAAAAGTATTTTATTCAAGGTAAATAAATTGTACAGATTGTGCTATCTGTTGTGGGCGTCCTCGCATTAGTTACTACAACCAATCTATTGCTGCTGATACCTGCCGTGCTCGTCTGCATTTTCCTTATCATTGCTCGACACGTCTATCTTCCCACACTGGTCGCTCTGAAGTATTTGGAAGCAACGAGTGAGTTTGGATCATTATGTTTACTCCTGTTCTATTATTTTTATCTCCCTTTGTTTGCTTTCATAAGTAAGCCGACTTTGCTGGTACACTATAAATTGCCTTATGGTGTCTGGGTGCCATGAAAAGAAATAGTTTATATAGTATGTTATTATCAAGTACCACTGTAGAATATTCCAGCTAATGTTCAGGTAAATATAAACTATTTCATTGCTCAATTGCTTCATATAAAAGTCTTGGTTTTATGATGACATATGTGATATATCAAATTCATGTTAAAGTTGATTTTATTTCTAAGTTTGTTGAATTTTGTATGCATTATTTCTTCCTGTTGTTGACGGTACAGCTTCCTTAATCTATATATACAGTTTTATCACCTGCATGATATGGGATACCAGGTTAAAATATATTTGTTTCTGTGGTTCACTTATGGTGGTAGTGCAGCTGCTGTTGAAAATCATCTCTGCTTTGCTTTCCGTGCCATTTTTGAAGAGGTTACCTGTAATTATGTAATTGTAGTCCACTTAATCACTTAATTAGCAGAATCTCTGTAACAAATATTTTGTAAAACCTTCAAGCTTTATGGGTTACTATCATATTCCTTAACTTACAGTAATAAAAATTGCATTTTTATTTACTAATCAGGATAGGACAGCAACAAGAAAAAGGAAAAGAAAAAGAAGTGGTACATGTGTCAACATACTGTCCAAGAAATTCAATATGAGGCACCATAATTTCTTGAATAATTTGCTATTGTTATAGAAAGAGGGTAGCAATTATAATGTTTATCAATTTATCTATAGTTTCTGACGCTTCATTTTCTCCGGAAACATCCGGAAACATCCCCTAAGAGAATGTGGTACGACAGAAGCTTAAATTTGAGTTTATAAATGCATGGGGGATGAGTATGATAAGGATCTCACTTCCAGTTTTTCTTCATTCAAGTAAGTTTCTATTTGATATTGATAATGATTATGAATATTTTATGTACCTTGTCCCTCTCACAGCCCGCAGCCCTGTGTTCACCCACCTGAGTAATTCGCTGCAGGGCCTAGTCACCGTGCGAGCCTTCGAGTCACAGAATGTCTTCATGGATCAGTTTGATGAGTTCCAAGTATGTTAACTCATCAGGAAAATATTCCTCTCCTTTTAATATCATGGTTTAAGACTAAATAATTGTGACTCCTATCTTTATAAAACATTTATAGAATGTGTAAACAAATAATATAAAATTATCATACTTCTTATTACAAAAGGTACATTTACATTCAAGACTCTTTTTGGCCTTTAGCATGGGATCAATCACAGAAAGATGAAATTGGGGCACTTCTGTCTGGGAGCACCACGGAAACTTAGTTATACGTCCGGTAGCACCGAAAGGCAGGATTTAATTTGTCAAGGGTGGACGAGTAATTGACTACACCGAACAGTCACAGACGACTTATTTATGCTTAGCACCACGCTAATCAACACTCAGCTGTTTGTCATCTGTGCATGGCTGCTACTCAAGTCTTGCTCTTGATCTCAATACTACACATCACAAGCTACACCAATGTTATTTGTTTTGCATCGGTATGGGAAATTATGAAAAAGACAGATTTTGGTTTACAGTTAAAACTTACAGCATGCGGCGAGGATTTCGTCCAGTGTGTTACCTTCTTTACTATTATCATTATTATTATTATTATTATTACTATTATTATTATTATTATTATTATTATTATTATCATCATTATTATTATCATTATTATTATCATTATTATTAGTAGTAGTAGTATCATCTTTATTATCATTATTATCTTTATTACTATCGTTATTACTATTAACATTATTGTTATTATTTATTATTATTATTATTATTATTATTATTATTATTATTATTATTATTATTATTATTATTATATATATATATATATATATATATATATATATATATATATATATATATATATAAATATATATATATATATATATATATATATATATATATATATATTTATTTATATAAAGTTTCATAGTACGCTTGAGTGCTTAGTAACTTAAGAATTGAGACAGTTTTGTGTAAGCCTGGGAGGCATGTTGTAATGGTCCAAACCTAGATGGTAACTGGTACACTCTATATAGCTACGTAGTGTGCATCCGAACAGCTGCATCAACACGAAGAGAGACAGTGGCGACCAGCGAGTACGATCACCTAATAGGTTTCCTGTGCATTTTCAATAAATATATGTATTATTAGGATAAGATCAAATTTGTATTGCGAAAACGTAAAACTACCTTGCTCATGTTATTTGGCTCATGTATGATAATGACATATAACAAGCCTTTCCTGTACCGCCTTTGATATATAGTAGCAACTTGGAGTGGCAATCGACCCAGCTGGTGTGTCGCTGTAGAATTATGAAGGCGCACAATTCAAATGTACGAACATTTGCTTCATATTGTATCAATTTGTATATAGTTTAAATTCAAGAGGACTGAGTTTAGAGATATGTACAGGAGCTTCGGTGTATTTCTATGTAATTGTTTAAAATTGTCAGCCATTCTACATTAAGGTAAGAAACAATTTTAAAATGCTGTGTTCTTTTGCAGAACATAAACAATTCAATCAGCTTCCTATTTCGAGCCATTAGATGTGGGTTCATTCTCTCCATGGACTTAATATCTGCCCTCTACATTTGTATCGTTACCTTGAGCTTCATGGGCTCCAATGGTAAGTTGTCCTATTCTTTCCTTTAATTTTAGATTTTGTATAGTATAAGGTTATTTATATAGAATTTACATAAACGGTTAAATGACATATCGACATATTATCACTCTCATGATCTAAACCAAGTCAGTTAATATTTGTAGCTGACAAAAAAAAAGAAGCTATTTTCGAGCTTCATAATGATGTTGAAGCCTTTTTTGGGGAAAAAAAACAACATGTAACTATAGTATTAAACAAACAAATATGATACATGTATATAGCATTAAACATGATACATGTATATAGCATTAAACATGATACATGTATATAGCATTAAACAAACAAATATGATACATGTATATTTTATAAAGATGTGGACAATAAAATGAGTGACTGGGTAAGTAAAACAATGAAAATGGTTTAGACATGTAACACAGAAGTTATAATATGGAAACTAGTCTGTAAGTTAGCTTGACTGAGGTAAAAGAAAATGTAGAGGAGAGATGTGTGAGAGATAGAAAATACTTACAATAGAAAGAAATGTATGAATGGAAAAGCATGGATGGGAAACATTGTTATGACCCTTAACTGGGAAGAAGTTTCTCGCAAATGTAGATTGATGGGTGTTTAAATTGCACCTTAATGAGTGCACTTGTTTAAATTTAGGGTGATATGTAGTGCAGACGTACAGCAAAATGAAAAATGTTTCTAAAAAAAGAAGTTTTGAACTTATTGGCACCAGATAGACACCAAAAGTTACCTGAATCATTTGTCTAATTACTGTGTAATAGTCAAAGCTCCAAGTTTTGTGTAGTTTGAGCTATTATACATTTAACACAATATTTTTTTTTTCATAAGGATTCCCCCCATAGTAGGGTGAACCCGTACACGGTATGGGATGAACCCATTTGGGGGTTGAAGGTCCTGGGCTGGTGGAAGTTGAAGGTCCTCCTGGGCTAGTGGAGGTTGAAGGTCCTGTAGTGGTGGGGTTTGAAGGTCCTGGAGTGGCGGGGTTTGAAGGTCCTGGAGTGGCGGGGTTTGAAGGTCCTGGAGTGGCGGGGTTTGAAGGTCCTGGAGTGGCGGGGTTTGAAGATCCTGGAGTGGCGGGGTTTGAAGGTCCTGGAGTGGCAGGATTTGAAGGTCCTGGAGTGGCGGGGTTTGAAGGTCCTGGAGTGGCGGGGTTTGAAGGTTCTGGAGTGGCGGGGTCTGAAGGTCCTGGAATGGCGGGGTTTGAAGGTCCTGGAGTGGCAGGATTTGAAGGTCCTGGAGTGGCGGGGTTTGAAGGTCCTGGAGTGGCGGGGTCTGAAGGTCCTGGAGTGGCGGGGTTTGAAGGTCCTGGAGTGGCGGGGTCTGAAGGTCCTGGAGTGGCGGGGTTTGAAGGTCCTGGAATGGCGGGGTTTGAAGGTCCTGGAGTGGCGGGGTCTGAAGGTCCTGGAGTGGTGGGGTTTGAAGTTACTGGAGTGGCGGAGTTTGAAGGTCCTGGAGTGGCGGGGTCTGAAGGTCCTGGAGTGGCGGGGTTTGAAGGTCCTGGAGTGGCGGGGTTTGAAGGTTCTGGAGTGGCGGGGTTTGAAGGTCCTGGAGTGGCGGGGTCTGAAGGTCCTGGAGTGGCGGGGTCTGAAGGTCCTGGAATGGCGGGGTTTGAAGGTCCTGGAGTGGCAGGATTTGAAGGTCCTGGAGTGGCGGGGTTTGAAGGTCCTGGAGTGGCGGGGTCTGAAGGTCCTGGAGTGGCGGGGTTTGAAGGTCCTGGAGTGGCGGGGTCTGAAGGTCCTGGAGTGGCGGGGTTTGAAGGTCCTGGAGTGGCGGGGTTTGAAGGTCCTGGAGTGGCGGGGTCTGAAGGTCCTGGAGTGGTGGGGTTTGAAGTTACTGGAGTGGCGGAGTTTGAAGGTCCTGGAGTGGCGGGGTCTGAAGGTCCTGGAGTGGCGGGGTTTGAAGGTCCTGGAGTGGCGGGGTTTGAAGGTCCTGGAGTGGCGGGGTTTGAAGGTCCTGGAGTGGCGGGATTTGAAGGTCCTGGAATGGTGGAGTTTGAAGGTCCTGGAGTGGTGGGGTTTGAAGGTCCTGGAGTGGTGGAGTCTGAAGGTCCTGGAGTGATGCAAGACAGCGTGGAAGGGATGAGAGATGGAAGCAGAGTTGCATCTAAATCCACGTCCAAATCTTGCTCCTCTGCAACTATCTCTGGTGGTGGAAGGTCCGTAACCTCTGACCCAGCAAACGCCTCATCTGGAAAAATGTGGCGATCAATGGGCCATATGCCTGTAGCTTAAAACCACTTATGATATTTGCAGGGGTACAAGCCTTGATCCATGCTTTACATGCAAGCTCAGGCAAATTATGCTCGGTAATGTGCATGTTGGGGTGCATCAGATGGAAGTCATTCTATAGTATACGGAGGGAGAGTAACAATGACGATGCCATTCTCAATCGCATACTTAACAGCATGAATATTCATGTGGCATACAGCATTATCCATTATCAGAAGAATCTTATTGTCAGGAGAACAATAAGTCCTTCTTTGAACATGCTGTAATGTTTCCAAGAATAATTCACCATTCATCCAATCATTCTGATGAAGAAGGCCTTTGGATCCACTAATCGTCCCTCTCATGAAAGAATCATTCCACCTCTTTCGTGGAATTATAAACACTGGAGAGAGGAAGGTCCCAGCTGCATTAATAATGCCCACGAAAGTCATGGAAGCTCCTCTTACACGAGAGATCTGAGAGGCTACAAGAAAATAATTCAAAAGTTCATGAAAATCATACTAATAATCCTAGCCACTTTTTTCACTAACATTGCATAGATAAGGCTTGAAAAAAAATAAGATTTCCGTGGTAACCAAAAATTCGCATAAATTCGATCTTGTATTATACCTCAACTTCAGCATACAAAAAAACACATTTGTGTATGGTTTTATATCTTAATATCACTTTGGCACTTAATTTGAGCCTCAATACGCACATACACGTGTCCTTGGAGGCATTAAATACGACTTCACCCCGACGCCATTTCTTTTTTTTTTTAATCCAAACATCGGACCAAGTTCACTGGCCATCACATTTCTTTCACGTGCATATTACGCGTAAAGGCCTTATTTCACTATACACCTATTTCCAAAATTATCAGGCCATCTTCACGGTTATGACACACTATATCATAAGGCCGAAAAATAATAAGACACTAAAAAAATTGATTTTCCTACCTTGTAAACAGACGACCGGCGATAGAAGCACAGAAAATGGCGACCATTTAGACACTACTCGTCTCCCCCATCCCTACCCGTGACGTCACGATCCAGTTGCTCGAAAGTTCTTTACAGCGACTGTACGACTTCACCCCGTGTACGACTTTACCCTGTATGACCCTAATTATGATGCTATACTTTTCAGATAACCTTGGAGGAGACATAGGGCTGGCTATAAGCTCAGCCATGTCCTTATCAAGTATTCTCTTCTGGGGTTTGTATCAAACAACTGAAATGGAAAACCATCTTACTTCAGTTGAGCGCTTGCTAGAGTACTGTGATTTGGAACCAGAAGCACCATGGGAAATTCAAGGTGAGTTAAGAGTAATAACTGAATTATGTTGAACTATTTTCTGTTGAAGTAAATTAATTTCATACTGCTTGTGAAAGAAGAAAGTTATAAGTTAATGTGAGCAAAAGAAATGTGTTTTTTTTAAGATAATAGTGCATTACTTGATTTTACAGATTGAATAAGTAAGAACCGAATGCTAAACACAGTGTTTAATAAAGTTGAACACTTTGCGAGTGGAAAAGTGAATGAGTTCAAGTATCATGTCCTGTGCAAGTATGGAAGTGTAGTTAGATATGAGAAAGTTCTGCAGGATAGGATAGTAGTAAATCATTAGGGGTTATGATAAGAAGAAAAAAAGGGCGGTAAACATGAAAGTATAAAAGCACTTTGGGACAATATAATAGTTTCAACCCCTGCTTTTGCGTATATGACCTAGATCTGGAACGAAAGTCAAAGATCTAGAACCAAGACAGTGGAAATTAGTTACTTGAGGAGTGCAAGTGGTGTGAATAGAATGGATTGTGAGATTCATGAAAGTGCGTCCATATAGAATGTTTGCTTTACGTAGTATTGGAAGAGGGATGAGTTGTGGAGAGATGGAAATGGTGGTATGTAGCAGCCGGAGAAATTTTGCAATAATGTAAATAAATCATCGATGTCATTTATGTAAATCATAAATATCATTGGCCCGATAACTGAAGCCTGAGAGACACATTAGTGATTAGTTCTCAATCAGAGGCAATCCCATTGATAACAACCCTGTGTTTTCTGTTGTTTAGCCAGTTTTCAATCCTGCTGTGCACATTGATTGCAATCCAAGTTTGTTTGATCTTGAACATTAACATATTGTGGAGAACTTTATCAAACCATTTTTTTTTAAGTATAGATACACAATGTCTAGAGATATGTTGATATCGTGAACAGATATAAAATAGATCAATATATAATTCTAACAGATTAGATAAACATGATCTTTTATCTATAAAATCATATTGCATTAAAGGTATATAATTAACTTTTTTTGTTTCAAATTATGCTTTTGAGTATTTAGCCGACTACAGATGTCAAGCAAATGGGCCTACAATCCCCTGGTGTATATTGGTCGCCTTTCTTAAAGACTGGGTTGACAATGGCTGTCTTCCAGCTTGAAACATATTCACGTCAACCAGGGTTGGGTCCAAATACAGCCGACTGTACTTAAGTCCAAGTCCAAGTACCTGGACATTTTTCAAGTACAAGTACAAGTACAGTCATTTTGCTATGTATTCAAGTTCAAGTACAAAAACATGTCATTGCACTTAAGTACAAGTACAAGTACAAGGTGAAGGAGTGGAGAGTGGACCGTGACAGGAAATAAACGCGTACTGGCCCTGTCTAGACGGTGTCTACTGTAGCATGTTACCAATTGAGAAAATACTAGCTTTTGATTAAATACAATGTACTTGTTTGTACTTGAATGTACTTGGTATTTTTCAAGTACTTTGAGTCTAAGTACAAGTACAAGTACAAGTACAAGTACAAGTACAAGTACAAGTACAAGTACAAGTGACATTTTAAACTCCAAGTACAAGTACAAGTACAAGTACATGAAAATACGTACTTAAGTCCAAGTACCAAGTACAAGTGCATATACTGTACTTGGACCCAACCCTGACGTCAACATTCGTGAATCCTTTAAAGTATTTTGAAAAACTAAGTTTACCTCGGAAGTTTGTTGCATATGGACGGGATCATCGTAGTGGCCCTACGTTGGACAGCTTCTAATTTTGTTATGTCCTTTGTGTGGTGAGGTGACCAAAGTGGCATACTCCGAGTGGCATCTGATTAAAAGATTAGGGATATAGTTACTGCATTTTACGGCTTATAAGACGAACATTTTTTCCTAAAAAATACCCTGCAAAATAATCATGCGTCTTCCAAGACAAATGTTGTAAGAGGTTAGCTTAGGTAGCTATTCAATTCAGTCTCTTATATGATCTAACCTCAGTACTTACCTGTTACAAGTATTTTTAGTATCATAAAGTCATTCAAATTTACTAATATTGTTAATATGTGAGAAAAAAAATATGTATAGGAGCGTATGTACTCATGTCAGCCTGTATTGTTTGCTAGTGTTGATGTAACGTTTGGTACGTCAAAGCATAAAAGAAGACTGCAAAGGGAATGTATCGTGGGGTTTTTGCTTCATGAAGCAAAACGAGTTAAGTTTACGAATAAGAACTAAAATATCTCAAAAAATGCTTGAGGAATATGAGCAGAAAATAATGGCTTGCCATTTTTTTTATTAGAATTTTCTTTCCAAAATCAGGGTGCCTCTTCCAAGATTCATCGTCTTATAAGTCGTAAAATACGGTACTTCTTTATTTTTGAAAGAGAAAATTATGTTTATAAAACCTGACATTCTGTTAATTTTATCCACAGCTTCTTTGCATTGCCATGAGAATTTAATGTTCCACGCAATCATAACACCAAGATCCTTGACACATTGTAGGCTTTAAGGTTTCATGCCGCATATTTCATACTCATATTTTTGGTTTCTTGTTCATAGTTGAAGAATATGGCAATTGTCAACATTAAAAGGCATATCCCACCTTTCAGGCCATGTTGAGATTTTGTGCAAATCTTCATGGAGACTTTACATGTCGTAGTTTGCGACTATCGAATTCCCAATTTACATATTGTCTGCGATTATTGCAATATTCATTAAGTCCAACATTGTTATCACATATGTAAATTATGAATAGCACTGGTCCAAGAACTGAAACCTAAGGGACACAACTAATGAATGGTGTCCGTCACTGGTGTCCAGCCAGTGGCTGGACACCAGTTGTGCACATTACCTGCAGTCCCATGTTGTTTGATCTTGAACACTAATTTGTCATGGGAAACTTTATCTAATGCCTTCTTAAAATCAATATACATAATTGTTAGTGAGCTGTTGCTGTGTACAGAAAAAATATCTTTGTAAAGCGTTAACAGATTTGAAAAGCATGATCTTTTATTTTTAAATCCGTGTTATGAGTCCTTGATCAACGAGTTTTTTTTAACAAATAATTTTCTTTCAAATTACTTTTTTGAGCAGTTTACCGACTGCAGATGTTAAGCTAATGAGTCTATAATTTCCTTTCTTGAAGATTGGGATGATGTTCATTATTTTTTGTTCGGCAAGGACTAAGCCTTATAGGAATTTATTGAATAAGAATGTTTGGGCATCAATTATCTATTTTTATTCTCTATGGAGTTTGGGATAAATGTCTGTGCCAGGAGTTATGTTTGATTTCATATTGTTGAGTGTATTCAGTACGTCTTCGGTAGTTATTTCAAAATTTTACAGCATTTGTCTGCAGGGTATTACATTTATGCAGTCGCAGTTTTGTTGGTCAAGCACATGATAATTATTGTTACTAGCTATATCACTATCATTATCTCTGTGGGTTGTAGCACACTGGTGAGAGAGAGAGAGAGAGAGAGAGAGAGAGAGAGAGAGAGAGAGAGAGAGAGAGAGAGAGAGAGAGAGAGCGAGAGAGCGAGAGAGCGAGAGCGAGAGCGAGAGAGCGAGAGAGAGAGAGAGAGAGAGAGAGAGAGAGAGAGAGAGAGAGAGAGAGAGAGAGAGAGAGAGAGAGAGAGAGAGAGCGAGAGAGCGAGAGCGAGAGCGAGAGAGCGAGAGAGGGAGAGAGAGAGAGAGAGAGAGAGAGAGAGAGAGAGAGAGAGAGAGAGAGAGAGAGAGAGAGAGAGAGAAGAAAAAAAAATGGAGTGTAGGGATGAGATACAGAGACAGGAGCAAGTTGATATTTTTGTCTGACCACCCGTCAAGAAATATCTCAGGGACAAGCATCAGAACAGACTATACTACATACACTAGATTTGTCACCTAGCAATGTATATCTCATTAGACCATCCTACCATAATTTTCATATTTTTTTTCTCTTCTGGCAGACAAATCTCCCAAAGCTGAATGGCCTGAACACGGCATCATCTCCTATGAAAATCTCTCTCTGCAGTATAATGAATATGAAACACCTGTATTGAAAAACCTCACTTTTTGCATTAAAGGAGGTGAGAAGGTAATAAAAAAAAATTTTTTTTCTTTTTACCTCTAAAACTTTAATTAACTTCAAAGGTTTGGGTTAAAACTATAGTCGCTTTTGCAATTTGCATTAGATGACATGAATTGCTGTCCTCACACCCCATGTCTTGTCCATTCAGTGTTACTTAAGGTGTTCACTGCAAGAGGATGGATAAACTCCATATTATATACTATTTTCACTTTCACTGCATGACTTGGCCTCGGACAGAACATTTTTGTGCTTTAAAAATATGATTGAAAATCTACCAAGGATAAAGAATATGTGGAGCCTGAGTTGGGTAGATAGGTATGGGTCTGTTGATGTTCTCAATGCAAGAAGGTGGCAACATACTATGCTTTATGCCCACACCTTTCTCCCTTCATTCTGGCTAGTCAAAAGTAATGCACATTTTTTTTCCTATATCTTCTCACTTTTCTTCATATTTTTTTTTTCTCTGCCTCCACAGGTGGGAATTGTGGGAAGGACAGGAGCTGGAAAATCTTCCCTCATAACCTCGTTGTTACGCCTCACTGAGCCAAATGGTGATATTCGCATTGACAGCCTCAGTGTGAAGGAGCTGGGTCTCCATGACCTGCGGGGACGCTTATCCATTATCCCTCAAGACCCAGTTATCTTCTCAGGCACTGTGCGGATGAACCTGGATCCTTATAACCAAGCTTCAGATGATAAATTATGGAATGCCCTAGAAGAGGTGTGGCTTGCAGAATTAAATAATACTTTACACATTAATATTAATGATGACATTGGTCTAGGAACTGGGACCAGTACAGGGCTCTGTCACGTAGGACTAGAACTCTTCTGAGAAGAGACAAGGAGAGGTATGTCAGGAGTCTCACGGAGATTTTTGAGAGTCATTTAAATGCAAATGACTTTCAATTTGTCTATCGAGCCCTGAAAAACCTCGGCTCCAAGTCTAAATTTCGGGTGAGTGCTATCAGAACAGCAGATGGTTGCCTCGTGTCAGACGCGGATGGGCAGATGGCTCGCACTGAGTACTTTGAGCCACGGTCAACCCTCTAAGTGGACAGCTTCAAACAACTAAGTTACAGATGGTGGATGCTGATCCACCCATTAATGAAACTGCACCCTCTCTTGATATAAACCTCAAGGTTTACCAAGAAAACATGAGCAAAGAACTTATTCATACCCATAAGCATCTTACTCTTCCACAACAGGACCACTAGCAGCTGGTAACTCTAACGCATTACTCCTTCCAGAAGAACACAGGTCACAAAAATAGCAAAAAGTAAAAATTATAAAAAACACTGCTGATTTTTTGCAGCACACTCTCTGTTTGTTCTACTCTTTGGAATATAACATCGATGTGCACCATGTGAAGGTTGGAATGGGCTGCGCAAAGCTATTGATGATTCCCTTATTATCTCTAACTAGTCCTATTTTCATCGCACGTTGCAGTGGTCCTCTCCCTCTCATGTCTAACAAAACAACTGCTGCAGTACACCAACTTCCCTCTCCTGTATGTCTGCCAACAACCTCACAATTCATCACATATTATCTTCCTCTTGCCAATAATCTCATCCATTCCAAGTGACTAATCAAGCAATCATTGGGAGCATACGCCGAGGGGCGAGTCGCCTCTCCCACCCCTCGACGCTAAATCCGACGATCACTCCGCGCGAGTCTCCATGTAGATCCCCATCCCGTTGCTCTTGTTTTTGCTGACGATGCAGTAATATTCGCTAAGTCACAGGAGGTTCTGGTGATAGCTCTTAAGGCACTGCATGAGGAGGCGAAACCTTTCGGACTTCAGGTCTCCTTCCCCAAGACAAAAGTGCAGGTGTTTGGAAGCTTATTAGATGAAAAGGGTACAGTCTATTAATGCGTGTGGCGGTGACATTGATATCGTGGAAAGTTTCACTTACCTTGGTAGCATAGTCTTTGCCAATGGTGTGTCACATCAAGAAGTCTTACAGCGGATTGGCCGGGCCTATGGTGTTATGGATTCGCCCAGCAAGAGTATATGGCGTTGTTGGTGCCTGTGCAGACAGACAAAGTTTCAGATTTTCAAGTCATTGGTGATCCCTATCTTACCGTATGGCTGCGAGATATGGACATTGAACACCGACCTGGGGTATCGCTGGAATGACTTTGTGTAAAATCAGCAATTTATCCGAGACTAAATCAAAGCATATTACCAGTATAGTCTGCCAACGTCAACTCCGGTTATATGGGCATGTGGCACATTTTCCAGAAGCTGATCCTGCTTGTCAGGTTGTTTCTGAAAGTGATAATCCAGTGTGAAGGAGGCCAGGGGGAGCCCACAAAATTCATGGTTGGGGCAAGTCGATGAATTATGTAGAGTTACTTGGTAAGGGAAGGGGATCCGTATGGAAACTCGGCGTATGCCCCCAATGATTGATTGATTGGTCATTTGGAATGGATGAAATTATTAGAGAAAGGAAGATAATATATGATAGATTGTGTAGCTGTTGACAGACACACTGGAGAGAGAAGTTGGATGTACTGCAGCAGTTGTTTCGTTAGACATGAGGGGGAGAGGGACACAGCACAGTGAGGTGAAAAAATGACTAGTTAGAGATAGAAAGGGCTTTGCGTAGCCCAACCCCACCTTCACATGGTGTACACCGTTATCATACTGCAAGGAGTAGAACACACAGGGAGTGTGCTACACAACATCAACAGTGTTTTTATCGTTCCTCCGAAAGGATTAATGCGCTATAGTTACCAGCTGCTAGTGGCCCTGTTGTGCAAGAGTAAGATGGCTATGGGCAAAGATAAGTTCTTTGCTCATATTTTCTTGGTATAACCTTGAGATTTACATTAAAAGACAATATCATGATCAATAAGAAGATTGCAGTCGTAACATACAATGTTACTAGTCGTGAGTATTTGCTGAGAGTTTGGATAGAGTTGCATAATTTTTGTAGCAATAGGTCTGAGAGAGTGAGGCACTGTATTTTTTTGTTAAGATTGAATTTTCTTATATTCTTGTGTTTATGTTAGGTATTACGTGTGTTATTAAAAAGGGTAGCCTGTCAATGATACTGGTGTGTAATTTAATGTAATCTACCTAGTTGTAACAGACAGGAAG
>JAPQNM010000004.1:19634667-19647167 GCA_029783475.1 Metacarcinus magister
TATGGCGTCATGTAGGTGATCTTAGGCCACTCGGTGGTAATACCAAAGAAAAGTGGCCGGGGTTCGAGCTCTGGACTCTGAGCTGGTACGTCCGACCGCTAGCCACTAGGCCACCGCCTCCCTTGTCCATACATTCTAGTATCGAACTCTCCATCCCATTTCATTCCTCTCAACTTTTTATTCCTCCTCTCTCTTTTAAGAAAACGTTTTCCTCCTATTAACCCTTTCATGCCCAGGCCTGTTTGACATAAGTTCCTTTCATATACCAGCTCCTCTTGGGGGTCCTAGCAACCCGTGCAATTTATATAATTAATTATCCTCTTATAGATTTTTGATGAATAAAACATTTGTTTCATGTACTTCTATTGTATTATTCGGTAAATTTTTTCACTTTTGTATTATTTATTTTCAACATCAGCATGATTTATTTTATTATTTAGCATACTCATAATAAAATTCATGAAGTTCATAATGAAATATTATATGGCTTTTTCATATTTATATCAAAACACTGTTCATTCATTATAGAATCTTTCAAAATCTTTTTCATCACCGAATTCATGAAAATTAGGCTTTATAAGTTCAATCACTTTTCCATAAACAATATCATCATTGGTGCCAATAAAGGCAATTTCTGACATCGACTTTTTAAACCCCTTTTTTTTAATCTATCAGAGAATGAAAACAAGCCTATGGAAGTATAAGGCCCTGCACACATTGTGACAGGGGAGGGTAGGACAGCACAGGATTATGCATCTAGTTATTTTAAATGAGAGTATGCACATTGGGATGCAGAGCACCATAGAACAGATTATCATACTGTCATAGGAAATATACTAGGGGTGTTATGGAGGATGTCGTGTGAAGAAGCAGGAGTAAGGCAACAGTGTCACTGACTGAACGGTTTCCCCTGCTCTCCCCTAGTGCGCATGCATCATCCGTGTTTGCACATGCCACTCGGCCCCACTCCCTGGCTTGATGCATCTTCCGAAGAATGGGCCTCCTCTCAAAAAAATATATATTCATTCTCACAAAATATCAAAACATGGATAGCTAAATATATAGTAATAATTCGGGGGGACTAATTGTTCTGGAGGTTCTGGGTCTAAATGTTGATCACGCTAGTTCCTTGTCTTTTCCATACAAGTTGCGCTATGCCTAAGCAGGCATAACATTTTTGTTTGGTGTATAGGACGCAGGGTGATTTTAGGACCCATTTTTTCTGGAAAAAGTAGTCATGCACCAAATACACGGTATCAATCTATCAATAGTTTTGATGCCTCTTCTCCCTCTGGGGATTTCTTCAAGGATGTAGACATGGCAAAAGTCTACATCTTTCCCTGCTCTGCCTCATGGCATGGTCAAAGTCATGCCTGTCACATCTCTCTCTGTAATACTTGTTTACTCTGTCCCTCCGCTTCACCGGTAGCCTTCCTCCTGCCTTTTGCCCTTCAATTTCACTCATGTACACTTAACAAGCTCATTCTTAGCTCGTGTCCAAACTACTTTAATGTACCACACTTTACCCATTCAACTACCCCATAATCAATTCCCTTTCCTGTAGTGGCGTAACTGTGGGGTGTCCTTTGGGGGCCCAGCCCTCCTCACCCGAGCTGTATCCCAAGTGCCCCAACCCTTATTTAATTTCAGAGTGGAGTTTTCTGCTGTTGGCAATGAAGAAAATCATGTTTGATTCAAATAAAATTCCCAAAGTACCAAATATCTTGGCCACACCAGATGAATTATTGGCTCCACAAATGAAGACTCATTAGTTACGCCACTGCATCCATGCCAAACTTTTATACACAATTTCATTGCTCTTCCCATCCCATCTCGACAACCCATACAATCCTCTTGCGTAACTCATTCCTATTATCTATAATAACGATTGTTGTGCATTCCATATCCATGTCTCTGAGCTTCTATATTTACATTCCTTCCATTCATAATCCTCTTCAATGTCCCGGAGATCTGTCTTCCTTTCACTGTTTTGTCTCTTATCTCCCCTGTCATGCCCTGCTCATTAGAGCAAGTCAAAGATTCTTGAAAACTTTTTCTAAATATGCCGTTAACAGTTTGGGAGAAATAGTGTTGCCTTGTGTGATCCCTTTGTGTATTGGTATTTTATCGCAAATCTTATGTAGCCTTATAGTGGCAGCGCTTTCCTTATAGTTATCCTCATATATATATATATATTTTTTTTTCTCTCTCTCTCTCTCTCTCTCTCTCTCTCTCTCTCTCTCTCTCTCTCTCTCTCTCTCTCTCTCTCTCTCTCTCTCTCTCTCTCTCTCTCTCTCTCTCTCTCTCTCTCTCTCTCTCTTCTCTCTCTCTCTCTCTCTCTCTCTCTCTCTCTCTTCTCTCTCTTCTCTCTCTCTTTCTCTCTCTTCTCTCTCTCTCTCTCTCTCTCTCTCTCTCTCTCTCTCTCCTCTCTCTCTCTCTCTCTCTCTCTCTCTCTCTCTCTCTCTCTCTCTCTCTCTCTCTCTCTCTCTCTCTCTCTCTCTCTCTCTCTCTCTCCTCTCTCTCTCTCTCTCTCTCTCTCTCTCTCTCTCTCTCTCTCTCTCTCTCTCTCTCTCTCTCTCTCTCTCTCTCTCTCTCTCGACTACACTTAAATTATTTTTTCAGTGTTTCAAAACATGAAGCATAACAATCATATGTACAGTACCATGAAATTTTTATCTAATATTCATTATAAAACATTAATTTATCCCATATTCACATGTGAGTTTATATGACCTCTCCTTATATATTGTATGTTATGTACTGTACCCTGGGAGATAAAAAAAAAAAAAAGATCACTCAGATAGTATTGACAATGATTTTAAATTGTGGTAGTTAAATATTGTATTGGAAGTCATTTTTGTGTCTTACTTTAATGCCAACATGGTGTTAGTAACCAGATTTCAAATGACGAATTCTTCTCGTATCGTTCACTGTCATACGGGAGATTTTCTTTAATATCTCATTTCTAATACTTTCAACATTAATTTTCTAATAAAATTTTTTTGGTGCCTTTAACAGGAGTTTGATGAGCCACACATTTTGCTGCAGAACAAGAATTCGTTGTTTTTTTCCATGGCTCAGCAGACTGGCCAGAACACCAACCACCACTTGCACCAGATTGCACAAAATGTAAGTTATCCTCTGATATACAAATCCAAATGAAGCATGCCAAATAGAGCATGATAAGTAAATCTATTTCGGAAACCTAGTTATGTTTTTCCCGCAACCAATATGTAACTCTGGTATAGCCCAGTGTACTTAGCCATTATATCTATTCCTCCTTTTTTTTATAGTCATGGTATGCATGATTGGTGATGTGAAAATGAAAGTGTGGATTTAGCAGCAAAGAGTCTCTCATGCATATGAAATGTTGCTGCAGGTGAGGTATCATAAGTGATACAGAGAGAAGAAAATCAAGTTAAAAGGCTTGTGAGTGATGCAAAATTGAGTGTGGGTAGAAAGACGACTGAAAATTTCTAGGAGAATAAGAAATTGTTGTTGGAGGAGATAAAAAGATTAAGGAAACATCTGGTGAATGAGAGGATGGTGCAATGTTGGTTGAAAGGGAAGCAGTTAAGAAGAGATGGGCTGAATAATTCAAAGGACTGCTAAATGTAGAGGAGAATTGAGAAGCTGAGATTTTTGCAATTGGAAGGGAAAATGGAGTAAATGTAATAGGAGAGTTGAAGTGGGAAGGATAGCAAAGGAGATGAAAGCTGGAAGAGCTATAGGTTTGGATGCAGTGGGTTGTGAAATGTCAGAAAAGTGGCAGTGCATGTGTAATTGAGCGTTTCTACAGTTGTGAGAGTGTCTGGGTGTAGTTGGTTGCTGTGATTGGTGACCAGGGTGGCAGAGTAAAGTTCTCCAGCTCCAAATCCTAGTCTGGCACTCGCAAGGAGCATTCTCCACAAGAGGTGGGACGAAAGGTTATTTTTCTTACATTCTAGATTACAGGAATTTTCTTAAACCTGCCATTTTAACTTGGGGGCTTATGTAGAAATAAAAGTATGTTAACTGCATATCTAAAATTAATGCATTGCTACCCCTTAGAACGAAGTAGATGAATTGGTGACTGAAACAAAATTATATGAAAATTGGCCTTCACATTTTGTTTGAAATGATAATTTTGCACATGATAAGGTTTTGTGAGCCATCAATGCACAAGTAAATAACCTTAGCAAACCTTGCCTTGCCTTTTTCTAGGTAAACCGAACGCATTACAATGAAGTCGACAGAGCCGCACTGTATCTGATTGAAACCTATGCAATCACCGATGTTAAAGCTATAGGAATTGCAATAACGATTCTTTAAGTAAAACAAATATAAATTTTTCACACAGATGAGATTTAGACTGTATTTTCGGCTATACCATCTTCCTAATCTAAAGCATTAGCACCTAGTAAGTTTTTCCTCTCGTTTATGAGATGCATAAGGCTAACAGATATTACTGAGTAACATACACGAATAAATCAAGAGCCGTTATGGACTGGCGATACATGTGTACTGTTACCAGACACGCAGAGTTCATCACAGTCTTCACCATCTTCCCTACACATTCCATCACTGTGCTACCTCACATCAGCTATCCATAAAGTTGTTATACGCATCTCAATCGTTGCTACGATTACTTTTCCTAAGTAATAATTAACACATATTTGATACAACGGAGTATATAAAGGGTAAGTAAGGACTTCATGAACTGGCAAGACTGGGCCTGGCTCAGCGCGCTGAGCCAGTCCAAAAGCCTGCAACCCTACCATCCATGTGCCTCTTTAACTTTCTAATAGGACATTGGGGATGTACATCCTTCCCTTCCCCTTCCCTTGCTGTTCTTACCTACTCCACAAGGTTCCACAAGTAGACTAGTAGATTTAGTTATCTACTAGGATGTCCTCCAGGGTGGTAGCTATTTACATACTTAAGCGCCGAGCGATTAAAACACTTAACAATATGGAGGAGTTTTAATATACACACAGGCGAGAGAAACAGTCATGTCTTGTTGGGTTTACTAATGGTAATATTTACACATACACGCAGTATTTGTCTATTTCACTTCAGAGTATATCAGTAACTCGAATAATACGTTTGGTTTTTGTCTCTGCACAACACACGGTTACACAACACTCCACACTGTTCTCTATATCAGAATTCACACCTTTCTGATCGTGCTGCAGCCCTGCTGCAGCTGCGGCTGTAGTAACACGTATCCACGGGCAGTGATAAGGGTTAAACGGCATGTTTGGTCACCTCTGGCATCCAGCTGGGTTAGGCCAGAAGTGCAGATCTCAGCACTTACAAAGGAACTTTCCTCTCTGGTTGTTAACAAGAAAAGATGTAAAATAATACATACATACATACATACATACACCTACCTATCCAGTGCAGCCAACACACAGATGGTCAGGTTAAAATCTTGAAAACAAAAGCTGATGTTTGCTGCACTCTCCCCGTTAGTTCTACCTCAACAGGTGTAATAAAAGTGCAACCACGTCAAGTTGGGAATGAGTTAAAGCACCACCTAAAGGTGGGTCCTCTGGTTGCTAACCTTTTTTTCCTAATATTCCTGTTTAATTATGTTTCTGGCAATCTCACAATCTTGCACCTCGGTTAAACATCATTGTTTACAATACTGCTAACGTAAAAATAACATGAAATAACCTAGCTTTATACAGTGGGTAACATTGGACAATAATATTGTGTTGTAGGTAGTTTTCAAGCTAGGTTAGAAAAAAAAAGGTTTATGGGACTGATGATATGACTATTATGTTTGACAATATAAGTTGAGTACATGGTTATATCACAGAAAAAGAAAAAAAACATTCCACTTATAAATGTTGATATGTAATAGAACATCCTTCAGAGCAAAAGAGTGGAAGTTGCCCTATCTCATCTACTCTTTATAATGCTTAGTGTATACTGTACTATTTGCTGGGAATGGAAACTAAGACTTCTTTTTTCCTTTTCAGGCCTACCTGCAGAGGCGAAGTTTTTTGGACAAACTGAAATGATGAATTAATTTTGTATCCCTTGATATCACTGATTAAAAATATATTAACTTGAAGTAAATAAAGTGGCATATTCTAAGGAGTGAAAATTATTTCCCTGACTAAAAATTGTATGTGTTTATGAGCTCTTGTAAAGTAAATAACTAATGATACATTGGGTCTTAAACCATTCACAAGGAGTATGTTCCAAAAAATCTTGAGAATATCAAAGTAAAAATCATGAATAATGATTAGTATGAGTCAGCGTCTACATTGTTTATTAAGATAATCTTGCCGCAGGTGTAAATTAAGTAAGGTGACTGCTTTTAAAAGTTTCAAACCATCTTCTACTTGTAAAACTTTTTTTCCTCATCAGTTTGAGTTGCCTTTATAACAACATGGTCACTATCCCAACACGTGTCTCGTAGTGGAACAACCACTTCTAACAACACAGTTACCACTCCACTGACACTGGTGTCATTCATACTGTTATAGCCACATACACCACCACTACCACAGGCATTGATACCACTTTCACTAGCAAAAAATATCATGGAAACTTTGGCTTTCTCATATGATGCCACCCCTCGGTAATGGCAGCGTCACATTGGAAAGACTGATTAGATTGTTCAGTAGTTTATTTTACTCCTACGATTAATCAATTATAAGGGAGGGGTGAATACTTACTTCATTTTTAATTAATTTATGATAGTGGAAGATAAATGTTAACTTGAGGTTTCCTGAGAGGCGATTTGCGGTCTCAAAATTAATTGATCAAAATGTTAGTCATTTAGTATCAGGAACAAGTTTTATGGTTTTTACTTGTATATGTATGTATGTTTTTTTGTTTTTTTTTACATTTGTCCTGGTTTAGAATATTCACGTTGATTTTTGACATGATGTGCCTATTGTAGTCAAGTGGCTTCCACAATTTCAGGATTCTTTCTCTTCTACTAATATGGCTGGTCAAACGGTTTAAATAAATATATATTTCATTTAAGAATGACTTTCAACAAAATAGCTTGTATGGATGCATTTTAATTGAGAACATTTCCAATATAACGGCTTGTTTTCACCTAGAATTTATGTATCGGCTACAGTGAGTGGAAAAATATCCTTCTGCCATAATTGGAGAAGCAACTTCTGTTGATGTGACCACTCTTCACGTTCTAAAAAAAGTTACTAAACATTAAAAAATTTAAGTTACTAGGTATATAATATGATGAACATTCTCAAAACTTAAGGGTCTTTTTGCCGAAGCAAGAAAACACTCAGCAAAACCCCTCTTGCCCGTTGGCTGTGTGAGTCAAACACCACACGTTCACCAGCCCACCACGTTGAGGTCAGCAGCGATGGGGCTGGGGGCGAGGGGATAATCGTCCAGGTTGCAACCTCTGAAGCTCTGCCAACCAAGCTAACCCGTTGCGCTGAACCACCAAACAGCTAACACCAGGAGCCGGAAAACCAGCTCCCGGCAGTACTTAACATGGTGCCGGAACCAGTCTGCGATCCAGCTGACCCCGACGTCATAAGTAGGGCGGAGTTCCCGGGTTCCCGCAAAGAAAGCCGCCAACCCCCGAGTCAGCTTGATCCTGACGTCAGAAAGAAAGGAGGAGCTTCCGGGTTAGCAACGAGAAGGGGCGGAGCCTCCAGGTTCGCGCCAAAAAACAGCCAACCAGCGACGAGAAGGGGCGGAACCTACGGGTCGTATAGTCAGATTCACCTTAAAATGTGGCTGGGGTGTTCCGGTGTGGCGGGTAAAAGTGACGACCGTCGAAAAAGTGGCGACATCGCCTTCTTCGTTGCCAGCCGCACGACTCAAACATTGCAGAGACTGCTGGCGTCACTCTCTCCATCTGTCTCCCTTGCCTCAGTCCCGCTCCGCCCTTCCCTGTATGTCGGACTGTCCCGCTCTCTCCCCGTATACCCAGCTATCAGGCTGAAACTTGGCCTCCGAGATGCATAACAGTATATATATATATATATATATATATATATATATATATATATATATACAGAAACTAGGAATATTGCATATATATATATATATATAGCTATATATATATACGAAACTAGATTTGCATATATATATATATATATAATATATATATATATATATATATATATATATATATATATATGTATATATAAATATATATATATATATATATATATATATATATATATATATATATATATAATATATATATATATATATATATATATATATATATACGGTAACTTTATACATCTTCAACATGGTCGTGGCTTTGGGCAAGGACTCGATCTCTTCAAGTCCTTGCTTTGGGTCATAGAAAAAATCTGATAGTTTGTAAACCTATATTGACAAATAACCTAGCCTTGTCGAAACAGAACCTTGTTGAAACCGAATTAAACTTTACTTTGCGAAGCAAAGCACGAGCACCTCTCTTGATTCAAACATACATACATACATACATACAATGGATTTGTACATGTAGAGGAATTATTAAATTATTTCTTGTGTTGACCGCATTTTAATTAGCCCCAAAAATTAGTATCCCTTGTAAAATTGGAATTAATATTTAATGTTCAAGGACATCTATTAAGACGAACTGCTATACATGCTGTGGATTAATTAGAAATATACTGTTTATGTCTATTCTATTTTAATTAACCAACACATGTTTTCCTAGTCAAAATTAAATTTAGTTTGTTCCAGGGATATGTTCAAGCGCATAGAAAATGAAAGAATTCAAATAGAATAATATCCGCTTATCACTCCCCTAAAAGTATGTGCTACAGAGGTTATGAGAGAGTGGAGAGGTATCTTGATACTCTTCTCTGCCATTAGGCTCCAACCACACAAGTAGGCAGTGCCTCACAGCAAACATTTTTACCAGTTCGCATTCCAATTCATACCAATGGAAGGTGGGTCATGGGCATGAGCGTAGATGAGGTCATAATCGAGGAAAGCACGAGCGAGCCTGGTACTGCGTGATCTGGTGACAATACTAAAAAAAAAAAAAGCTAGGGATATGCATCCAATGATCCGTGCTCGTCGGGCACTCATAAGAATAGTATAAGGAAGCTACAAAAGACCCAGAGGCCTACACGTGGTAATTCTGTTACTCCAATACTCCTTTATTACCTACACCCACCTTTCGTCCCCATCCATAAAGCCGTCTAGTCTTCTTTTAAGACTCCCTATTGTCTTTGCACTAACTACCTGCTGACTAAGTCTGTTCCAATCATCTACCACCCTATTTGTAAACCAATTTCTGCCTATTTTTTTTCTTCTCCTAAATCTATATTTTTCCAGTTGGAATCTGTTATTTCTTGTTCTATCCTGACTACTGACCGCAAAAAAACTATCCTACATTCCCCTTATTAAAACCCTTCACCCACTTAAATAATTCAATCAGATAATCTCTTACTCTACGCCTCTCCAGTGAGTGTAATTTCAAAAGCTTTAGTCTCCTCTCATAACTAAAATTACGAATCCCTTGTAGCATTTTGGTCACCGTCCTCTGCACTGGCTCTAGCAATCCCATATCCATTCCATATCCAAACTGCACTGCATAGTCGAGGTGAGGGCTGACTAACGCTAAATACAACTTCAGAATAACCTCAGCACTTCTACTTTTAATACTCCTAGTAATGAATCCTAACAACCTATTAGCCCTATTTCTAGCTTCAATTCATTGTTTTCTGGGATGGAGGTCTGAGCTAACCAGTACACCCAAATTTCTCTCACATTCTGATCTATTCAGTGTTATCTTGCTTATGTTGTACCTGTTGTGAGGATTTTCCCGGACAATTTATAGGCGGGGACAAGCCCCCAGAGTTCCCCAACCTAACCAAACCTAAACAGAACTCACGTAGTAACCTCTTGACTGGGGAGGCAAGCACCCAGACCCCCCAACCTAACCAGAACTCACGTAATATCCTCCTAGCTGGGCGCCCGATTTCCCACAGATCCCCCAAGATCATTGGGGATGAGGGGTAGGCATGACTTGAAAAACAGTCAGTCATTGTTTGAAAACTAGCCATTTGCGACAGAAGAGATAGAAAATCAATCAATTCATTACATGAATCAGAAAAACACGAGGCGCATTAGAAAATCGTTGGTTACGTGAAACTACAATTGACCATTTTCCCGACCAACATTCATTACTCTACACTTGTCAATAATACAATTCATCTGCCACCTGACCACCCACTCGTTTATATATATATATATATATATATATATATATATATATATATATATATATATATATATATATATATATATGTATATATATATAACAAATGAAATGGTGCATGCATATTTACATAACTTTATTAATGACAGACTCGTCCTCATTCTATCGCGTTCAGCGAGCGACTGTAGTGATGACCGACCACCATCAACTCCTCAACATTCTGCCGACAGCAGTACGACATTTCTACTCCCAGCGCATGCGCAGAAGCGATGTCGCCACTTTTTCGACGGTCGTCACTTTTACCCGCCACACCGGTCGTGGGGAATAACCGTGTTACAGCGTTGCCACGTGTAGAGATTTGCCGCGCAAATTCAAATCAATTTCGTACTTTAAAAATTTATGAGGCCCGAATCGTGTATCTGGCAATATCATATGTCATATGTGAAGTTTTCTTGAGTGATAAGATGCATTATCCAGAACGAAAGGGAAATTCATTAATAGGTACTGCTTTTTATTAGCAATACTGTAAAATATGTATGCCACGTTTCTGTATATGTTTATATATATCTTATACATTATAAGTTTACTGTTTCTTCATACAGTATAATACTATGAATAAACGTGTATGCATATTTCCTGATCATGTCTGCCATGGTTTTACTTACATTAAAACATTTCTACAATGCGGATTAAAAGACACGTGGCAGGCCTGTAAAAGGGTATTCCCCGACTGTTTCCGCTCGCCAACCACATTCGTAGGCGAGTCTGACTATAGTAGGTCGGGTGAGGGCAGAGGGAGAGAGCAGCGGCACACTCTCTCTGACCGCAGGCTCGTTTGGACGCGGCAGCCAGAGGCTGGCGAAGCGGGGCAGGACCACGTGGTGACCGAAGGCTTCACGGAGACGCTGTAGCAGGCGACAGGAGGAGCAGGACAGAATCCTCGTGTCGACCCAAAAGGACGGAAAGGACGGAACCAGAGAAGGGCTTCCGCTTCGTCTTTCTCTACACAGCATCTTCAGGTAAATAACTGTAGCCAAGCCACGTGGTGTAGTCGAGACACGCGTCTCCGTAACCTCATGTTACCTCACATTAGCTAGACTGTTCAGTTAGATTGTGTGTTTCTCCTATATTTAATTTAATAAAATAACGTAAGCTTTTTACTGTGTCTCTTATGAAGTCAAACTGAGCGAAGATAAGTGAGTGTGAGAAGTGCTACAAGCCTTGTTTGTGTCTAGGGATTTTCTCACACTAGGTATACACAGCTAGTTATATTCACGCCGGAGTGTACACCGGAGCGTAGAGTAGGAGAGCAAGAGTATAAAAACTCTAAAACTCTATTTATCGAAATAAAAACACTCTCTACATATCACCCCCAGTTTTCCCCGTGACAGTGTGTGTGTGTGTGTGTGTGTGTGTGTGTGTGTGTGTGTGTGTGTGTGTGTGTGTGTGTGTGTGTGTGACACTATGTTGAGAGACTAGCCTAGTAGGTAGAGGGGTAGAAGGCTAAGTGCAAGCCTAGCATTTAAAAAAAAAAAATAGCTGACTAGTGTTGAGATGGTTGACTAGGGCTGAAGATAGTCTTTAAAAAGACTTATTGGAGTTAGTCTTTAAAATGACTGCTTGGGTTTTTCAAGTAAATAAATATCTATTAAGGTGAACAGATAAGGACAAAAACTTGGACAGCCACCCTTCTTAACAGCAAAGTATAATAATATTGACTTATTAAATCTGCCAAGGTCCTTATATTTACCTTAAGGTGACTAAGTTAACAAAGCCACGACTCTTTCCGCTCCCCAACACACAGTGGGAGGGATGAGGGCAGACACACAGGGAGTAGCTGGGTTTAAGAATACATTCATCTGGCACAGGATGAACAAAGACGTCAGGCAGTGGGCCCGATGCTGTGTTGTCTGCCAGACGAGTAAGAAAGGCCGCCACATTGATTCAGGGACAGGAGAATTCCGCCAGCCTAAGCGTCATTTTGGACATATCCATGTCGAAGTGGTGGGTCCCCTTCCACCATCAGACGGTGCTCAGTACCTCTTCACCACTACAGAACGCTCCACACGCTGGCATGAAGCTATTCCCATGCAACATGCCACCGCCCGAGGCTGCGCAGAGGCCCTCCTGTATGGATGGATCAGCCGCCTTGGCGTTCCAAACGACATCACCTCCGACCGAGGGCCTGCCTTCATATCTCAACTATGGTCGTCTTTGGGAGAGTTGATGGGAACGACTATCCATCACACCACTGCATACAACCCAGCAGCCAACAGTATGGTGGAGCGGACCCATCGCACCTTGAAAGCTGCCTTGCTGGCACGTTGTA
>JAPQNM010000004.1:19652167-19682167 GCA_029783475.1 Metacarcinus magister
CTTCTCTCTGATTGTCAGTATGGTTTCCGTAAAGGCCAATCTACTGGTGATCTTCTTGCTTTCCTAACTGAATCTTGGTCATCCTCTTTTAGGGACTTCGGTGAAACCTTTGCTGTCGGCCTTGACATATCGAAAGCCTTCGATAGAGTCTGGCATAAATCTTTACTTTCTAAACTACCCTCCTACGGATTCTAGCCTTCTCTCTTTACCTTCATATCCAGTTTCCTTTCCGATTGGTCAATTGCTGCTGTAGTGGACAGTCATTGTTCTTCTCCTAAAACTATCAACAGTGGTGTTCCTCAGGGTTCTGTCCTATCACCCACTCTCTTTCTGTCATTCATCAATGATCTCCTAAATCTGACTCAATGCCCTATCCACCCCTATGCTGATGACACCACCTTGCATGTTTCAACGTCGTACAACAGACGCCCAACCCAACAAGAATTAAATGATTCAAGGCGAGATGCTATAGGACGCTTAACTTCTGATCTTTCACTTGTTTCTGATTGGGGCAGAGCAAACCTAGTTTTGTTCAATGCCTCAAAAACTCAATTTCTACAACTATCTACTCGACATAACCTTCCAGATAACTATCCCCTCTTCTTCAATAACACTCAACTTCCCCTCTCCTCCACATTAAACACACTCGGTCTATCCTTTACTAAAAATCTAAACTGGCAATTTCATATCTCTACTCTTGCTAAATCAGCTTCCAAGAAGTTAGGTGTCCTATAGCGTCTGCGTCCATTTTCCTCTCCCTCTCAGCTGCTTGCTCTGTACAGAGGCCTTATCCGCCCATGTATGGAGTATGGCTCACATGCCTGGGGGGGGGCTCAACTCATACAGCTCTTTTAAACAGGGAGGAGTCTAAAGCTTTTCGCCTCATCAACTCTCCTCCTCTAACTGACTTTCTTGATTCTTTAAGTCACCGCCGCAATGTTGCATCTGTATCTATCTTCTACCGCTATTTTCATGCTGACTCCTCTTCTGAACTTGCTAACTGTATACCTCCCCCCTCCCGCGGCCTCGCTGCACAAGACTTTCTACTTCGTATCATCCTTATTCTGTCCATTTTCCTAATGCAAGAGTTAACCAGTATCTTCACTCTTTCATCCCTTACACTGGTAAACTCTGGAACTCTCTTCCTTTGTCTGTTTTTCCACCTGCCTATGAATTAAACTCTTTCAGAAGAGGAGTGTTAAGACACCGCTCACACTAGATTGGACTTCCCCCCATGTCTATATTTCTCCTACTGTCCTCTTTACAGGGTCTGGTGACAAGCGGGATTTTTTTTTTTTTACTTAGTTTTGTTTTCCCTTAACCAGTACCCTTTTAATGTATAAAAAAAAAAAAAAAAAAAAAAAAATGTACTTGATAGGACAATTAAGTTCAGTTCACACAGAAAGCAAGTATTCTTCATCCCTTACAAGCTCAGTCAATCCTTGATGCAATTTCATCATTAATACTGCACATTTCGCCAGTCACAGCCTCTGCTTGCATTAGGATTCCATCTAGGCCTATGTCAGAGGTATCTGTGCACAAGATAAGCTCTTGGGTAAAATGAGGGAAGATTAATACTGGGAAACTAGTAAGCTTAATTTTAAGTGTTTCAAAAGCTTGTTGATCTGATCACCTGGTGAAGGTTGTGTCTTTCTTTAATAAGGAGGTTAACGGTAGTGCAATGTCTGCGTATCCCTTTACGAATTGTCTGTAATACCCTGTTAATCCTAGGAATTATCTCACTTTCTCGGCTGAAGTTGGCTGCGGAAAATTCTGGACAGCATCCACCTTGGACTGTACTGTTCTTAATCCATGTCTATGCAGAGGAGCGTCAAGTGTTGCAGAGTTAGGTTGTGCAGGGTCAAGCAGCTCACGGGTTGTCGGAAAAATGGGTGGGAGGGTGAGCGGGATGGTTATTAGGAGGGTGGGCGGACTGGCAGTGGGTGTTATGGCGGGTGTTAAGGTGGACGGACCGGCGGATGTTAGCGTTGAGGGTTGCCGTGGCCCCTATCACCTGGCGGCGGGGACCCTTGAGTGCAGGACTTACGGTCCGTGGGGGGCGGCACCGTCACGGCCACGTCAGCCGTCGGCAGCAGGCGCGTCGAGCGTGGCGCGCCAGCGGGGCCCACCACGTCACGCCGCTGCCGTGGTGTGACTGCAAGCTAGGCCTCGATCACCTCCCCCTCGTGCAGCAGGGCCTTGAGGCGCGCCACGGTACTGGCAACCTGTTGGCGGGGGCCGCGCATCCTGACGGTGTCCGTAACTGCATCCAGCGGCGGTGGCACCGTCACACGCACTCCCACGAATTCGTGGTGCACCTGCTTGAGCGTGGCGCCTCGTGGCCCCACGATGCAGCGCCGCTGGTGAGGCGCAACGGTCAGCGTGATGTCCAGCACCTCTTGCTTCCACGAGGCTCCAACACTGTTCGGTGCCGTCTTCGGGGCGCGCCGATTGTTCCTGCGTAGAGCAAGCGTCGCCTTCTTGGGTGCAGCAGGCGAGGCCTGCACCTCCACAGGCTGCAGCGCCTTCTCCTCGCTCACAGGTGGCAAGGCCTTCTGCTTCTGTGGACGCTTCTTCTTGCTGCAGGCCACGGCCAAGCCCTCCGTGGGGGCGTCAGGGTCCTCGCCGTGCACGTGCATCACGCCAAACATCAGATCCACGTCCGCCTTGGCCCCGCATGACTTCCTTTTCTCCTGTCTCTTGTTTTTTTCCTTTGCCACACCCTCGGTGGCAGCGTCCTTGACGTGAGGTTCCTGTGAGAGTGTCAGGGACAACACTGCCTCCTCCTTCACACGCTCCTCGATGGCGTCCTCTTGAACCGCTGAGTGGTGTGTCAGGTTGGTTGGCCGCTTCGAGTGTATCCGCAGTTTGGACCACTTAACCGACTCACCCTCCTTCTGGTCAGGGATGATGCCTTCTTCCTCGTCACAGCTAACGTATTCTTCGTCTGTGTTGCTGTGTTCTTGTTCCTTCGCCTCGTCAGTAACATACTCTTCCTTGGTCAAACTTTGGTTCTCTTCCTCGTCACAGCTAACATATTCTTCGTCCATGTTACTGAGATGTTGTTCCTCCGCCTCGTCAGTAACATCCGCTTCCTGTTCCTCATCAACGTGATCGCATTCTTCTCCTCCTAATAGTGACTTGCGATGCCACATTACAATTTTTCATTCTTCTTTTACTTGGAGGATAAAGTTATCAGTCGCAGGATCCTCGGTCAACAGTAGCCTAAAGAAGTCCTGCAATCTTACGAAGATGACGTACTTGCCTCTGCGGTGCCACGTGACACTTACCTTCACCCTGGCCTTAAAGGAGCTCCATTGGGCCATCACTAGACGGTTGATGTCCAGTGTTGCAAAGCGAGAAGAAGCGCGTTGCACCCCTTCACCAGCCTTCACCTTTTTGAAGGTGAATAACCCCACCTGTTTGTACCGAGGCTCATCGGGAATGCAAATGATAGATCCTGGCTTCTCGACGGAAAGCTTTACCTTCCGGGGATATTCCCGCGCAACCTCGGTCTCCAACATGCAGAAACCTGTTCTCACAATCTTAGTTGTTCGTCCAAGATTCATTTTCATTATGCATTTTATCACAAGTTGATAAACTGAGATTGTGAAAATAATGAAGTAACTTTTAGACTCCAACCTAACAATAGCCAAGGCTGTGTGTGCTCAGCCAGCCAATAGCAACACGTGAGGATATGGTGAGGTTGGAGTTGGGGGAAGAATTTTATTTTTATTCAAAATATAAGGTTTGTGGTTAGCTATGTGTATATATATATATATATATATATATATATATATATATATATATATATATATATATATATATAGGTAGAATCCTGCCACACCGAGGGCCACCACATTCACATTGCTGTTTTTCCTCCACCACCGTCTTATATTTCTCGGCTACTCTTCACTTTCTCATTTAGATCCACAATAATTCCTCTCTCAGCACCCCATCATAAGCTTTTTTCTAATTGCAACTCCATCTGTCCTCCTCTATATTTCACCATCCAGAAGCAGATGCAAAGACAATGTGGTGGTGACTGGGCTCTATCCCAGTGCAACGAGAAACAAACGTCACAGAATAAAAAGGTGGCGAATACCACGATACTTGGTTGTTAGCCACAAAGGATAACCAAAAATGAAACAAAGTAGGACACTTTTTTCCTCGAGGCTCATGATTAAATTACTTTGTTTTCTTAATTACTCCTTTCAGAATCAAAAGGTTTTTTTTCTATATCACAAACCGTTGGCGCCAGTAGGTTTTTTTTATGGAGGCACAGATGGACTTGCCTCTTGCCTGTTATTTGGCGTGGGTTTTAGATTTTTTATAGTGACGCCTCGAATGCTTTACGTTCTCTCTTTGAATATGTTGAGAACTAGAGAGGCTAATCGCTGCTAAAGCCTCAGATGCAAATAAACATTGCAAGTCCCGTCTGAGGACAGAATGGCAGCAATTTGGGTAGTCTTTGGCCACTCGGCGGTAATACCAAATAATGAAAAGTGGCCAGCGGATATCGGGGGATCGAACCCGGGACCCTATACCCACTGTACCACCGCCTCCAAATCTCAAATAATTGTATATACGGTATTATAACAATTTGATAGAAAAAATTTATAATGAGATTAATATTACTAAGAAATGCTCACCATCATATTGCACTTATATGCAGCTTCAATCCACTTCAGAGAAGTTGAATATGAAATGTCCTTCAGAATTGTTCCATAACTCACTTGGCAGTTGAATTATATGCGACCCTGTAACCAGATTTGCTTATTAGCATAAAATGTACTATTTTTTGCCCTATATCTAACATAGTTACTATACTTTATTTTCTTACTTACGTTATTCTCTATCCAGTGTAAAACAAAACAGTATGTGAGGGTCGTAGGACGTCTTGAAATTGTCATTCCTGCATCCATCCAATTGTAGTCTATGATAGGTTAGTGTGAAAGGCAGACCTGAAAAGAGACCCTTACAATTGATGATTAGTTAATTGAAATGGAATCAGATTAAATCCTGCCATCTAACGGTCCCTAACACCTAGCCAACAAACGTAATCACTGTACTTGATGCACTCTTTGTGCGTTGCTGATGCACCCGCGATGTCCTGCGTTGTCTTGAAAGGCCTTGAAAGAGGGGTACTTACCTGAAATCATTTCAAAAACACTACCATCTTACTAAATAATAAGCTATATCAATACAATTCCTCCAATTAGGTAGTGCTGAATTTGCATACTTATAATTTTGAATATCTTTAGTTCAATTCTTCTCAAAGGAAAACTACCTTGTCAAGGCCACTCGCTTCCCAGACCGCACGCTGGCAAGTCGAGCTTCTGTCCTCTCACGCATCCAGCCATGCAAGGTTTAACACTCGCCCGTAGTGTGTACCTGCAGGTGCCTGCAGGACCTAGTCTGGTTTTTGCCCATAGAAACCTGTGTCTCACCCGACGTTGTACCCTGAGTGTCTCGTAAAGCACGTCCATGAGGGGAGCTCTTAGAGTGGCTGGTTACAGGGTGATTCACAGCGGGCCAAAGGGACACTGGTCTAATAGATTCAAAGTCCTGAACGGGGCAGTAGTGGGTGTTTATCAACACTAAATATCTATTAAAAATTTGTTGCTAATTTGAATTACACCGACGAGTGACAACATGCACCAAGTTTACATATTGTGTATCTTTCCCAAGCCTTCCTATGTGGAAATGACAAATGTCTGCTACTCACTCAACACATTCAGACAAGCATTCCCTTGTCCTGACCTTACACTACTTCCTACTTATCTAATTGTATTCAGTGACAACATGCACCAAGTCTACATGTTGTGTATCTCTCCTAAGCCTTCCTATGTGGAAATCACAAATGTCTGCTACTCACTCATCAACACATCCAGACAAGCAGTCCCTTGTCCTGGCCGTACACTACTTCCTACTTATCTAATTGTATTCAGTGATTTAAGGAGGAGGTGGAGATGACCCTTCAAGGAACAATATAAACAGCAGTGAGTAATGGAAGCCGCCTCTCCAGTGGGCTGTGACAATTAAATGGAGTTGCACAATGGGTGAGAAGGAAAACAACATAAGTTCAGCAAATAACCTAGCAATGTTTTGGGAGAAAAAATGTTGATTCTTTTACTCTTGCTATTGTTTTGTGGATGCTACCTTGTATATACTCATGTAAGTAAAAAAATAAATAAAGAGATGTTGGGTAGATCTGTGTAGTAATGTATTACCGTTCCCAATTTTGTATCTTTTTTTCTATTTATATAGTATTTTGTTTTTGCATTAAGTTCCATTTCCCATGTTTTGCCCATTCACATTATATATATATATATATATATATATATATATATATATATATATATATATATATATATATATATATATATATATATATATATATATTTTTGTTTTTGTTTTTTTTTGTTTTTTTTTGTTTTTGTTTTGTTTTTTTTTGTTTTATATATACATCATATACCTTTTTGCAGCATTGATGGAGGCTTATTGATGGTCCGCCTCCGCCTATTAGTGGCTCAGGTATTGTAGATTTTTATAGTGACGCCTCTAATTTCTCACATTTTCTCTTATGATGAGTGCGAGAGGCTAAACTGCTGCACTGCCACAAAGCATATACACATTGCAGGTCCCGTTTTGAGGACAGTATGGCAGCAATTTTGGGTAATCTTTGGCCACTCGGCGGTAATAGCAAATATAGAAAAGTGGCCAACGGACATCAGGGGATCGTACCCGGGACCCTGGGTTGTCATGCCTGCACGCTGACGACAGCACTACCGCCTCCCCCATACACACACACACACACACACACACACACACACACACACACACACACACACACAGATATATATATATATATATATATATATATATATATATATATATATATATATATATATATATATATATAGTGTTGCGGCGACGCATTTAGCATGTAAATAGTGTTGTGGCGGTGTAGTTATTGTAAGTGTAGTTGTGTGGAGGCAGGGAGCGGCGGCGTCACCGGGCCTCCCTCGGGATGTAGGGGTCCGTGTGAGCGTTGACAGGTGTCAAGATACGGTGACCTACGTATCTTGGTGGGGTGTGTTTGGGGAGATGTAGTTGGCTGGCAGAAGGAGGCCAGGAGTGAGAGAGACAACAGACAGAGGGACACAGCAGTGAGAGGCCGATCCTGGGCGCGTGAAGAACAGGACCTTGGGAGAGAAGGATAGAATCCGTAGGAGGGTAGTTTAGAAATTAAAGATTTATGCCAGACTCTATTGAAGGCTTTCGATATGTCAAGGCCGACAGCAAAGGTTTCACTAAAGTCCCTAAAAGAGGATGATCAAGATTCAGTTAGGAAAGCAAGAAGATCACCAGTAGATCGGCCTTTACGGAAACCATACAGGCAATCAGAGAGAAGGTTGGATAGCCTGCTTGGTAAAATCAAATTATATATTAAGATTTTATGAAAACTACCGTGTGATGCAAATTGTATCACACAACGATTGTAACGAAATAATACCTTGCCTCAATTCTTATAATTTCTTTCACTTCATCACAACTCTTTTCCACTTATTCCTCCCTCTTTCCATCTAATATTTTCCTTGGCGAACCTTTTCTGTTTGCCAAGGCTCAAGGTAGACTTCCTGTTACTGAATTGAAGCACAGTTTGAACTTCTCTCTCACTAGAAATGCTGAGGTAGTACATCTAGAAGCAATTTTTGTTAATGCTACCAGTTGGTTATCGAACAATGTCTCAAGTTTCTCTGTTGACGATTGTGTTCCCAAGTAATTGTAAAGAACACAAGCAGCCTTGACCACGTGATCAACAGTATCTACCTACAGAACAGTGAAAAGTGTGGGACTGAGTAAGTAGAAGACTCAGATGGAACCAAAGAACACTTTGGAATGGTTCAGAGAGAAAAAAAACAAAATGTATGTAAAGTGGTATGATGGAAGCCTGGGTGGTGTGTATGGACGTGAATGCAAGGAACTACAGATGGTCAGAGTCCCGCAGCAAAGTGTGCCAGATGTGTGACATGGGAGAGGATGAGACGGTAGAACATGTGGTACTGGAATGTGAGAAGTATGACCGTGACGGAATGGAAATGATTCATGTGATTCTAACAGAAATGGGACGTGAAATGAATGAAGTGATTGAAAGAACTGGAAGGGAATGGATGGTATTGTTGGTGGAACTGTGTGGGAAAACGAATACAAGGATGATTGACGTGAAATGAATGAAGTGATTAGAAGAACTGGAAGGGAATGGATGGCATTTTTGATGGGATTGTGTGGGGAGACGAGTGAACGGATGATTGACGCGGTGAAAGAGTTTCTGGAGAAAATGTGGTATGCGAGATCTAGGAGCAAGGGCGTGTAATTAGAGTATGCATCTTTTATTTTTTGTTCTGTGTGCTTTCCATTTTTTTTCCCCCTCACAGGAGCTGCCGATACAAAGGCCTGACTTGAGAGAAACTTCAAGTCACCTGTGACATCGATATCAAGATCAAGATCAAATCACCTGTGACATCACGATCAAAATCTATTAAATCAAAACCAAAATGGGGCATTTGTTTACATTACAGCAGTCGCCACAGCGAGCGTCTCCAAGAGGCTTAATGGACAACAACACTTGGTTTGAGTTGTACCAAGAATATTAATTTTGGGAGTCCCTATATGCCCGGGAAGGAAGCCGGGCATAGGGAAAGTGGAAAGAAAGAGCAGGAAAGTTCTTAAAGACATGGCGAGCGTTCCCGGATCCAAGGGGGAGGGCATGGAGTCTGAGGACTTCCCACCACTCACATCCGGCCCGGGCAAGCGAGCGAGGACACCATCTCCATGCAGAGAGACGCTTGGTAAAACACTACGAACCACCCAGGACCAACATCCATCCACCCACAGACCATTTGGTAAAGGCGTCATTCATGCTCAGAGCCACCAGTGGTGCCAAAGTTTTTGCCAACCCCAGCAGGGTATCCCATGCTCTCCACCAGTCACTCCTCGGTAAGTTTTTTTTTTTTTTTTTTTTTTTTTTTATCTTTTACCCATGGCGCCGGTAGGCTTCAGGGAGACCTTAGATGGTTGGCTTCCGCCCGTTAGTAGCACGGGTTAGATTTTTTAAGTGACGCCTTGTTTCTTCTTATTGATAGGCTCATGCTGCCAGCGGAACCTCCTCGCGCATATAACGTTGCAGTCCCGGCGAGGATGGTGTTATGGCAGCATGTGGGTGTTCTTAGGCCACTCGGCGGTAGTAACGAAGAAAAGTGGCCAGCCCGTGCCGAGGCTCGAACGCGGGACCCTGAGCTGGTATGGCCGACCGCTAGCCACTAGACCACCGCCTCCAGTACATCATTGAGGGAGAAACACGGTCACTGAACAATGGGTCAGCCCTAATAGTTGCAGTGTGAGAGCACAACATCCCCAAAATCCCAGACCTAGAAAAACCCACCTTCTCACTAGGGGAAGGGGAGATAACCTGCAGGACGGCCGACCGTGACGGTGAAGACTACAAGTATTTCGTTGCACGTTATGCAACATTTCTGTGTTCTGTTAATCAGCATATACTTTGGTCACGGGGTACAGAACACTTTGATTTTTCTATATTTAATCAATCAAGTTGACAATCCTGCTCCAACATTATTTCCTTTATCAATATTTAACATATATAAATGAACAGGCACATTAGATAATCTCTTTAGGAGCTCACAACAATATCCACAATTTTGAGCAACACATAACATTCAAATCCTGGAGCAATTCATAATATTCCTATCTGGAACAATGCATAATATTTGTTCATCACAATCCTACATAAATTAATATCCTTAAAATAAACATCCTACCAGCTGCTAAAAAAGACTACATTAGAATCAGAGTTCTACTCACAATAATATTCAGAATCCCCATTCTGAAGCTGAGGTGGTTGTATCTCCAAGTGGAAAGGCTGAGTGAAGTGATTCTATAGGCCTCTACAGTCTGAATATATACACTCAAACTAGCAGTTACCAATTCTCGCAAGACAACATTTTGGGAGGCCCCAACATATATGTTATTTTTCCTTAGACTTCTGCTTCTTTATATAACTGTGAGTTTCCCTTAGAGTTCTGCTACCAGATGTTTGGAGGGACCTTTCTCAGAAGGATTACCCTACTGGTTCCTAATCTGGGTCAGATTTACAAAAGGGGGAAAGCCGACATGGTTTATGACCTAGCTCGGCTAGTTTGATAATCCCGCTAATCTGAGAGTCGGCTGTCTGGAACAGTCGCTTGTTTTGGTCTCCTTATGACCGCGCTAATCGCCACCTTTGACCTCCCCACTTTCACATTCCACAAATCCACATGTATCTTCCATTTTCACACGGTATCCATCTTCCCCGTTATCACACTATCTGGTCACGACATACCCCCCTCTTCAAGTGCACGTCCTCGGGCACCATACTAATGATGTTGACACGTCGCTAAAGTTGTCGGTGTAGGATCCGGCATCAATTCGTTAGATTCTTGGGTGTCGTCCGGTCGATTGGATAACCGAGAAGCGTACCAGCATTTACGCGCCCGTATAAGTCCAACAGCCAGTATCACGAAGAGTAGGGTAATCAACACCGTGATACCCATTCGTGACCATTCCGGAAGTTCTGCGTCGGTATTCTGCTGTCTCAATATTGACTGCAGCTGATCAATGTAGTTGTTGAGGGATAAAGGCTCCAATCGGTTACTGCTGGGTAGTGTGATATTAGTGGTATTTATGAGAAATTCATGTTCCCATGTTGTGAAGGGAAGAGGTAATGAAAAAGGGTATGGCTTGATATTTAAGGGTTCCATTGTTACATGTGATTGTATAACTGGAAGTGAGAATGTATCGCTATGGATACTACAATCATGACCAACTTCTAATATTCCAGTGCCATTTAATATATGCCTGGATTTTGGAACAGTTTGGTTGACACAATTCAAAGTAATGTCTATTTGATTACTGGTTGCATAAATCCATCCTTGCAAATTTTTGATAAAGATGGGGGAAAACTCCCTAACAATTTGTGTTTTGCACTGTTTAGATACAGATTGTTTTTTCAAGAAACAATGCTAATTCACAGCAATCAATATTTCTATTATAAATTGGTCCCATTGGTGGACAAATCAATAAATTTTCATATTTCCTACATACATTAAAATCATTCATAAAAATATAATGAGTTCTAGACTCACTAATAACTAAATAATGCTTTGATGTATAATTTAACATGAAAACATTAGTATGTGGAATAGGATATGGTAAAGAATCCATTTTTAAGACATCAAAAGTGTCTGTGGGATCACCTCTGAGGGGAATAAGCAAGTAGAAACTCAATCCATCTAATGCAGTCTTATGAACAATACGAATAGCAGCTCTATGTAAACCTAAAAATTCTGGTTTAGGTGGAAACAACAATCCAATAGTTGTAACAGAAATATCATCCAATAATTTCAATAACATAGTGTTAGTAACAATGTGAGGAGAAACATGGGTTTCCATCATGGTTTGTAACCCAATTCTTAAATTGATATGATCCGCAGAGATAACACTTAGAGCTAATTGTACATGCAAAAGGGTTTCTAACATGAGCAATTTTTTATTTGTTTCAGTTATTTCATCATTTAATTTATTCAATATTTTTTCAGTTATTCTCGTAGCCGTTTCCAGCTTATCTAATGCTTGGTGTACATTTGTTAAATCACCTAGAGTAACATTCAAGATATGAGAATGTACATTGAGAACTTTCCTTTCTTCTTCCGTAAATTGATTAAGAGATTGCAATTTCTCGTGAATGTGATCTATTTGGTCTTGTGTTGCTGTACCAAAAAGAGTATTTGCAATTGATCCTACAAAATTAATAGCACCTCTAGTATGTCTATTTTTTCCGGAATCATTTAAGTTATAACCCAATATATGAATTAGAAAGTCATTCATGGCAAAATGTAATTCTTTGAATTTTAATTCAAACTCAAAAACATGTCTCAGAATAAAATCACTCATGAAATTATTATTTTGATAGAGTAAAACTTTATCCAGATTGCGAATAATATCTGTTGTAAGGTTTTCAGCTCTTCTGACAGGTTCAGTGATATCATCAATCCTTATTTTAAATGGAACAATATAATTATTTCCGGTCAGAATTAACTTGAACTCAGGCGTGAAGCTCACGCCTGGCCAAACAGTTGATTCTTGTAGGGCACTTATGGAGTATATGACTCCAAGGCAAAGGTAGATAATCTGGAATAATAATAAATTACTAATATATATTTTTATGTATATTCTATAGGTTTAGACATAATTCGTGGTACGTCATGGACATTTGAAGTTGAGCGTAAATTATACCTATGTTGGGTATGAGGTGCTATGGCTCTATTCTCCTCTATTGAATTTTCTACTGAATTATCATCTGTATCCTCAGAAAAAAAACGGGAATGGATCTACGGGTTGAAGGCTTATTCTTGTCTCTCTTGTTTCACCATTGTCATGTACTGGATATGCTCTCTTCACATTAGGATTTAAGTGTGGTGTAATATTATCTTCATGCATAACACGTACTCTATCTGTATGCAATGTCTTTATATTGCCGGATCTAATATTTCTTACTTTCATTACTACATCACTCACTTTATCTAACACTCTGAATGGACTATTGTAGGCTGGCTGTAGTTTTGACGGTAACCCTTTTCTTGGTACTTGTTTTACATATACTGTCTCCTATTTCAATTACTTTTATCTTTGCTCTCTTATTTTGGTTTTTCTGTAACATTCCTTTAGCTTCCTCTAAATATAGTTGGCATCTAGCATAAACTCTACTAGCTTTAGTGGCCATTTCTTGTTTATAATCATCAATATTATATCATATTTTTTCTTCTTTCATTATTTCATTAACAAATTCTTTACCTTGGTCTGTGACCAAGGTCTTAGGTACTCCTTTTAATATTTCATTAACAAATTCTTTATCTTGGTCTGTGACCAAGGTCTTAGGAACTCCTTGTTTACATACCACAGATTCAAAAAATACTTTAGCTACTTCTATAGCTGTCTTTGTTTTAATCGGTTCAGCAATCAAATATCTTGGAAGCACATCAATCAATACTAAACAATATTTATATCCTTTTTCTGAATTTCCTATGGGCCCAATTAAATCCATGTGTACACGTTCAAATGGCATATTTACATCCGGATAACTTCTTAGTGGTGCTGGAGCGTCCCCCAGTCGCTTAAAGCGATTACATACCAGACATGCTTTGCAATAATTCTCAACATCCTTTTTCATACCGATCCAGTATGAAAACTTTTGACATCTTGCTAAGGTAACTTGCACACCCCCATGCCCTGCAGGTAGCATAGAGTGTGCTAGTTTCAAAGCTTGATGTTTATAAGAATTAGGCATTACAATCTGTCTGGTCATTTCACCATAATTATTTTTAGCCAATCTATATTAAACATTATTATCCACATTCATTTCTGCTAAATTCAATCTTCCAACTTTCTTTTTGTGCTTATTTAATTCTTTTTTTAAAGTGTCGACATCATAATCTTTCTTTAATAATTGTTTCAATAATCCATAATACTCATCTTCATCTTGTAATCTTATTAATTTTTCTAGATCCCATTCGAGATACATATCTGCTTTTTCTTCTGTTATCACATATATATTTTCATCCTCTAGGCTATCTTCTTGAGGCCTTAATCTAGACAAACAGTCAGCTACCTTATTTTCTTTACCGGGGATATATTCCACTTTAATATCAAATTCAGCTACTAATAATTGCCATCTAGCGATTCTACTGTTCGCATTTGAGGTAGTTAATAGCCATACCAGTGGTCGGTGATCAGTGTGAACCATTATAGGATATCCTAGACATAATGTCCTGTTTATTTTCAGACCATACACAATTGCTAATGCTTCTTTTTCAATAGTACTATAATTAATCTCAGCTTTATTTAATTTTCTGCTGAAAAAAGTGAGTGGTCTCAAATTATCATATTCATCCTTTTGTTGTAGAACACCACCAATTGCAATATTAGAAACATCTGTGGTGAGATAAAATGGTCTTTCAAAATCAGATATTTGCTCTGACAATACCTTTTTGAGCTTAACAAATGCTTCTTCGGCTTCCTTATTCCATTCTATGGATTTTTTATTATTTTTTCCATTCATGTGACCTTCTGTAAGTTTATTTAGGGGAGCTGCTATTCCAGTATAACCTTGTATAAATTTTCTATAATAATTAGTCATCCCCAAAAATGATTGTAACTGTTGCGGCGACGCATTTAGCATGTAAATAGTGTTGTAGCAGTGTAGTTATTGTGTAGTGTAGTTGTGTGGAGGCAGGGAGCGGTGGGTCACTCAGGCCTCCCTGGGGAGTGAGGGTTGACAGGTGTCAAGATACGGTGACCTACGTATCTGTGTTTTCGGCGATACGCAGTCGTGGTGGGGTGTGTTTGAGAGACGTGGCTGGTTGTTGGAAGGAGAAAGAGCGAGGGAGTGAGAGAGTGAGGAGTGTGAGAGAGACAGAGACAGAGGGACACAGCGGAGGAAGGCCGATCCTGGGCGAGTGAAGGGCAGGGCCTTGGATGGAAGTGGACAGGGTGGCCGGAGAAATGGCATCCCTGGCTTCCTTAGGCCTGTCCTCACTAAGGGAGTGGCTGACTGGCTGTGTGGAGGTTGTGGCCTGACTCCTGGACGCGTGAAGGGCGTGGTACCTTGGAGGGAAGTGGAGAGGGTGGCCGGAGATGGCGCCCTTGCTTCCTTAGGTTTCGCCTTCGCGAGGGGGGTGGGTGGCCAGCATGGCTGTGTGGAGGCTGCTGTGTGTGGACTTGTGGAGGCTGTGTGTTCTGGGTGAACCTCTTGTGGAGAACTCTTTGTGCCCTGAGTCTGTAATGTTGTGCTGTACCCTGTAAGCGTGTTGTTTGTAAATATACCAGGAAAGGAATAGTGTGGTTGTGTGTGATTTGTGTAAAAACACCCCTTTTCTCGTCTCGCCAACCCCCGCTACACGAGCCCCAGGAGAGCGTTATCTCAGTTAAGGAGAGGTAACGTGTTTTGGCGACACCCTGCCTTGGAGGGGAAGTGAAAAAGGGGGGTGTGCCGTAACATAACTCTTTTACTGTTTTGGGAGTGGACATCTTATTTACAGTTTCTATTTTATTTGGCTGAGGTTTTAATCCCTCTGCGGAGATGATATGTCCTAAATATTTTACACTTGACTTAAAGAAAGTGCATTTCTTTAAATTCACCTTTAATTTTGATTCTTGGAGTCTAAGAAATACTCTTTCAAGATTATCTATATTATCCATCAAATCTGTACCTTGAACTATAATGTCATCTAAGTACACATGTGTGTTATGGCCTGTCAAGCCTATTAATACTTGATTTATTATTCTACAGAACGACATTGGGCTATCTTTCAAAACTATTGGCAAAACATTATGTTACTGTCTTCTGTAAGGGGAATTTGATGAAAATCCTGTTTTAAATCTAAACATGAAAATATTTTTCCCTTTCCTAAGTTATGAAGGATATTATTTATGTTAGGTAAGGGATATGAATCATTCATAACATGAGTGTTTAAATTCCTGAAGTCTATACAAAGCCTTAATTTACCATCTTTTTTTATTACTGGCACCTAGGGTGACTGAAAAGATGATCTTGAAGGTCTTATTATTCCATGTTTTTCCATTATTTTTATTTGTTCTTTTACTTTTTCATGGTAACAAAATAGGATATGGCTTTCTAGGCTTAGGGGTGACTCTAGTTTGATGGTATGATAATAAAATGGAGTAACACTCGGAGGATCATCATCATTTGCAAAGACTGATGGATATTTCATAATAAGTCCTTTTAGGATCTTATTTTCATTACTGTTTATAGAATACATGTCATCTATTGTCTGAAAAAGACAATTCTGTTGTTCCTCCTTATTCTTTTCTGTTATGGTATTCACATTATTACACTGATCAACCGGCAAATTTTCTTTATTACATGGCTGAACAAATCCTAAAGTTTTCCTTGGTTCTAATTAAATTTTTTCATTTGTCACATTTATATACTGTATAATGAATCTAGATTTCCTATTTTCTTTATCAGATTCTAATTTCACTATCCCCGGACATAATATGTGAGAATCCAGCGTTTCCTACTACTGGCTCAAAAATAGCTGTGTCATATTCCACTAAACTTGTTTCAAGTTCTATACAACTTATATTTTCTCCTAATACTGTTGCTTCAGCTACTGAACATTTGAATTCATTATTCTCTATAATCTCCTCTTTCTGTGGCGTTTTATTTTCTTTCGTTATATGCAGTGCATATTCTAACAGTATTTCGACTGTAGTCACATTTTTTCCTTCAATAAAGAGCTTCAGTGGGTTAGTCTGAAATTTTACATCGTACCTTTTCATAAAGTCGCAGCCTAATATTAATTGTGAAGTTAATCCTCTTTCTTCACTAATAATTAATTCATGTATATAATTTCTTCCTCCTATTTCTTTTGATAATCTTGTTTTCCCTGCAGTGGCCATAATATTTCCACTTGCGTTACGGATTGTGGTTAAATCTTGAATTCTTTTAATTTTTCCTAATGATTTAATTAATTCAGCTCCTATTATGGAAACTCCTGCTCCAGTGTCAAACAATGCTAAATGCTCCTTACTATTTCTATCTACTATTTTCACTTCAATAAATATGTGGCCTGATTTACCATTTACTGCTCCTATAACTACCATGGATGAATCGGCGTTTTTTTGCTTGTAAAGTGTGATGATTTGCCTTGTGGCGGATACCCTGGCACATTTCTGCATTGTCTGTTAGTGTGCTCTAACATGCCGCAAGAGAAACAAGTGACTGTAGGTCGGCGCCATTGTGGAATTTGAATTTTACAGTATCTAGAAGTATGACCAAATCGATGACATCTGAGACATTCTGAGGCTCGACAGTGTTGTGTGTCGTGATTATTTAACCTACATTTTTGACAATAGGTTTTATTCCTTCCTGTTGTGGTCTGATGAACAGGGATTTCATGTGAGGTGATGGAATTTACTGGAATACTTTTACTCATTTCTTTCCTTATAGCAACATCTGTAAGCTGAAGGCTTGGATGTGAGGCTACGTATTTTAATGCCTTTTTATAGACAGTCAAGGGGATTTTCATATCAGCTTCTGATAAAATGTATGAGAAGTCTTTGGGTAATGCATTTATAAAAATAGAAACAAACATATCATTATAAACTTCCTTGCCTGTAGGCTTGAGTGATTCTAACTGTTCAACAATGCCTTCAATTCTGATGTAGAGTTCAGTTAATGTCTCTCTTGTTCTCCGAGTGACAGATGATAATTCATGCATCAGACTAGGAAGAGAACGATCTTCGGGATATATTTCTAAAAATGCTTTTTTTACGTTAGCCCAATCAAGTTTATATTTGGAAGCACAATGATTGATATGCGTGTAAGCACTGTCTAATGCATACTGCTTAGCTAACTCAATACGTCCTTCATCATTCCAATCAGTTCGAGTTCGGTTCTCGATATCAACTATTCAAGAATGAGCACTTGTGGATTCACTTCCTCCACAAAAGTATGGTAATCCTATAACTTTGTTAAAATTATTCCTTGCATTATCTGTAATTGCCTCTACAATATCATCCTTACTAAAGCAGCTACTGGTACTGCCAGGTGATTGTACTTGAGCCATTTTGCCTTTAAGATTTTCTTGCAACACAAGATCAAATGTTAATGTGGTTGATTCTCTAAGCCTCAATAATTTCCTAAATCTGCTAGGTTTTAACAATCCTGGATTAATGCGTCTCATATAAGTCACAAAAAATCATACAATTTCAAACTAAGTTGAAATTGTAAAAAAAAAAAATTCTCTCTCTCAATGTTGCAATCTATTAATTCAATTTCTCAAATTGCACGATTGGTTGCAATCTATTAATTCAATTATTGCAATGTTGCAATGATCCCACCGCTGCCACCAATTTCGTTGCACGTTATGCAACGTTTCTGTGTTCTGTTAATCAGCATATACTTTGGTCACGAGGTACAGAACACTTTGATTTTTCTATATTTAATCAATCAAGTTGACAATCCTGCTCCAACATTATTTCCTTTATCAATATTTAACATATATAAATGAACAGGCACATTAGATAATCTCTTTAGGAGCTCACAACAATATCCACAATTTTGAGCAACACATAACATTCAAATCCTGGGGCAATTCATAATATTCCTATCTGGAACAATGCATAATATTTGTTCATCACAATCCTACATAAATTAATATCCTTAAAATAAACATCCTACCAGCTGCTAAAAAAGACTACATTAGAATCAGAGTTCTACTCACAATAATATTCAGAATCCCCATTCTGAAGCTGAGGTGGTTGTATCTCCAAGTGGAAAGGCTGAGTGAAGTGATTCTATAGGCCTCTACAGTCTGAATATATACACTCAAACTAGCAGTTACCAATTCTCGCAAGACAACATTTTGGGAGGCCCCAACATATATGTTATTTTTCCTTAGACTTCTGCTTCTTTATATAACTGTGAGTTTCCCTTAGAGTTCTGCTACCAGATGTTTGGAGGGACCTTTCTCAGAAGGATTACCCTACTGGTTCCTAATCTGGGTCAGATTTACAAAAGGGGGAAAGCCGACATGGTTTATGACCTAGCTCGGCTAGTCTGATAATCCCGCTAATCTGAGAATCGGCTGTCTGGAACAGTCGCTTGTTTTGGTCTCCTTATGACCGCACTAATCGCCACCTCTGACCTCCCCACTTTCACATTCCACAAATCCACATGTATCTTCCATTTTCACACGGTATCCATCTTCCCCGTTATCACACTATCTGGTCACGACAAGTACACCAGGGTCGATGAAAACACCTACACCAGGCCGTATCACTGCTTCCAGTGTGTGGGGTCACATGGTCCTAGATCTGTCCACTGCCCTCACAACCAGGACGCTCAGCAGCTGTACAGCACCTTAGCACGTGATGGGGTTATCCTTCAGGAAATAAACAAACAACTCAGGGAACTACAGCTGCCCAAAATCCAGGTTCCTCACAGGCCAACCACCACCACCACCCAAGCCAGCAACATCCACATCTTCACCTGCTAGAACAGTCCAGCCAGGGGTCTCGTTCGCCTCAATTACCACAGAGAACAGATACAACATCTTAATGACTCTCCAGGAAGATGAAGAGTCCATACAAGACGCACCCATTGCCCCAACCTCTCCACCAGCACGCAGATTTAACCACCCACGAAAGCCTCCTCGTAGGCAGTCGGGTTACCTGCCACCCCCGACAACCCCAACCCTTCCTGACCTAGACAATGAGATACACCACTCTGTTACCACAGCAGAAATACACCAGCAGCAGGACAACACAGCAAGACAAGGACGGGAAACACACCGCACCTCACGCCATGCCACCTCCTTACCACCACAATATCTTCAAGACTCACCCTGCCCACTAGAAAATACCCCCTCCTCACCCTCTATAGAAAACTTTCTCTTCAGCCTTCTCAACCTTCTATGGAAAGGCTACCACCTTTACCAGAAGGATACTTCATTACCTAACATTTTAACAGCATTGTGGCTCACTCTCTCCATTCTCCTGTCAACTCTCTTTTCATAAAAGCACTCACCTTTCTACTCTGGAATGCCAAGTCTCTCCTCAGGAAATCCCAAGAACTACAGTCTTACCTGCGGGACACAACTCCCTCAGTGGTCGGGCTGTGTGAGACTTGGCTCATCCCCACCCTCACACTTAACCTACCTGGATACTCCATCTACAGGCAGGACCACCCCCAGGGACGCGGTGGGGGAGTTCTCCTCACCCTTCTTGACGAGACACCCCACTCGCACCTCACACTTCCACCGTGGTAGGGTGGACACCTGGAAATAGTCACTGCCCGGGTAGGTTTACAAAGCGGCTGGCTCACAGTGGCAGCTTGCTATGACCCAGGGGGGAAAGCAATCTACCAGGAACTTGAGCACTATTTTTCCTCCCTTCCACCTCCAGTGGTCATCATGGGGGACTTTAATGCTCATCACCAGAGCTGGGAACCTAACCTACCCTCTCACCACAGAAACTCTCCTGGTACCAGTTTATTTCAAATCCTGCTGGACTCTCCCCATCTGTCCCTGCTCAGCCCACCAGGACTACCCACCAGATTCCACCCCTACACTGGTGCATCCTCAGTCTTGGACTTGTTCCTTGGTGATCCAAGATTTCACAACTCCACCTTCTCCACTGGCCCATACATGGGGAGTGACCACCTTCCTATTTTGGCCTCTCTCCCACAAGCTGCTCCCAAACCTCATCCCGGATGCCTGCCACGATGGAAAATAAAATCCTATGAGTGGTCAAGATATGAAGCAGCCCTCACAACTTCTCCTGACTACTCCACTCTTTCCCTGGAGGAGGCAGCCGAGTCATTCAGTCAGACTCTAGAGGAAGCGGGTAAGACTGCCTTCCGCCTCATCACCCGTCACACTCCCCACCCCCCAGGGAATGAGAACTGTGCCCAGGCAGTACAGGCCCGCCGTAGAGCCTGGAACAGGTGGCGCAGGACTCCAACGACACAGGCAGGCAAAGAATATCGTCGACTGGATGCTAGTTGTGCCAAGACCATCTTGCAAGCTAAGAGAAAAGCATGGGATTCCCACTGCTTATCTCTTTCCTTTTCCTCCTCCACAAAAAGAACATGGGACTTCCTGCACTCCATGGAGAGCAAGAAGGCACGTCTCCCCATCTCCCTGCAAGATCCTAACCAGACCCAAACAGCCCTAGATGACCCTCAGAAGGCAGAAGTGCTGGCAGACTATTATAAGTTAAAAATAGGTCTTCCCCCCACCCTCCGCCCACCTGCAGATCTCAACCAAGTCATCAATAGTACCATCGTCTCTCCTAGTGTTCCTGAACTTGCACAACCTTTCACCCCACAGGAACTGACCAAAGCCCTGCAGACGCTCAAAGCCAACAAAGCACCAGGACACGACCACATTTCTTATGAATTCTTCACTCACCTCACCACACAGCTACAAGAAAGCCTCTTGTTGATGTACAACACCAACTGGATGACAGGGCAATACCCAGCCAGTTGAAAACCATCCACCCTCATCCCCATCCCCAAACCTGGTAAAGATACCACACTCCCATCAGCATACCGACCAATCGCCCTCCTCTCCTGCATTGGGAAGCTAATGGAGAGACTAGTCACTACCAGGCTTACCTAATGGCTGAAGTAAAAACACCTGCTAAGGGAGGAGCAGTGTGGCTTTCGTCCCCACAGAAGTACCCTTGACGTGCTGGGTCAAATGGAGTACCACATCTGTGACACTTACCGCCAGAGACAGGTCATGACAACCCTCTTCGTAGACCTGGAAGGGGCATTTGACTCAGCACCACACACGGGGATCCTATATAAGCTGGTTAATATGGGCATCACAGGAACCACTCTCACCTGGATTAAACACTTCCTCACTGACCGTTCCTTCCAGGTTGCAGTGGGTGCCTCCATGTCTTCTTCATACCACATACAGAGTGGTGTACCACAAAGGTCAACACTCAGCCCACTCCTCTTCAACACACTCCTCTCTGACCTCCACATACCACCCCACTCACACCTTCGCATCTATGCTGATGATATCATCAGCAGGGCACCAACACTAACCCAGGCACAGACCCACCTGCAAAAAGCTGCAACAATGCTGGGGGATTGGGTGACCTCCTGGAGCCTCACACCCAGTGTAAGGAAAAGCACACTCATGTGCTTTACCCTGAAAGCATTGCACACCCCACCTCAAGTGAAAATGTGCAGCGAGACCGTCCCATACTCTACAACTCACACCTTCCTGGGGCTGCGCATGGATGGTCCTCGTCTCTCCTGGGCCAGGCATGTGGAATACCTCCGCACCTCCTGCAACAAAAGGCTCGATATAATGAAGAGGATCGCAGGCATTCGCTGGGGTGCCAACCGTGACCTACTACCCCAGTACTACCTTGCCACCGTCAGAGCCAAACTCATGTATGGTAGCAGCATATATGGGTCAGCGGCACCATCTCCCTTCACCAAGCTGGATACCATACAAAATAACGCACTCAGGATTTCCATGGGGGCCATGAAATCCTCTCCAATCATCTCCCTCCATGCTGAGAGTGGCACTCTTTCCTTGGCTAAACGCAGAAGATAGGTACTATGCCACCACTACCAGCGCATCATGAGCCTGCCACTCTCCCATCCACTCAGCACTCTTTACACCAACTCTGAAATGACACAGCACACACCATTATGGCATCCTGGAGCCAGACAACCCCTGCTGGTGAGAGCCCTGCAAGCTCATAACATCCTCAGCTTGACTCCACCACCTCCACAGCCCACCAGTCCACACTCTCCTTTACCACCCTGGATGGACATCTCCCACATGTTTCACCTGGTGATTCACTTGGTAGGGCCGCAGATCGGAAGCAAGGCCAATGACCAAGTAGCCCAGTAGGATAAAATGACACGCCAGTCAAGATTAATATTAGTACGACATGAATTTTAACATACATAGTTTAAACAGTAATTTAGTTAAGGTATTAGGTCTTGGTATTGTTGAAGCATGTATAGTGTGTTAGAGATTATAATAAAAATATGGAGTGATGGAGGGTGTGCGCTAATTTGGATATAAACTGTGCAATGGTTGGAGCATTGATAACATCATGGGGGAGGGAGTTCCAATGGTGGATGACACGGCATGAGAAAAAGCGTCTGCGTACTTCTGTTTCATCTCTAGGAACAAAAACCTTGAAGTTGTGGCCTCTTGTTCCAAGTTGGGGTGATAGAGTGAATAGGTCTGTAGGTTGGATGGGTGAGAGGTCATGGAAGATTTTATAACATAATATAAGGTCTGTTCTTAGTAGTCTTCCTTTGATGGAAAATAGGTTTAAATTGGATAGCTTTTCTGTGTAAGAAAGATGTATAAAATCTTTTATTTCCTTAGTCCAGCGACGTTGGATGGATTCGAACAGTTTTAAGTCACCCAGGAACCCCATGTTCCAGACTGGGGAGGCAAAGTCAATTAGTGGTCTAGATTTGGTTAGGTTAGGTTAGGTTAGGTTAGGTTAGGTAATCAGAGATAAATAGGGATTTCATAAAGGATGAGGAACGGCACACAGTGGACTTAAGTACGTTGGTAGCAACACCACCTGCTTTGGCTACAGATTGTCTGATGTGGGAGTGAAATCTGAGTTGGGTGTCTATGAGAATGCCAAGGTCTTTATGGGAGATGACTCTTCTTATGGGGTTCCCATCGAGCATATATGACCTCATATTGGGATCGTGACCACGCTTGAAGCGCAGATGGACACATTTGTTGAGGGCAAACTTTAAGCCCCAGGAAGCAGCTGTTGATACCAAGGTAGTTATGTCACGTTGCAGGTCTTGGCAGATAGGTGGGAAGGAATCAACTGGGTGATGGAAGTAAAGTTTCAAGTCATCAGCAAACATCATATACTTGCAAGAGACATTGGAGCAGAGGTGGTTGACAAATATAAGAAATAGTAAAGGACCCAACACTGAGCCCTGGGGGACCCCGCTGGTGACTGGGAGTACATGGCTACATAAACTAGCAATTGAGACACTCATGGTTCTATTGGAGAGGAAACTAGTGATCCAGCTTAACAAAGTATCAGAGATGCCAATATCAATTAGTTTGACAATAAGAGTTTCGTGATATACACGGTCAAAGGCCTTCACAAATTCAAATAAAACTACCTCGACCGTGAGTCCCAAATCATATCATAGCGTGACCTTGTGGTAGGTCAGGAGCAATTGGTCAGATACAGACCTACCAGCTCAAAGGCCAAATTGTGCATCATCAAAAATGAGGTGTTCATCAAGAAAACTGTACAGTGATTTGGTTATAATTTTTTTAAGGGTTTTACATGGAATTGGTGTGAGGCTGATAGGTCTATAATTTAGTGAATCTCTCTTAGAACCTTTTTTTTAAAAATGGGAGAGACTATGGAGTGTTTCCATAGTTTAGGTACTACTCCAGAAGTTACAGATGATTTAAAAAGGAGATAAAAGGGGTAACCCAGAGTTTGTGAACATTCTCTGAGTAACATTGGATGGAGGTTGTCAGGACCCATAACACTATCAACCTTAAGAGATCTGAGTTGGGTATCAACGTCAGAGATGGAAAAGACAACGGACGAAACCGACTCTTGACATTGTTGGTGAGGGCTGGGGTTGCTCAAGGTTTCAGTGGTGAACACAGATGCAAATGCAGTAACAAACTGATTAGCCATGAGGTGAGGGTCGTTAGTGAGTTGATTGTTGATGAGAAGAGGGCCAACGGATGGGGGAGCAGCCTTCTTGTGTCTAATATAAGAATGAAATAATTTGGGTTTGGTTGATCGCTGGTTGATAAGACTTACCTCATATTCACATTGTGCAGAATATACATTGTGTCTGAGGTTATTATTGGCAGCATGGAAGATGTATAGTTTCTGGAGAGTAAGATGAGATCTGCGACCGAATGTCCGTCTACAGTTAACATATTCTGCCCAAACCCTGGACCTCTGTCTCTTCTTTTGTTGGGATACTCGTTTATGCCATGGGGGCACTCGATTATGGGGCAGTTTGGGGGGTATGTAGTATTTGGTTAAGTCGTATAGAATAGATGTGAGATGGTTAGCCATATGGTCGGTGTCAAAATGAAGAAACTCAAGGTCCCAGTCATATAGGGAGAGAGCGGAGTTCAAGGTGCTATACTTGCCACGAGACCAATCAAGAGTCCTCAGGGAGTTGCTTGTGCTGTTGCTATTAAATTGGAGGGTTTGAAATATATAAGTTAAAAATACGAGGGTGTGGCCACAGTGGGGGAAGGGAGGGAAGATGTGAATATCACCCACTGTCATGATCGGTTGTGAGTACTAGGTCAAGAATGTTCCCAGAAGCAATAAAGGTAGGTTTAGTGACATGTTGGTATAGTCCAAAGGTCCTAGGTACGGTGCATCAGATTTAGAGATGTTGGTATCAATAATGGGTTCACTCCAATAAATGGAAGGCAAATTAAAATCACCTAGTAAGATTAGCTCTTTTCCAGTGTTGAATTGACGGATGAAATCTTCGTCAGGTGAGATGCAGGGTGGGCGGTAAATAGCTAATAGGAAAAAGATTAAGTTGAGGTAAAAATATTTGTAATGTGTTAGGAGGTAGGAGGATAAGGTGCGTCAGTATAGAGTGTAACGTTAAGTGTGTTCTTGATATATATCGCAACTTCATGTTTGGTCCTGGCAGAGTTATAGTCATTTTTAAAGATAGAGTAATTCTGGAAACATAAGATGGAGTTAGATACATGAGGCTGGAGCCAAGCTTCTGTAATGGCAAAAATGTCGATGCTATGAAATGTTTAAAAAAATTGTGAACGTAAAATACTTAGTTAGCTAGGTTATTGACGTTTTTAAGGGCACAATTTAAAATCGTGGAGTTGGAGAGTGATATAGCATTTTGTTTTTTGTTGGCAATGAGTTAGTGGTTAGGTTGGGTGTGGGAACATGTGGAGCAGGTTGGTATGTGCGTGGTGGGGCAAGTGGAGGTGGGTGTTGTGTTGGCAGGGGAGGGAATGTTAAAGGAGAATGGTTGGAAGGGTTAGGGTTTGGGGCTGCCGAGGCATCTGATGACTGGTTTGCGCTGTGAGGTTGTGATTGGGTAGCCGCCGAATGTGTTGGTTTTTGAGGGCAGGGTTACGGTTTTTCAGAATTTCTCTCTGCTTAAATGTTAGGTCTCTGTTAATTAATACTCTGGGGTAGGTTGAATCTTTAAGGTTTTTGGAAGCGTTTAATAGATTTCGACGGAGAGAAGAGTCGGTAATCTTCGCTCTGACTAAGTTAGGTCTGATTGGGACTATCTCATGGAGTTGAATATTTTTAGTCAGTAGAATAGATGTGACCACATCATCAAATTTATCCTGGAGGGTTGCAACGTCTGTACCTAGTCCTCGAATAACTATATAGTTGATCCATTTCTCCCGTTCTTTAGAATCGGTAACTTCCTCATGAATAGTTTTCTGTAACTCAGCTGGCGGTGTTACAGGAGGGGCCGATTGACAAATATTTTTAAGTGAAGTTTTGAGATCTTTCACATCTTCTTGGAGGGTGTGTACTATGTCAATCAAGGGTTTGATTAATTTTAAGTCATCATTGAAAATTTGGACAGAGATAGCGAGTGACTGCACAGTATGGAATAGTTGTGTGAGGTCTTGCTGGGAGGGAACAGTATGCATTTGGGAACTAACTGGGGTACTATGTGATTTACCTGATTGACAGTTGTTACAAAGGTAGTTTAAGTTGGGGGCACTGGATAATTGTTGAAAGATTCCCTTTGGCAACCCACTGCATTTGTTATCAGCTTGTACCCACACTCCACAGCCGTCACACTCAACAGAATCGTCATTGTTTTTTTATGCTAGTGCTACAGAATCCATATGTGTAGAGGGTGGTCTCCTTGCTCCTAGTTACAGCCATGCTTACCGGTCTAGGCACCACAACCAGACGGACAACCAAACAAACATCCCAACAACAACTCAGATGGACAACCAAACCACAGCCCAGACGGACAGCCCAACGACGCAGCAAATAAAGTGCAGCTGTCACGCAACACCACGAAGCAACCAGACTCTAGCTGTCACACTTAACCGTAGCACAGGTTCTGCTGCACAGCCACTAAGGTGCCAGTACAACAGGACAAGGCCGGTAGGCAGTGAAAAAACAAGGTGCAGCTGTCTCGTAACCCTACAAAGCAGCCAGTGACTCTAACTGTCGTACTTGGACCGTAGCACAGGTTCTGCTGGACAGCCACTAAGGTGCCGGAACAAAAGAACAAGGCCGGTAGGCAGTGAGCAGAACAGCTGGTGCAGACAGAAAAAGCACCACAGTACGAACAACGGAGCAACAAACCACTCAGTTACCTCACAAAGCCAAATCATGCAAAAGCACAGAGCAGAACAGCAAACAGCCAAATACAGGGGTGCTGTTGTTAGGCGAGAACCTGTGGTTGAAAAATGACGGGTCTTGGGAGCGTCTGCCCTGCATATTCCTGGCCTTCCTCCTAAACAATCTGCCAGTATTCTAGCAGCACCCCTCTTCTAGCAGCTGGACAGGACACTGTACCACAACCATTTAGAAATATTTACTGATGGCTCCCTATCCCCAGCACCCACTGCTACATCAGCAGCCATCTATAACCCTGGCGCCTCCATCTGCAGGACGTGGAGGCTTCCACCGGAGACAGAAGTGGTGACAGCGGAGCTTTACGCCCTCCACCAAGCCCTTACACACCTCTGCATCTCTTACACTAAGGGCAAAGCTGTGGTGTACACAGACTCCCTCTTATCACTTCACCTCCTCCTCTCCCGCCACCCAGCCTCATTCACGACCCTCGTCCACGCAACACAACGGACCCTCCTCCACCTCAACACTGAGGGCTGAAACATCATGCTCCAGTGGGTGCCTTCACACTCTTCTTGGGAAGTTGATGGGGGCGTGCAGGTTGTGGTGCCACAGCCTCTAGTGCCCCAAAAGTGCAGGTTGCAGATGAGTGAGTGGATCAGATCCTGCTGAGTTGACCCGTCCTCTGGAGGAAGGTCCTGGTGTGCTCAGGTGTTGTTGTTGTTGTTGGTGTGTAGGGCTGTGACGGTCTATTAGACCCTATTCGCCCTGGTAGTGTCCTACGAGGTGATCACAGGCGTGGTAGCTGACCGGTCATCCTGAAGAAGGCGCAGGTGAGGCGGATGACAACAGATTGTCGTGAGGGATGCACTCCCACCGCCCCCAGCAGGGTGGGCAGATCGAAGGTGGTGATGTTTAGGGCGAGGAGTTGGCTTCTTAGAAGTATTCGGTGGGAATACGAGCGGGGACACTGCAGCATGAAGTGTTCGATTGTTTCCTCCACATTCCTGCACCAGGGGCAGTAAGGATCGGGTGACAGGCATAAGCGGTATAAGTGAGCCGAGAGTCGTGTGTGTCCAAGGCAGAGGCGGGCTAGAGCGGCATCTAAAACTCGGCACGTTTGCCTTATTCATGGTTGTGGAGAGGAAGACGTGCGATATTGTCCCATAGAGGTGGCACGGAGGGCATTGTTGAGTGTGTTGTCCCAGGTAGAGTGGCACGTTCGTGAGATGAGTCTTTTTGCCGTGGAGAGAGGCAGTGGGAGAGGAGTGATGCTTACCTCGGTTAGGGCCATCTTGGCAGCAGCATCAGCTATCTCATTCCCTTTGATATGTCTATGTGAAGGCACCCATTGAAGGGTTACTTCCCATCCTTGTGTAGTGAGGTTGATGAGGGCCTGTTGTATACTGTGTACTAAATTTGTTGATGTTAACGGGTGGCGGGAGAGAAGGAGATGCAGCGACGAGTGTGAGTCTGTATAGATGACCGTCTGGCAGCTGGTGTAGGTGATGTGTAGATATACGAGAGCTTGACTGATGGCAAACAGTTCAGCAGTAACCACATCGGTTTCGGGGGGCAGTCTCCAGGTCTTGCAGATGGTCTTCTGAGGGTCATATATGGCAGCAGCTGTGGAAGGTAGGTATGGTGAGTGGGATCCATCTGTGTATATCTTGTGGTGGCTATGATATCTGGTGTGGTCGAGCTTAAGGAACAGTGCTGCAGCTAGGGTGCTTGCTATGTTCTTGGATGGAAGATCTGGTACATGAAGAGCGACCATACTCGTGATGTCCTTCCATGGTGGGATGGGGGAGTGTGGCCTGGTAGGTTGTGGCTGAGGTGGTGGTGTCCTGAGCATGTTGTAGGTCCTTAGGGCTCGGACTAACAGAGGCTGTCTTGATCCTGGGAGCCAGACTGGTGATTGTGAGTTCACCCCAGAGTTGGTGTATAGAGTGGTGAGGGGGTGTGGTGGAGGCAGGGTCATTATATGGAGATGATGTTGGCAAAGCGTGTTTTTTCTATGGGTGGCTAAGGGATGCCACTCTTTGCATTCAGGGAGACGATAGGTGAGGACCTCATGATTCCCATTAAGATCCTAAGAGCAGTGTTGTGAATCGTATCCAGCTTGTTGAGAGTGGTGTTAGCTGCCGATCCATACAGGCTGCTACCATATGTTATTTTTGCCCTGATGGTGGCTAGGTAGTAATGTAGAATTTGTTCTCTGCAGGCCCCCCAGCTGACGTCAAGACGTTTGCTGCATGATGTCCGGAGGTGTTCTATGTGGTTAGACCAGGTGACTCTAGGGCCATCTAGTCTTAATCCAAGGAAGTTGTGAAGTCTGGAGTAAGGGACTGGGTCTCCTGCTATGTTGATTCTTGGTGGTATTTGTAGTGATTTGAGTGTAAAGCACATAAGTGTGCTTTCTGAGGGACTGATCTTGAGGCTCCAGGAGTTCACCCAGTCTTGCAGTGCTGTGGCTGCTTCTTGTGCTTGGGTCTGTTCTTGTATGAGTGCTGGGGCTCTTGTAATTATGGTTATATCATCTGCATATATGAGGAGATCGGAATGTGGGGGGATTTGTAGGTCTGACAGTAATATGTTTAATAGTATTGGACTTAACATTGATCCTTGTGGGACAACTCTTTTTATGGAACAGGTGGAGGACTTGGATGCACCTACAGTTACTTGGAATGTTCTGATTGTGAGGAAATTTTTTATCTATGTGAGAGTTGTGCCTGTTAGTCCCATCTTTGCTAGTTTATATAAAATGCCTTCATGAGCAGCTGTATCAAACGCCCCTTCCAAGTCAACAAAGAGTGTTGTCATGACTTGCTTTTTCCTGTAGGTGTCACATATGTGATATTCTATTTGGGCCAGGATATCTAGAGTGCCTCTTCTCGGTCTAAATCCACAGTGTTCCTCTTTTAATAATAAGAACATAAGAACATCAGAATTGAGGAGACTGCAAGAGGCCAGTTGATGACCTACACGAGGCAGCTCCTTGTCCCCCACCCTTGGAATAATCCAATATTTACCCAT
>JAPQNM010000004.1:19687167-19700502 GCA_029783475.1 Metacarcinus magister
ATTTTGTTTTGGTGTTGCGGATGCGCCGGTATGTGAAGAGTGTTGGAAGTGAGGAGTGTTTGGCGGTGGTGGTGGCTGAGTGTGGCGTTGGGGCTTGGGGCCAGCTGGATGGGCGTTGGGAACAGGTGTTTCACCGTCCAAAGAGTGGGAAGATGGCAGGTGGTGGATGTCCACCTCTGTTGTAGAGTGGAAGAGTCCTTCTGGTGAGGAGCGCCCCACAGGTGCCATGGGTGGTGACTAGGCCTTGGGGTAGGAGTGGGTGGTGGTGAGGTTGGAAGGGTGTCCTGGAGGTCAGGTCCGGTCGTGTCGTTTTCTTCTGATGGGTCCTGCAGAACACTATACCTGTTCTCCGTGGTGACAAGAGTAGGAGAGGCAGAGATGGACGGCCCTCGATGGTGTTGCCGTAGATGGTGGGGTGGTAGAAAGGTGTGGTTGAGGCGGCGGCCTGGATTTTGATAGAGGAAGGAGCCGTAGCTGCTTATTAATTTCAATAAGGGGCATCCTTTCCTGAGTGAGCCTGCAGTAAAGTTGTTGGGCCTCACGATTAAAGGGGCAGTATGCTGACCTGGTGCCATGATACCCTCCACACTGGAAGCAATAGTAAGGCCTGTCACAGGTAGCATCAGACCCATGATATGGATGGGGACCACTGCAGCGAGAGCAACGCACATATGAGCGGCAAGTGTTGATGGAGTGGCCTACTCGCTGACACACAGGACACCGGAGAATAGGGAGCAGGTAAGGCTGTATCCAATACACCAGCTGGTCAATGGACACTTTTGACGGCAGTGTACCCGTCACCTTAAGGCAGATCCACTTACCCGTGGTGGAGCGTGGGAGGTGTTGTGGGAGGATCTATGAGGCGTCAACGATGTCACTGCCGTCCAGGGCCCGCAACGTGCGGTGCCCCTCCTCAAGGTCAGTGTCGTCACTAAGGCGGGGTTCCCACCAGGCCGTCACCGTCAGCCGTCATCCCGTCAATGACGTCACAAACACGACGGCCGTCTCTCTCGGAGGAGATGAGCTCCGTCACCGTCACCGCGGCACCGCCATCCGTCATCACAACACAACAGTGATCTTATTTCTAGCTATAATACACTGTTCCCTGGGACGCAAATCACTGCTTACTTGAACTCCCAAGTCCCTCATACTAGCCTCATGAAGCTACATCGAATTTACTGCGAGTTCTTCTCAAATAATAGAAACTATTTGAAAGAACATGAAATAAGGAGACTGCAAGAGGCCAGTTCAAAACCATCCCACCTGTGGTTCGCTTTACCCTACCTTGCCCTACTATATGTGTACTTATGCATAAAACTCTTGCCGTACCTGATAGTATAGCTTCTTGTTGCTGGTGGAATCCAGTAGAGGAGTGAAGAGTGAAAAGTGAAGAGGTGTGTTTTCACAAGATGGCGCCTGGTAGACAAGATGAGCGTCGTCTGGGGAGGATGTGCGTTGTTGCCGTATTTCCAGATGCATCCAACAAAAGTCTTCACATCACATTAATACACACAATTTATGCAAATACAATTAAATATTTATCTAGCTCATGAGGCCTCATTTTATTTTCTGTGTGAAAATGCTTCAAATTGATATTTTCGTTATATCCAAGATATCCAACACCCTAGACATTGACAACACCGCCGCCGTCATCACGTCAAAAGATGAAATTATTTAACTTTTGACGGCCGTCACGATGACGTCATCGACGGCCGACGGAGGGAGAATATAGCCTCGATTCCCATTACAGCCACCGTCAGTGACGTCACGGACGGTGTACGGATTGACGGTGACGGCCTGGTGGGAACCCCGCTTTAAGTGGCCCCACCTTACCATACTGGGCAGCAACACCTTCCCTATCAGTACGGCGACAGGTGACCTGCCACTCCCCTAAGTTGAGGGTGTCCTTCTGTAAATCAGGCACCTTATGGATGTTAGAAATTTGGGTAAATGAATGGTATGTCAGGGGAAATTAGGGTATAGATAGAGGTATATAGCAACTCTGTTGTTTTGCTGGTAGCCGGCCGAACACGCGTACAGCATTCGATCGCCAACCTTCCTTCGTGAACATGTATGAATTTATAGCTCTGTTATTAGTTAGCTAAGCTACAGAGTTAATTCTTAAAAATCATGAAGTGTGTTATATGTGTTAAGCTTGTCATTACTAGAGAGTGTGAATAAGTGTAAAGAAAATGCATTATAGTGTATTTAACGCCAGGGCTAATGTGTTTTTTTTTTTCTTCTTCGGATTCGATCGCTACCTTCCTTCGTGAACAAATTCCGATCTCAGTCTATCTCCACGTCCAGGCTGTTGCTGTTCAAAAGTCTAGGTCAATGAAGCCAGCCAAGTGATATGGGAAAGTCTAGCAGGTTAGAAATTAGTACTCTAGGGCAAGTGATAGGAAGGAATTACACTGTCAAGGTGATAGTAGGTAACAAGTGGTTGTCACGTGTTAATTGGCTGTTGTTAAGGTGTCGTTAATACCTCAGTTTCCTCATCGTTCGCTCTCAGATCCGAAGGAATATTCCATCTGAGACGAAAGAAGAGTGATAGGAATTAACTTGGCCAATTGTTTAGTAGTGGTTGAAAAGTGTTGTATTTTTTTTCGCGCACAAGCTAACTAGTGGTAACCCTCATCTATTATTTTCGAATGTGCTGGTCATTCGTCAAGTGTTAAGTGATATTTTTATATTTATAAGTAATTATCAAATATATATTTTTCGATACTTCATCTTCAAATATCATTATCCCTGAACTCCCTACCCTCTGACCGATTGACAAGGAAAGTGAGACCGAACCTACTATTTGTTTTTATTTATTTTGGTGTGTAAATACGCAAGTATTACACCGGTATGATAAATGGAAGAATATTTTGCTAATACATAATAAGTTATTGTGATTGATTTGCCAGTGCAGTCCTTTCAATGTTTTTATATATAATTCCTTTTTTTATTTTGTATTTTTGCCAATGAAAATATCTTATTTATGCTTATAATGATTAGTTATTAAAGATATAACCATTTCAGGGGGAATGTTGAGGCCTCTGAAGGAATTTTTGTCACATGTTGCTACAGTACCTACTTTCTTATAGTAAAACATTTTTTTTACAAAGATTTCATATTTCATTTCCATATTTCCTTTTTTTTTTTGTCTGTAAATAAGTCCTTTTCTTTTCATGCTATCATTAATAGTACTGTATAGGTATGATAAATGGTGAAATATTTTGCTATTACAGGATATAACTTATTGTGATTTATTTGCCCCCAACCAAGTAGGTGATAAGATAATGGCAGGTGCCCTGGGGAATGCTAAAGTGTGATTGTGTGTCATAATTCCCCACCATTAAAGAAGTCACCATATGTGAATGGAACAGGTTAGGTTAGGTTACCTATACTAATCAGTTTAATTTCAGAGATTGCAGTTTAAATTCCCTTTTTTCTGTCTGGCGGCCGTTTTCTGAGTAGGCCAGTTGTTAGTTTAGTTTATGTTAGGGTAAGTAAGGTTACGCTAGGTTATGTTTAAGTTATAAGAGGTAATGTCCAGATCGATATATTTATCAATTTATCATTCTCTAATTACCTCTGGGCATCATAACTTCCCTAAGAGCTATCCTGTACAACTCGTATGTCATTCTGTTAATTATTCTGCTCACACACCCCTGTTTTAAGACTACTATGTCTGCCAACACACTCTGGAATGTCCCACTTGCATAAAACCGTAATGTTATCAACACCTGCAAATGACATGGCACAGCACGGGATCTTTTTGTGGCTGGTCCAATAAATGCACAAAAAATGCAATAAAACATACAAAGTCTTTTTCAATAATACTAATAAAAAAGACTAGAAAAATAATACTGATATTCCTCAACACCAATCAAAGAAAACTTGTAAGCTTTAGGGGAGCTGAACAACAGTAAAATTACTTAAAAATGCATAATCATCAATGGTGCCACTATATTCTTGGTTCTTGGTGTTGTTTAGGGCTGCGACGATTCAGTCGATCATATGAGCCCTGGTGAAGTCCTGTGAGGGTGTCACAGACGTGTTAGCTGACCCGTCTTCTTCAAGAAGGCGCTGGTGAGACGGATTATAGCTGGTTGTCGTGAGAGGTGGACGCCTGCTGCTGCCAGCAGAGTAGGCAGGTCAATGGTGGTGACGTTCAGGGCCAGGAGTTGGGAGCGGAGTACAACCTACTATATTCTTAACAGAGGTAACGAGGTCGCTGACGCCGCCGCCAAGATGGCTTTGTCGGAGGTAAACATAACACCTCTCCCCCTTCCTCTCTCCACGGCAAAGCGTCTCATCTCTCGGGTTTGCCGCTCTGCCTGGGACAACACACTCCATGATGCCCTCCACATCACATCCATGGGTCAATACCGCAGGGACTCCTCTCCACAGCCGGGGATACGGAAACAATTCCGCCTCCTAGATGTCGCCTTCACCCGCCTCCGCCTCGGCATTCGGCAACACAACACATAAGGAAGGAGAGAAAAATGACTTGATAAAAATAATAATGCAAGAGAAGATGGAAAGTAGAAGAGACCCGTGGATGAATACAGTAAGGAAATACATTGATGAAGCTGACTTAGGAAGAAAATCAATCAAAGAAACAAGTCTCAAGGAAATCAAAGAAAAAATGACATAATGGGACACAAAAAAGTGGAAGAGGGAAGTAAATGAAAAATCAAGTTTAGAAATATATAAATCATTCAAAACAGAAATAAAAGATGAAAGAATATATGACAATGACATGTCATCAGTGATTTTCTATAGGGGAAGGACAAATAATCTACAATTAAATAATAGAAAAAGATTCAGTGGAGGTGAAGTGAAATGTGACATGTGTGGAGCAGAAATAGAAGACATTAAACACTTTATCTTGTGGTGTCCTTTTTTCCAGGAGGAAAGAAATAAAAATATAAACTTGCAACGTCCATATATAGAAAATGAAAATATTATCTTAGGACAATTATTATTCAAGGAGGAAAACATAAAAAGAATTAAGGAATACCTATATCAAATTTGGAAAAAAAGAGAAAAAGAAAAGAAAGAAAGAGGACTGACATAAACTAGAATCTAGAAACAAAAAAGTGAAAGAAAATTAAAATAATAACGAGCACAGTGAACAGTTAATAAGAAGAAAACAGAAAAGTAGAGAGTAAATACAGTCGTGAAAATTGAAAGAGACGACAGAGGAGCGCCGTTGTAAAGGTAATACTCCTCGCCGAACATCTGATCTGACTCACGACTCGCCTACACCGCCTGCGTCTGTCCCCTGACCCACACTGCCCGTGGTGTAGGAACATTCAGGAGACTATCGAGCACTTCTTACTACAGTGTCCGCGTTACCACTCTCACCGTGTTGTACTCCGCTCCCAACTTTTGGCCCTGAATGTCACCACCTTTGACCTGCCCCCACTGCTAGCAGCAGCAGGCGTCCACCCCTCACAACAACAAGCTGTCATCCGTCTCACCAGCGCCTTCTTGAAGAAGATGGGTCAGCTAACGCGCCTGTGAGTGACACCCTCACAGGACTTCACCAGAGCTCATATGATCGACTGAATCGTCGCAGCCCTAAACAACACCAAGAACCAAGACCAAAATGGGCCGCAGCTCCAAAGACAAACGTGATATTTATTACAGACTGGCGAAAGAGGAGGGATGGAGGGCAAGAAGTGCTTTTAAACTCATCCAGATCAATGAGGAGTTTAAAATTTTTGATGGTAAGCAGGGATATACCCAGCTAGGTACAGTTCATGCTTTGCCACCTTACAATCCTACCAAAACAACACCAACTAGGTAAAGGGTATTATTGCAGTTTCAACCAATACACCACACGTAACTATAAACTATCTCAGGGTCTAGATGACAGTGTTAGGAGCATTTATAGCCCCATATTACACTCGGAAATTTCTTTGACTTATAGGGAAATTTCCTTAGATGTTTTAGTCCATATTGGTGAATGTTTTGTTCTATTATTGTCATTATTATGAAATATTATTGCAGTTATGAAGGTTAGGTTAGGATATTAAACCAGGTTTCTGGTTGTGTTTGAATAGTGTAGCCGGGGGTCCAGGTGGGGCGCAGCAGCTGTTTAGACTAGGTTTGTCGTGTTTGCTACATTTAGGGAATTTTTAGGGAAATTTCCCTAGATTTTCAAAGTTCATATATCACTCATATATGCCTCCCCCCAAAAAAAACCCGATTCCCCACAGCCCCCAAGCTTGCTTCAGGGGTTGGGGGGATATGGGTAGAAATAGGGAATATTGGTTGAAACTGCAAATTTACCAGGTAAAGATTCGGTTCTTCAACCACTCTATATCTCTTTAACTTTATAATACACTGCATATTCAGCGGTAAAATTTTACATCTTTACCATAATGGCGTCTGTTTATGAAATAACATGGGGTCTGCACCTCGTCCAACTCCCTAATTTTGGTCATAGAGAACATTTGATAGCTTCTATATCAATATAACCTAGCCTAACCAAATCTTAACCTACATTGACAAATCACAAAACATTGTTCAAACTAAACTAAACTTTACTTTTCAAAGAGAAGGTCTCACAGAAAACATTGAATATCTCACAAACTAAGAATTTGCGACGGAAATGTAATTAAAAAAACCACCTCAAAATGCATCAGGTAATGCAAGAATATAACCCTGAATTCTCTAGAGCATTCTGGTGAAAATCTAAAATAATACCTATTCAGCCTCAGAAAATTATTTAGCTCACCTCAAACAGTCATGAGGCTGAATTACAGAAAAAAATACGGATATTTAATATTTCGTAAAAATATTAAAAAATAAAAATTTTAACAGCAATAACACGCCATTGGTATGGCCAAACGAAACCTAACTTAATAAATAAAACCTAACTTAACCCAACCCAAACCAACCCAACCCAACCTAAACTAAGCGGTATTATTTTGCATTTTCACCTGAATGCTCTAGAGAATTGAGGGTTATATTTTTACATTACCTGATGTATTATGAGAAGGTTTTCTGGTATTTCTTCACAAGTACTGCTCCACCTCTTTTCTTTTTTCTCTCTTGCCCTGCATACTATACATAGTGTACTCAACACATCTGTGAAGGTTTCAGGCGGTGCTCAACATTATTTACCTCGCAAAACGTCTTTGAAGTTACGTTAGGTTGTGTTATGTTAGGTTGGTTAGGTTATGTTAAGTTAAGGTTGTTAGGTTAGGTTACAGTTATGTTAAGCTATGTTAGGTTCTATTCAGTTAGGTTCGGTTATATAAGATGTTTAGGTAAAGATTCGGAAGACTACCCCATCTCTTTTTTGGACAAAGCAATTTTTTTCTGATAGATTTTGATGTGTTTTGAATTAATCTGATGTATTTATGTTATGCCTTGCAATCTTTTTTTTCCAAGGTAAAAATTGCCACAAAAAAGTAAGATTAATTCAAAACCATCAAAATCAATCAGAGAAAAATTGCTTTAAGTAATCCTAATCAAACCTAACCTAACCTAAGCAAACCTAATTAAACTTAACCTAACCTAAGTAAACCTAATTAAACCTAATCTAACGTAACCAAACCAAACCTAAACTAGGTAAAGATTCGTAAGACTATCCAATAGATTAGGTTAGGTTAGGTTTAATTAGATTTGCTCAGGTTTAATTAGGTTTGCTTAGGATTACTTAAAGCAATTTTTCTATTGATTTTGATGGTTCAGAACTCTTGTGGCAAATTTTTATCTTGGAGAAAAAAAAATTGCATAGCATAACAAACAAACATCAGATTAGTTCAAAACACATGAAAATCTATCAGAAAAAAAATTGCTTTCTCCAAAAAACAGACAGAGTCGTCTTCCGAATCTATACCGATTTTTACATTTTATTACCCAAATCAAGAAAAAAATCTAATCTGCGAACCCTAACTTTTGGGTAATAAAATGTAAAAATCTTTTATAACCGAACCTAACCTAACCCACCTAACCATAACATAACTGTAACCTAACCATAACTTAACATAACCTAACCAACCTAACATAACTTCAAAAACATTTTGCTAGGTCAATAATGGTGAGCACCGCCTGAAACCTTCACAGATGTGTTGAGTACACTATATATAGTATGTAGGGAAAGAGAGAAAAAAGAAAGAGGTGGAGCAGTAGTTGTAAAAAAAATATTGATTTTCTTAATTACATTTCTGTCGCAAATTCCTGATTTGTGAAATATTCAATGTTTTCTATGAAACCTCTCTAAAAAGTAAAGTTTAGTTTGGTTTGAACAAGGTTCTGTTATATGTCAATATAGGTTAAGCTTAAGTTCATTTGGGTTAGCTTAGGTTAGGTTGATTTAGAAAGTAGCAAACGTCGAGGTGCAGACGCCATTTTTTTCATAGCCACACGCCATTCTGGTAAAGATGTAAAAATCTACCAACTAAGCTGTTACAAGCAGATTAGAGCTTCAAAAATTGAGCCAAATTACCTTTGCAGAATTTGCATGGGTGTAGAGTTCACCAGCACTCTTAAGGAAGTGATGAAGTCTTTCATCCTTAGAGTGCACTCTGCTAAATAAGTATCTTGCCAAGTATGTAAAGTACATTGGTATCTTATTGCCAGAACACGAAGGAATCAGCAGTGGGGGTGACGATGCAAGTCACACCACCATGGCCATACCTAAAGCGTGTTATTGCTGCTGAAATTTTAATATTTAAATATTTTTACGAAATATGTATTTGTATTTTTTCTGTAATTCAGCGACATGACTGTTTGAGGTGATCTAAACAAGTTTCTGAGGCTGAATTTGTAGTGCTTTATAAGGATGAAAAGATATCGAGTGGTTAAAGAATGGAATCTTAACCCAAAAGCATTTATTCTTATTAACTTACAATCCGAGGAGCTATTTACTATTTACGTTAAAGCAAATACTGAGTATGTTGGTCAATTTTTACATCTACACAATAATGCACCTGGATCTAAATAACACACTTTTCGTATAGATTTTCATTCATGACTGTTTGAGGTGAGCTAAACAAGTTTCTGAGGCTGAATATGCAGTGTATTAGGAAGGTACTTTAACTGCTATAATGTCGACACTGGTAGTCATCTCCATCCTGTGCTGGCGAGACCATACATGTTTATGGTAGAACTTCTTGAAGGCCTTCCACTGCTTAATGCTTAATTTTGTCATGTTGCAGACAAATATAGTGTGTTTGGATAACATTGGTGATTTTACTACCCTCAATGACAGTAAAAAAAAATTGTGCTTCCAGCAGAATTTAAATGGTGGATCACACCTTCACCCTTTGATGACTCAACCACTGCATCCTCATATATGGTTATACATTTAGCTTTGTAAGTGCTCTTCTAATGACATTTTAAACAAGTTAGATTCCTTTAATCTTTTTTTCACAGATGTTTTTTAATTTAGGTATATTGAGAATTCTGCAACACCTCATAATTTATGTCATTTGACGTGGATCCAAATATGCAAGATGGGCAAAAGTTTTCATTATGTATGGGTAGTGGAAAAAAGATGATGTTGGAGCTGTTTATGTAGAGTGACCCAGATAGAATGGATGAAGAAAGGGGAAGAGGACAGGGCTACTCGGCCAAATTATATTTGTTTTGTTGTTACCTTTCCTGATGCAGCATTTCATTGGCACAGGTGTGAGCAGAGTGGTAGACCTGTGTGCTGCGCCGGGTAGCTGGAGCCAAGTCCTATCACGGACACTAAGGTTAGAACAGTTCTCTTTAGTGATTATTAGTTTCATTGAGTGTTGTGTGAAATTCATTCAATAATGATGGGATAGAACATTATAGGATTCAGTTTCAAAAGACACTAATGCTCAATAATTTAATTTTGAGCCAGAGATGTATTTTATTTTATTTTGTTATTGATTGATTCTGGGAAACTGTCTAGAAACTTACCCACAATGCCTATTTGACTCCTTACACAACACACTTTTCACTTCCAAAAATATCCTTAAAAATCCCCATTATTTTGCAAAGTAAAGGTATGTGGTTAGTTATGGGTCTTAACAAGTCAAAGTGGAATCTCATATGATATTTGTGTTAATACCTTCCCGTTGCAAGTAATTTCAATACTAAAAGACACTATTTAACTAATTATATGTATTCAGTGTGTGAAAAACTATGTATATATGTGTATTTACCCAGTTACAAGTAATTTCAGTGCAATTCGACACTATAACTAACAATGGCAATATCGTTTGTGAAAAAACTATGTATATAAATATCTTTACTTACTTGGTCTTAAATAACTTGAGGCAAATGTCATATGGTTCTCACATGGAGTTAGTTGGTGCAACATAACCAACTAATATTGTTCGCCACAGTCAAAGAGTTGATTTTCTTATCAACCTTTATGGAAATTATTCTATTTTTATACTATGACACATGTATGTATTCATTAAAAGAGTGTTTTTGCAGTCCATGTAAGTGGCATGGCTACGAAGCTACTTTTGGTGAACCAAATTGCTGTTATTTTTTGTGTAGATCAGTAATATACCAGCCCGTTAGAATTAAGAGCAGCTTTGTATCTTCCCTTCAGGAGCTCAGGACCAAGGCTTGGGAATGGCTTAGTTATTATTGAGATTTTCCTTTCTTTTCTTTTCTTTTCTTTTCTTTTCTTTCTTTCTTTCTTTCTTTCTTTCTTTCTTTCTTTCTTTCTTTCTTTTACCCATGGCGCCCTCGCGCATATAACGTTGCAGTCCCAGCGAGGATGGTGTTATGGCAGCCTGTGGGTGATCTTAGGCCACTCGGCGGTAGTAACAAAGAAAAGTAGCCAGCCCATGCCGAGGCTTAAACGCGGGACCCTGAGCTGGTATGCCCGACCGCTAGCCACTTGACCACCGCCGTGTTTTAGCACTCAAAAAATAAGCTACCCATGTGACTGCTTTGCATGAAGTGTTGGCTTGAACTGCCTTAAATGAATTGAACTGCAGCATTTTTGCATGTAGATCGGTGATAAAGCTGGCCTATTGAAGCAAAGCACAGCATCATGTGCTTCAGCCAGGGAAATTCAGAATCAGTCCTTGTGCACCTTGAGGATGGCTTTGTTATCAAGAGCTCAGAAACCAAGCCACCCATATGGTTATTTAATATCACTCCCTAGCCAGGACTGTGAAGTCATGCTTCTGCAGGTACCTCTCATTTTACATGAGTTTCAAATATGCATTTTTGGTTTAACACAATGTAAAAAAGCAAGTATTTTTTGCTTTAATCACACAATTTCTTTTGAATAATGTGATACGATCCAAATCGAGAAAAGTGTTTCTTGTTTAATATTATTGTACAACTTGTTTTGTAAGGATCAGTGCCATGTATGATTTAATTCAATGTCTTAGTCATCAAAATTCATAGTGTATCATGAACAAAGGAATAGATTTTACACGTACAGGTTTACAATTTCTTATCCGAATACTTTGGGACCAGACACTTCTCGGATTTCGGAATGGAAGATTTTTAGCATAGATTTTAATGTTTTTTTAGATAAAACATTACAGGGGACCGGATGGCTCAGTGGTAGAGTGCTCACCTTGTGTCCACAAGATCACGAGTTTGTGTTTCGATCCCAGCATCAAGAGCCCTGCAGTAAATACCCTACAGGTGATATAGGCCAAAAATTTAGAAAGAAAAAAAAATTACTCAGTGAGGAAGGTAGCGCTCTCTTGTCACCCTAAAGAGGCTACGTGGCCTTAGGTGGCCTAGTTCAGGGATTCTTGAATCACCCAAATTAATAATTAAAAAAAAGATAAAACATCAAGTGAAGCTTTAAACATTAACGGGGTCAAACTAAGCTAAACACATGAAAATATACTTACATGCATCTGCCTCCCTCAGGAGTAGTGCAGTAGAGCCATCCTTAGTGAAGATTGTGGCAGTGGATCTGCAAGCAATGGCACCACTACCTGGTGTCACTCAGCTGCAGGGGGACATTACCAAAGCCACCACTGCAGAGGCAATCATCAGCCACTTCCAGGGTGACAAGGCCCAGCTGGTTGTATGTGATGGTGCTCCTGATGGTTAGTATGGTGTGAAGTGGTGCTCCTCATGGTGGTGGGTTGTGGTGTCCCAATGTGTCGGACTGACTTTATTTACACTTGGATGGATAGGTATGGGGATTAAGTGGATATGTTAGGAAAACAAGGTAACATCTTTAGAAGCAAATTTTTTTCTCTTTCTTTCTTTCTTTCTTTCACTCTCTCTCTCTCTCTCTCTCTCTCTCTCTCTCTCTCTCTCTCTCTCTCTCTCTCTCTCTCTCTCTCTCTCTCTCTCTTTCTCTTTTAGTATGGCATTGCATACGTTTCTTTCTACTATTTTTGTAGATGTCACCTTTCACTGATATGGGGTAAAAAAGCTCTCAGTAAAGGAAGAAAAACAAAGCTACAGGGTCTGGCAACAAGCAGGATTTTTTTTAACGTAATTTTGTTGTCCATTAGCCGGTACCCTTTTAATGTCAAAATTCTTATTCAATCATTAAACATGTATTGCTTGCATTTTCAAAGCCATAAAATTAATGTGCAGTTAATCTTACTTAAGAAAAATGTGTACAGTCGTTGATAGATATTTTTCCTTTACAAGAGAATCTTTTGAGTTTGTAGAGGAATTTTGTTATCTAGGGGATTGTGCAGCAGATGGAACAGGTGCAAACTCAGATACATACGTTCAAAATAGTGGGAAGAAGTTTAAGAAGCTATTATCCTTTCTAATTTTGAAGTAAAGAGTACTTGTGTACAGCTTATGTAAGGAATGTAATATTTTGATAGTGAAATCCGGACAGTAATGGAGGAGGATGTACATACATAGGTTAAACTGCAATCAGATCAGAATAGTTAAATGTATGTTTAGTGGATCTTGTGGGATCAAAATTGCAAGTGAGTAACAGAAGTAAAATGGGACTCAATTACATTAGAGATATTTTGAGAAGAAACAGATTATGGTAGTTTGGGCATGTGAAAAAGATACAAGTGGACAGACAGACAGACAAAGACCCTAAGACAGAGAGAGAGAGAGAGAGATTATGCAAGTTAGCAACCTTTGATTTAATTCAATTGCAGTTTTTTGCTATATTTTCTATCTCCCACACAGTGACCGGCCTGCATGACCTTGATGAATATGTACAGGCACAGCTGTTGTTGGCTGCTCTCAATATAACCACACATGTCTTGGCAAAGGGTGGCACATTTGTGGCTAAGATCTTCCGTGGCAAGGATGTCACTCTCCTCTATGCGCAACTGAAAATATTCTTTAGTGAAGTTAGTGTGACCAAGCCAAGATCTTCTCGTAATTCAAGCATTGGTGAGGACTTTGGAGGCAAAGCAGGTCCTTCTCTCCTTT
>JAPQNM010000004.1:19705602-19708102 GCA_029783475.1 Metacarcinus magister
GACTGGCCACCAAAAGTAGCTCCTTGCCAGCAATTTCATCCTTACTATTCCTGGATGTCCTTCGTGCAATTCTTCCAGCATTGCTGCTCTGCCTCGTACCGGGATCACCACCCTAGACCTCCAGATGAACTCCATGATGAACAGAGAGGTCAAACATAATTAAAAATCACAACTAAAGTCTTCTGGCCATCCCCTTACCACAGCCAGAACATGATCCTTAGCTGTTCACAAAGCTATCTTATTTGCTGTCACGGGAGTATCCTCATGTACAGTCATCGAGAGCACTACTTCTAGCATTTCATAATTTACTGCTTCTTGATGCAGGGGTAATCTACTTAAACAGTCAGCATTGACAATCTTACTAACTGGTTTGCATTTCAGTTGGCATTGATAATTGATAACTTAAGTGTAGAGCGTTGCAGCTATGTGCTCAGCATTGACAATATTAATTTATTTTTACGCAGCAAACGTAAGAATGGCTTGTAATCCGTAAAAATTATGAACTCTCGTCAATGCAGGTATTTTTGGAACTTCTGTAGACCAAATATTACTGCCAAGCCTTCTCGCTCGATGTGTGCGTTGTTTTTCTCCGCTGCCGAGAGGGTCCTTGATGCAAATGCTAACGGTCTGTCACTTTTTTGGTCTGAAATGTCGTGTGACGGCACCACTCAAACTCCATAAGGTGATACATCACAACTGAGGAATAAAGGAAGTTTTGGGTTATAGCACACAAGCCCTGGGGACTCCTGCAACATTTCCTTAGATTCTTGGCAAGCCTTATCTTGTTTTCCCCCATATCCATCATACATTCTTCCGTGCACCTCTGGGCGGGGCGAGGAGTAAGTCTCAACTGGCCGAGGTGTGGGACCTCCTTCAACTGGGCCTTGTGGAATACCACCAGAGCAGAAACATCACGTCGGTATTCGAGTGACGTGACGTGTGCAGGCTGCTGGTGCTCATTCCTATCCACCAATCGCAGGGCACGTCGCTGCATGACATCCAGTCTCTGCACGTGGGTGACGGCACTCGACATCTATGTCAGGGCACCGTACTCCATACACGGCCGTATCTGTGCCTTGTACAGGGTGAGGATGCCACAGAAGTCGAGGTTGCCTGCCACCCTACGCAGGGTAGAGACACGCTGGGAGGTCTGTCGGGCGACGGCTGCAACATGGAGGTCGAAACGCAGACAACGGTCCACGGCTACTCCCAAGACCTTGTTGTGCTCCTCGAGTGGCAGACACTTGCCCCCAAAGCACACCAGTCCTGAGACAGCTTGAGAGGCAGCGGGAGAGCATGAGATAACCATCGACTGCGTCTTCTCCGGAACAAAGTTGACCTACCACACTCTTCTCCACTCCTCCACCAGTCTGGTCTGAGCTGCCTGTTCAGCTCACTGACAGCGCGCTGGCTGTCCAGGGGACATTAGGAGCGGGAGAGTGTGCAGTCATCAGCATATGTTGCCCCTGTTGATAACTGCTGGAGGAGGTCGTTAATGTAGATGTTCCACAGGATTGGGCCCAGCACTGAACCCTGTGGAACCAAGGCTTGAATGGGGGAAGGCCTTGATGACTGCCCGTTGATCACCACCTGGAGAGTCCTTCCTCGGAGGTAATCTTCGAGCAGCACTAGCAAGCCACCCTGGATGCCCTTGGCGCAAAGCTTCTCGACAAGCCCCGCTTGGCAGACCCTGTCAAAGGCTCCAGCAATATTCAGGGCTACCACGAGGGTGTTCAGGCTCTCGTCCAGGGCGTCCTGCCAGTCTTTGGAGAGGAGGAGGAGGTCTGAGGTAGAGTGGCCGAGCCTGAAGTCAAATTGTCCGTCTGGAAGGAGATGGCTCTCACTCACAATCCTCTCCAGCACCTTGCCCATCAGAGAGCAAAGATACGGGCCTGTAGTTGCTGGGCTTAGACCTCGAGTTCTTCTTGTGGACTGGTACCATTCGCACCTCCTTCCATTGTGATGACTACTTGTTCTCCTTCAGGCAAAACATGAAGACGGTTGAGAGAAGACCTGACAGCTCCTTGGCGTACCATTTGAGGAGCCACGGGCTGACGTCGTCGGGACCGGTCGCCTTAGTCACATCCACGGCACTGAGTAGCCGCTCAATCTGTTCTGTTGTCACAGACATAGTAGTAACAGTGTGGTGGGTTTCCAGCGCCAGCCGAGATGGAGGTCGTCCCGGATCGTCAACCTTCATTTTGTTGGCAAACAGCTCGGCAAAAAGTGAAACCTTGTCCCTGCTACTAGTGGCAGCTGTTCCGTCGGGTCGGCAGAGTAGAGAAACGGCATCATGGTGTCCCCATGGTCACCATGGTCCACCATGTCTCAGAACCAGATGGTACGCTGGGCAGTGTCTTCTCTCACCATGTTCAGCTGAACCTGAGCCAGGACGGCATAGTGGACTGAGCTGCTCACTGGACCCAGCGGCTGGCAGAGGATGTTGATCTCGGAGAGATCTGACAGTACAGGGTCCAGCGACTCTTTCCGCTCGTGAGTA
>JAPQNM010000004.1:19728102-19738102 GCA_029783475.1 Metacarcinus magister
TCTCTTGATATGCAAGTTCCTTAATATAGTTTTTTCTCCTTCCACAAGACTTTACTCACTTTTGCCCACAAAGCAGCAGACATTCATCACACATGCTGACTCTGTCTCAAAAACTGTTATTTAATATTTCAAGGAAATTGTTTAACAATATCCAAATTATGTCTACTTTGCCTGAGGAAAGTTTTCTAGAGTCCACAGCTCAATTACTGGGTGGGAAAAATCAAGACTGGTGAAGACAAGTATGTCTCCCCACAATTAAATGAATGCAACCCCATAGTGAATGCATAAAAAAGGGGGAAGGGAAAATACAAAAAAATTAAGGCTATCGCTATATCACATCACAGATGAAGAGTGCTGGGCTTTGTTCCCGGAGGCTATCTTCCACACTGCCCTCAGCTGTTGCTGCAGCAAGTATCAGTGCTCCAGTGACTGATCCCAGTACCAATGACTGACATCACCAGTGACTACCAGTACAACAGTGATTTGAGCCAGGAACAGCGATGCACTATATGGATACAGTCACTGTCCATGATAGTACAAAATGGTCCTGCCATGGTCAATACCAATGCCAACTTACTTATGACTGATACTAATGATAGTGTGGCCTTGCAAGTCACTTTGCCTTGGCCACAATAAACCAGTTCAGCCTTACCAGAAGCACTGACACTTCCATTAAGCCACTATATCTCAGCCAGTATCAGTGGCTTAACAAGTACCTGGGGACAACTGTTGCACACCACCTTGGCTGTGCCCTTTGAAATCTTCAAGATTTTCTTTAACAACATCTACTTGGGTTAGATTAACAGCCACAGCTAATCACTGTCAGAACCCACTTGGTTATTCTTTTTTCTTTTTCTGGATGGCTTCTTGACGTCTTCCTCCTAGGAAAAAAGAAAAGAAAAGAAAAAAAATTAAATACTATTATACAAATTATTATAATGAGCCTTTTTCAAGTGCTTCATAAAAGGGACCAATGGAAAAATAGTGTAGCTACATGGGTATATGCCTGCAAAACACACATACAAAAGTGTATGTATGAGTTCTGGTTAGGGAAAAAAATTATATAAAAAGCAAATGATGGAAGATGTAATCTGCATATAAAAAAAATCTTTAAAATATCATGTAATTTCAAAGAAAATTAATTATAAAAAGGCAAATATGCCTCCATTGATGGAATACCATGTGGAATACTATCTTGGAGCATGCACCACATGAATCGATTCTATCCTACCGTAGATTTCCTCAGGTGATCTCTAGACAGTTTCCAGCAAGAATTTGAGATTTTCAAAGATGCTAACAAATTCATTGCGTCAATCAGCGGTCATTCACTTCATGGTTGTAATCCTACAGGAGCCTCAAATTTTGTTGGATCTTTGGCAAACCTTTTTGGAACTGCCACCCAAGAAGAGATGGATAACAATCACAGAAATTTAAATGACCTTGAACAATTGACCGAGAATGAACAAAATGCTGCATATGCATTCAGATATAAAGTAATCTTTCGATTATCCATCTTCGAGATATCCATTGTGCGACGTTATCCGTCGCACGATCTTGTGCCTTTTTAATGAAAAGAAAAAGAAAGAAAGAAAGAAAGAAAGAAAGAAAGAAAGAAAGAAAGAAAGAAAGAAAAAAAAACAACAACAACAACAACAACAACAAAACAAAACGATGCATGAACCGTCTTTTCGCCGCTTACGCCGGATACACATGATCGTGCACGGATTCCTGTGTTGTGTACGTATTTGAAGCAGTCTGTGTGTACCTAGTCATGTGCGTTTAGTTTATGACTGTACATTGGTGTGCGTTAAAGGAAGGATATTGTGTGCATATGTTACATATGTTATGTACATATGAGAGAGAGAGAGAGAGAGAGAGAGAGAGAGAGAGAGAGAGAGAGAGAGAGAGAGAGAGAGAGAGAGAGAGAGAGAGAGAGAGAGAGAGAGAGAGAGAGAGAGAGAGAGTAAAACACCCCAAAAGACTACACGGGAAAATTAGCCACACAGCAGACAGCTAGTCGGTGAGCACGGTACAGTGTACCAGTGTACGTGTACAGCCGACCATCTCAGACCTCCATTAAGCCTACCGGCGCCACAGAAAAAGTAGCGTTGCATTATCCGTCTTTCGACGTTATCCGTCACGGTCTCGGCTGCTATACGACGGATAATTGAGATATTATTATTAAAGATCTACGACATGTGAATTCTGCCATCGCAGCAAATATTATTAGACATTTCTCTATTAAAACGTTGGAGATTCAAGGCAAAATTCGTTTATTGAAGACTGTATCATTAATTCAATTAGCTCTATCTGATTTAAACCCTTACAACTAATATCAAAATTGGTTTTCAAGAAATGTTTTACATGCATCAACTGTAATTATATCTAATGATGTCTTTTTAATTAAAACCCACAGGTTTGTGATTCTCTGCGGAGTCACAGTTTTTATAATTCTTTTTGGGCATCTCTACAGTATACACAAGGCAAACAATGCTAGTAGGATCTTTATATTACAGTAAGTCGTCGACTTACGACCTATGCAAATTATGACTGATCGATATGCCTGGCCACTACTGATTTACGTCTGACAGTGCAAGCTGTCAAAGGTTCTGCAGCCATCCAGTCTACAGTTATAACCAAGCAACTGACCAGAACCCTCCACGAAATTGAGAAATAACTACATATTTGGACACCATTAAGCTTTTACACTATGCAGATGAAGGCTAATATTCTATTTCAGACTGAAGGAGTGTGCCAAAGAAGACTATAGTCAAGAGTGGCGGAAGAAAAGAAATTCACCACAATGGGATTATCAAGTTTATCTCTATTGAATAAACTTCTTGCACATTTTGAAGTAATGCACCCAAACATCAAAAGATTTGCAAGGATTGAACGGATGACACATGGTCTGTCAGTCTATTTCAGACTGAAGGAGTGTGCCAAAAAAGACTATGGTCAAGAGTGGCGGAAGAAAAGAAATTCACCACAATAGGATTATTAGGTTTATCTCTATTGAATAAACTTCTTGCACATTTTGAAGTAATGCACCCAAACATCAAAAGATTTGCAAGGATTGAACGGATGACACATGGTCTGTTTCATCTATATCGTGAAATTCACGAGGAGAATAAGAAACAAACAATTCAGACAAAGCCTACGATGTTTATGGAGAGAGAGAGAGAGAGAGAGAGAGAGAGAGAGAGAGAGAGAGAGAGAGAGAGAGAGAGAGAGAGAGAGAGAGAGAGAGAGAGAGAGAGAGAGAGAGAGAGAAAATAAACAAATAAATAAATAAATAAATAAAATAAAATTCCGGCAACCCCAACTGCTGCTCCAGCAGATGACATCAACAATCCACAGCCAGGCACCAGCAGTCAATAAGATATTTTGTATTTGTACAGTATTTTGGTATGTTTAACTAAAGTATTTTTTTATTTTCTGCACAATTATTTTGTATGTTTTGCAGGTATTAAACTATGTAATTTGTACTGTAGTATGCAGTGTTTGACTTAAATAACCTGACAAACGTAAAAAATAAGAAACAAAATAATGTGTAGAGATGATACAAATGGCATATAATAAGAAACAAAACAATGAGACCGCCTTACAACCGGTCAGTTGGAACCAATTGTGGTCGTAAGCTGGCGACTAACTGTACTACACGGTTGAACACTGTTCATTGGACAAACACTGTAACCCTATACTGCGTAGCAGGATGACATCATAACCATAGAGTCGAGGAAAACTGATCTGGCAACATACAGTGCTACCAGATCAGTTTTCCTTGATTCTATGTTTATAGCGTTATCCTGCTACAAAGTATGGTATGGTAACAGTGTTTGTCCAACAAACAGTGTTTGACCCTTACAGATCCTATGAGAAATCCATCCATAAGATCTGTTTAATGTTTAACGCTAAATAATTAGCGGTGTCAGACATCCGAAATGCTTATATGTTACTCGAGGACTCTGACAGATACTGTCAACAGGTCACTCTTCATATGTATTCCAGTTAGTCCCATTTATGACACAAATGTCCATGTCTGTGAAGTTGCTCTTTTCCTAGATAAGCCAGAAGCTGCCTCCCTCTGCCTGAAACAAATGGTGAAAGAATTCTGGACTACCTGCTTCCAGCTACCTACGGGGTGGGCCTTCAGTGTTGATAGACCAACAACACTAACAATGGCCTGCCTGTCCGGTCCTTTACGCAAGATGAAGCAGGTCATCAATGGCACGGGCATCCTACAGTTGGGTCCAAACATCCACTGAGTCATTTCGTCCAGCTGAACAATGATTTATTTTCTAGGTAATTAACTATTTTGTCCCTTACTATGCTTTTGAGCATTCTGCCAACCACAGATATCAGACTAATGGGTTTGTAATTCCCTGGTGTATATCTGTAGTCCTTCTTGAAGATCGGGGTGATGTTTGCGGTCTTACAGTCAGCAGGGACTGAGCCCTGTCATAGGGATGAATTGAATAGGGATGTCAAAGGTCAGATATCAAATTTTTTGTTTAAGGAGTGTGAAGCAAATGCCGTTAGGTCCTAAACTTTTATTTGTTTTCATATTGTTAAATGTATTCATGACATCTTCAAGTTATTTCAAAGTTTTGCATTGTTTGTTCGTAGGGTACTACATTTTTGTAGTCACAGTTTTCTTGGTCAAGCACAAGAGGATTAGTGTCACCTGTTGTATCAATATTATCATAGACTATTGTGGCCCCACTAGCCGTATCAATAACATTAGTGCCATTTGTGTTGATATTAATTCCATCTGAAGTGTTAGTGATGACCAAACTAAAGTATTTATTCGCCATGCGTGTCCTGTTTAAATTGTCTGAGTCAAGGTTGCGAACAGTATCTTTATGTGGCTCAATTCTACTTCTAATCTGATTTAATTTTCCTTTTGGAGTTGTATAGTCTGATTTTTTTGGCTGAATCCTGCTCTTTTTTACGTTTATGTAATTTATTTCTTACCTGAAGCAAATGTTGGATTCTATTATTAAACCAGGGAGGGCTCCTTATTCTATTTTATTTTATTGTTAGAATGTCTTTCATAATACGGGATGAGTTTACATTATAGTATTAGTAGATGAGTTTTAAAATAAGTCTAAGCTTCATTCATCTAGATTGTTACAGAATACATGTTATGGCATGTCTGAGTTTTTCAAAATCAACTCTTCTAAAACTTGGTCCTGTTTTTGAGTACCATATTTTACGGCGTATAGCACGCTCTGGCGTATATCTGCACCATAAGCTTTAAAACAATTTTTGGAAAAAAATATGAATTATTTTTTTTTATCCTTTAACTTGTGGCGCCGGTAGGCTTAATGAAGGCCTTAGGTAGTCGGCCTACGCCCGTTAGTAGCGCAGGTTAGATTTTTTAAGTGATGCCTCGTTTCTTTTTGAGAGGCTTGTGCTGCTGGGGAAGCTCCTCGAGCATATAGCTTTGCCGTCCCGTTGAGGATAGTGTTATGGCAGCATGTGGGTGATCTTTTGGCCACTCGGAGGTATTACCAAAGAAAAGTGGCCAGCGGGCATCGGGACTCGAACTCGGGATTCTGAGCTGGTATGCCTGACCGCTAGTCACTAGGCCACCGCCTCCCCAAGTACACCTCGGTCTCGTATAGAATGTCCAACAGGTCGATAGAAGACGTCATTCTATGCGAAATCGTTCTGTGTGATACATGTAGCCTATGGAGAAAACGACCATTGGTCGATCGCTCACCAGCAATCAATTAGACGCCAAGCAATGGTGAAGTAGCAGCATGGTACTGTCACCCATGACAGAATTCCATCCCTCAAGACGGCAGCTGGAGACCTGGAGGTCACAAACCAGGCCAAGGCTAACCTCATGGCTGCCCACTTCAGCAGCAAGATGGCCACTGTGGACTCTGAGAGGCAGCCTCCCCACCTCACCCCATTGTGTAGCCTGCCTCTGGACAACATGTTGGTCGCTGAGGACGTTGTGGCACGGTATTTGCGCACCATCAACACCAGGAAGGCACCAGAACCTGACAGAGTGAGCCCCTTCCTAATGAAGCACTGGGAATAGGAGCTGTCAAAGCCTCTCATTCATATCTTCCAGCAGTGCCTCAGATCTTGTACATGCCCCACTGCATGAAAGGAGGCCCGTCTCATGTCCGTACACAAGAAAGGAAGCAAGTCGGATCCATCCAATTACCGCCTGATTTCGCTGCTGTCTATTGTCAACAAAACCTTTGAGCTGGTCATTGCTGAATAGCTGACACTCCACCTGGAGAAGTACCGCCTCATCTCCTCATGAATCCACTACGGGTTCAGGAAAGGATTCAGCCTCAGGCTTGCTCCTCTTCCTCACCAAGACATGGCATGATGCCCTGGACTCCAGCTGCCCCTCTCGTATTTAACAATTTTCTGGGTATTTTGTACTTATGAAGTGGCTTATTTTTACTTTTTATGTTGATCTAATTATTGAGGATGCATTTTCTTATTCTATTCGTAAGAAACAATAGTTTATTTATGTCGGTTGAATGGTTTCAGAGCGTGGTGTCCCTAGCAACACCTGGCGCCAAATTTACGTTGACAGTAGCCTACTTTGCTACTAAATTTACACTAATAGTAGCCCAGGATAGTAATTACCTTCTGCTAGTACTAACTTTTACTTTTAAGAGAAAGACTTTAGGAGTAAGTGCAGGATACGGGCCCAGGTTGGTCAGTGAAAGAGGATGAAAGCTAAAGCTGGTGGTGAGCATTGAAATCCCCAAGTCTGGAAATCTCAGCATAAGAAAAGTAAGATAAGATATACAGCGTGGATGAATTTAGTTAAGAGTGACATTGAAGTCTTGGCCAGATGGTAGAAAATTCTGAGGATTCAAGATTGTGGGCACGAGAGCAAGTAATCTAGCAGGTATATATATACACCTTAGTCTCGTATAGAACATCCAATAGGTTGATAGTAGACGTCGTTCTCTGTGATACATATAGCTTATGGAGAAAACGCCAATTGGTCGATCGGTCACCAAAATTGTTCCTGAAATAAACGTACACTGCATATTATTAACAATTATTAAATATAAATGGTTGAAAAAACATCAAACAAGGTTTTCCTTAGGCCTTAGGCCTTGATTGATGCATGAATCTCGTCTCTTTTGCGCCATATTGTTCGTACACTCAACTCTGATAACCCCAAATCACGTCCTATGGCTGTGTTACCTTCTCCTTTCTCTTTCCATGCAATAACTTCCTTCTTTATATCAAAGAAGATGGCCTTCCGTTTCGTAGATGCATGGCCAGGCATGTCTGTGTGTCGAAGTTGGCGGTGTAGCAGTTTGAAGCATCCAGCTAGTGTAGAGTAACCGGGTGGAGGTGCACATGCGCGAGATCACAGCTGGCAGCAGCGGGCAGAGGCAACACACCCCGTCACTTTCCATCAGTCCTTGACGCGCTGCCAGCTAGCAGTATCTCGTCTCTCGCCTCGTGTTCCCTTATATCAGTAGTCATTGCGTTTATATATTCATTAAATAAAGATAATAAGAGGTAAATAAACCATAGCCTACTATAATCGGTGGTAAATAAAAAAAAAAACTAACACACAACACAGCAGCACTCCTGCTACGACGCGCTGTCTCCTTCTTTCCTCTCCCTTTAACCTAACATAACTTCCAAGATTCTTTGCGAGGTAAATAATGACGAGCACCGCCTGAAACCTTACAAATGTGTTGAGTACACAATGTATATTATGCATGACTTTATATTTATTCTCTCTCTCTCTCTCTCGCCACCCCACCAGTCCTTGACGTGAGAGTGAGTGTGGTGCCTCTGCCTGCTGCTGTGAGCTAGTAATCTCGCGCAAGCCCACCTCCAACCGGTCACTCTACACTAGCTGGATGCTTCAAACTGCTACAGCGGGAACAGTCACCCTAGTGGCGCAGATGCCTGTGACGTCATCTCTGGGTGCATTTAATAAGATTACGCTCCTTCTGTATAAGAACTCAGACGCTTCCCTCTGACTCCGAGTAACCATTGAGTGCAACTGTAAATACTGTACATGCAACTTAGGTTAAGGTAAGCTAAAAAGTATTTGGGTAAATCTGCATAACTACTGCTCGGACGATATCGATACAAATATGAAGTTGTACATACTATATATAGTGTACTCAACACATCTGTGAAGGTTTCAGTCGGTGCTGACCATTATTTTTATTTAATTAAATTTTTTTTTTTTTTTTTTTTTTTTTTTTTTTTTTACCCATTGCGCTGATAGGCTTCATGGAGACCTTAGATGGTTGGCCTCCGCCCGTTAGTAGCGTGGGTTAGATTTTTTAAGTGACGCCTTGTTTTTTCTTATTGATAGACTCATGCTGCCAGCGGAAGCTCCTAGCACATATAACGTTGCAGTCCCGGCGAGGATGGTGTTATGGCAGCATGTGGGTGATCTTAGGCCACTTGGCGGTAGTATCGAAGAAAAGTGGCCAGCCTGTGCCGAGGCTCGAATGCGGGACCCTGAGCTGGTATGCCTGACCGCTAGCCACTAGGCCACTGCCTCCCTAATTTACCTGGCAAAAACATCTTTCAAGTTATGTTAGGTTAATTATGTTATGGTTAGGTTACGTTAGGTTATGGTTAGATTATGTTATGTTAGGTTTGGTTCAGTTAGGTTATATAATGTTTTATATTTCATTACCCAAAAGTTATGCGTTTCACCCTAGATTTTTTTTTCAGGATTGCCATATTATGGCCTTTAACCAAGCAATAGACTTTTTACATTAACGGACAGGGTTCCCTCCGCATTAGTCCGTTAAATTGTGCGTCGACAGTATATATATATATATACACACACTTAACCTTCGGCTATTGCGTCTAATTGGTGCATCTATCGCCGTGCGGTAGCAAAAATTGCGATAGACGAGTTGAAGAAATAATTCAAGTTGGTGTTATGACCACCAAGCTGTCACTTTTGTCACTTTTTTTTTACCAAATTTTTATACAATATATAGAAATAATACAATATAACTTTTTCCCTACACCACACTTTGTTTCACTCTTCTCAATCATCTCCACAAGTTTGAGCATAGGTTAAGCTCTTCCTCTTCCTAACTTCCCGTGCAGTTGCTGCCGCCTTGCGCTGGCCAATGGTTGGAGGACTGGGTTGAGGTAACTTGGCCATTGTTATACAGAACACAAAAATGATCCACACAGGTCTGTAGAAACATTGCACATGCAAATGACAATAATTTTAAATAGCTTTACATTATGTTCCCAATTCTGCATACAAATTCAGATGCACAAACAGTGCAGTGCTTCTGCATGCCAGACATTGGTGACTTCAGTCTACCAACTTTCGGAGCCATGTTACAGCACCCAGGTGTTTTTTTGTTATCCCACTAATTCAGAGGCGTGATAGCACGCATTTTGTGCAGTTTTATAGGTAAGCGCGATAGCAGCAAAATATATATAATATATTATATAATATAATATATATATATATATATATATTATATATATATATATATATATATATATATATATATATATATACATACATATATATATATATATATATATATATATACATACATATATATATATATATATATACATATATATATATATATATATATATATATATATATATATATATATATACATATACATATACATATATATATAAATATATATATATATATATATATATATATATATATAATATATATATATATATACACATACATGTATATATATATATATATATATATATATATATATATATATATATATATATATACACACACAATAGAACCTCGCATTACGAGTGCACCATATAACAAGTAATTTGTAGAACGAGCCGAAGCTCGGGCAAATTTTTGTCTTGTTTTACGAGTAGAAATCCGCACTACAAGCCTGGTTCATACAGTGACCGCTAGGCTCACACACACTCTTCCGACAAGCGTGAGAACCGCTCGCTCAGTTCACGTAGATAGCTTGTTGTGGAAGCACCCCTATTGTGTTTTCATAGTGTTTT
>JAPQNM010000004.1:19743102-19745602 GCA_029783475.1 Metacarcinus magister
GACGTGATTTGGGGTCACCAGAGTCGAGTGTATGAACAATATGGCGCAAAAGAGACGAGATTCATGCATCAGTCAAGGCCTAAGGCCTAAGGAAAACCTTATTTGATGTTTTTTTAACCATTCATATTTAATAATTTTTAATAATATGCAGTATACGTTAATTTCAGGAACAATTTTGGTGACCGATTGACCAATTGTTGTTTTCTCCATTGGCTACATGTATCACATAGAACAATTTCACATAGAACAACGTCTTCTATCGACCTATTGGATGTTCTATACGAAACCGTAACCTAATGTAACCTAACCATAACCTAACATAACATAATTAACCTAACATAACTTGAAAGTTTTTTTGCCAGGTAAACAAACAATGGTGAGCACCGCCTGAAACCTTCACAGATGTGTTGAGTACACTATGTACAGTATGTATGACTTCAAATTTATATCGATATCGTCTGAGCAGTAGCTATGCAGATTTACCCAAATACTTTTTGGCTTACCTTAACCTAAGTTGTATGTACAGTATTTACAGTTGCACTCAATGGTTACTCCGAGTCAAAGGGAAGTGTCTGGGTGCAGCCATTAATCTTTATGCTCCGCCTACAATCAGCTGATTTATACCTAGGCATCAGTGTTGAAACCACCATGGTGTCTAATAAGTGTGCGTAGCATCTTCTGAGGTTAATACTTACATGTCAGATAGAATTAAGGTTGCAGAATATCATGCAATATATATCAACTTCTGGAAACTATTAAAAACATTTGTTTTAATTTTTGTATACCCACCGCCTTAGTAGGTAAGACCAGTATCTGGTTACAGCCCCGCAATGTTAGGTTGGGGTGGGGTTAGGGTGAGGTTGGGGTTAGGTTAGGTTTCTCAAAATGAAAAAGCATCATACTTTGCCCAGAAATAAATAGTCCATGCCTCAAAATTAGTAGGCTAACCATATCTAAACTAACCTAACCTAGCTATGCACATCTATTAGACGCCATGGGGTTTCAACACTGATGCCTAGAAGGAGGAGGGAGGTGGAGCCTAGGTACATCAGCTGATTGTGAGTGGAGCATAAAGATTAATGGCTGCACCCAGACGCTTCCCTTTGACTCTGAGTAACCATTGAGTGCAACTGTAAATACTGTACATACAACTTAGGTTAAGGTAAGCCAAAAAGTATTTAGGTAAATCTGCATAGCTACTGCTCAGACGATATCGATATAAATTTGAAGTCATACATACTATACATACTGTACTCAACACATCTGTGAAGGTTTCAGGCGGTGCTCACCATTGTTTGTTTACCTGGCAAAAAAACTTTCAAGTTATGTTAGGTTAATTATGTTATGTTAGGTTATGGTTAGATTACATTAGGTTACGGTTAAATTAGGTTATGTTAGGTTTGGTTCATTTAGGTTTGGTTATATAAGGTTTTTATATTTCATTACCCAAAAGTTGGGCGTTTCACCCTAGATTTTAACAGATTTTGTTATGGACGCGACCGCCGCCTACTGGCCTTTCTTTTACATTAACGAACTTTGGTCCGGATCTGGGTTGAATGTCCGTTAGCAGACAGAGTCCGTTAAATCCGAAGTCCGTTAAATCGGGTTCCGTTAAATTGAAGGTCGACAGTATTGTGTTTAATATACACCTATATACATATCTAGCTACACCATTGTCATTACTATATATATCTTATTTTACCCCACTCCCTCACCCTTCAACCCCAAACTTCCACCACTGTACCTTAAAACTCCACCCCACACCCCTACCCTCTACCTCACTCCCTTATACTATCCCTTTAGTTTACAAAATAATTATCCCAATAAATAAGTCCATTGGTTCCAATGAAGAATCACAGCGTATACTTAAAAGAATGTTGTGCACAATTAGAAAGTCCTATAACACATTTATTTAACAATCATTAACTCAAGCTAGAGTACCTCTTGCATGGAAAAGGGCAAACATAACCCCTAATTTTAAGAAAGGAGATAAGAAACAAGCTATTAACTATTGTCCAATTAGTATAACTTCAGTTATAATTAAAATATTCAAAAAGACCATCAAAAACAAACTGGTTACGTTCCTTGAAACAAATAAACTAAAAAAGCAAAATTAGCACGGATTATGCAGTAATAGATTTTGTGTAACTAATCTGATTGATTTCTTTAATGACGTTTATGCGAGTTGGGATTTCGGGAGCTGTAGGATGTGATTTACTTAAGATTTTCAAAAAAGCCTTAGTTAAGGTCCATCATAATAGCGCCTCAGTGGTTAGCACGTCTGACTACGAATCCGCTGGCCCAAGTTCTATCCCAGATGAGGCCAGTTGGCGCACAGCTCACCCAGTTGTTCATCCTCCCAAAGGGGTTTGTTGATAACCTAGGCAAAGTAAACTTTGGAAACTCGGATGTCACAGTGGCCCTGTGTCCCAGGGTAACAGATTAATTTCTACCACAGGGTCAAAGGCCAATGCAACGAGATGAGCGCCCGCAGCTACAT
>JAPQNM010000004.1:19758102-19768102 GCA_029783475.1 Metacarcinus magister
CTCTAAAGTCACATATGGGTCACGACTCATATAATTATTTGTTAGAGAGTGCTTTAAGAGGCCCAACCAAGCTGAAAATCCGAAAAAATATAAAAAAATGCAAAAATCATCTCATAGAATCCTTAGGCCTAGTACTTCATAATGCGCGCACAATAATTTGTCATCCACGTTCAAATACCGTTTGAATAGGCATTTAATTGTCCCCCACTCACACTCAGTCAGGTCATGGTAGGAGGGAGATGGTTGTAGAAAAATATTAATTAAAAAAAAACTAAGTAAGATTACGAGGAACGTTTTTTTATGATGGCGTATGGACTCACAGCCACCCACCCAGCGAGCACGGGGAAGAGCCTCACTGCTGCCACAGTGCGTGTTGTACATGCTTAGAGAGAGGCTGGAGTTAGTGACACTCTCTCTTTCATCAACTTTAATCCCCTGTATCTCAAAACTAACTTATTGCGCTATTGAGGCGTATTTCTCCACCATTTTTTTTCAGATTTTAATGTTTCTGGTGTCATTAGAAAGGGAATTTAAATACCTAAAAATTAAATGACAGAATTTTGATTGAGTGTTTATAATTTTTTTCTAGCATAAGAGAAATAACTGGTTGAGGAAAATTCCGACAACGAAACCTAAAATGAAAATTGTCACAAAGTTTTCTTAGAAAACCATCAAAGTATCTTGTAACAAGTTTTCAAGAAACCAATATAAGATGAGGAATTTCTGCTATTTGTTGGCTTTATGCTTGCAGTTGGGTCTAAAGATGGACCAGTGAGGAAGCGGAGAAGGATGTGGTCACGTCAATAACTTATTTAGTGGCCCCTTCATGGTGAGCATAAAGTGTTGATGGAGATGGAGAAGATGATATACGGCCGCCTGGCCACAAAGACCTTTCTACAGCGTGTTAAGCCCACCCAAATTCCATCACACTGTTAACATTAACATCCCATCCCACCTATCTACTCATATTTCCTGTGTTATAATACCTACAAAATCCCTTCTCCCACTCTCATACTTAAAACACTAATAATCTATTTGTTTCATCAACAGCCCCACACACATAATGCACACTTTGCTTCCCAACATCCTGACTTCATCCTGGCCTTAATTAAACAACAGCGTGCTCCCCAGACTACCAGCGTAGAATTCCTCACTTGACATTGACAAGTTTTGCAATTTGCTGTGGTATCTCAGCTGGATGAAAACACTGCTCCTTTTCCATTAATAATAAAATAAAATAAAAATTTTCATTTTATAATATTATAACAATGCAAAGGTATAATAAATCATGATTTTTTTCACGTACAGTAAAACTTCGGTATAACGAACCAATTGCAGCATGGGGTCTGACGTTATATCCGAAGTTCGGTAAAAATACCAAATGAGTTCCCTATATATGGGGTTTCGTTCATTAAGACATGTTCATACAGAGTTGTTACAGGGGTACTGAATTTAAGTGTATTGGTGTATGTTACATTAGACAAAAATTAACAAACAATTTACTGTAGATAGTAGGTATGTAGTAGGTAGCAAGTGGCGAGAGCACGAGCATGACCAACCCTTCACAGTGAGAGCTAACTGTGGACTTAATGGCATGCACGTCAGCACATTCATGTTCAAACAAAGTGGAGAGTTCGGCCATCTCACCCCACGTCTTGGGGTGAGCTGGCCGAACTCACCAGGAAATGACTTTCCTTATATCCGAGATTCGCTATAAGAGGGTTCGTTATATCGAGGTTTTACTGTACTTGAATATCATATCTAGAATATTCAAATATTAATCCATGCAACACTGAAACTGTCTCTACATAAAAAGTTTTTAGAGACAGTGGCAAAATAAGGTATAGGTTCCCCAACACTCGTTACACCTTTATATTTTATGTACGTATAAGCTATTTCTGGTAATTGAAAAGTACAATAATAAAGTCTTCCAAATCTTACTATAGATTCCTGGTGGGACAGAATCCAGTATTCCCATGGGTTCAACGCTGCCAAATTTCGTTAAAGCATTTTATATACCTTTTACTTTTACTTTTACTTTTACTTTTTTTTTATCTTTTATCTTTTACCCATGGCACTGGTAGGCTTCAGGGAGACCTTAGATGGTTGGCCTCCGCCCGTTAGTAGCGCGGGTTAGATTTTTTAAGTGTCGCCTTGTTTCTTCTTATTGATAGGCTCCCGCTGCCAGCGGAAGCTCCTCGCGCACATAACGTTGCAGTCCCGGCGAGGATGGTGTTATGGCAGCAGGTGGGTGATCTTAGGCCACTCGGCGGTAGTAACGAAGAAAAGTGGCCAGCCCGTGCCGAGGCTTGAACGCGGAACCCTGAGCTGGTATGCCCGACCGCTAGCCACTAGACCACCGCCTCCCCAAACATATGTACATCAAGTTCTAACTGGCTAGTTCACATAGACAGGCGGCGTTGGACCCATGGGAATACTGGATTCTGCCCCACTAGGAATCTATGTTAAGATTTGGAAGACTATAGTATTTTTTTTTTTTTTTATTGTACTAATAAATGCTGCAATTAAGCATACATATCTGTATTAGAAAAATATATTGTGCCTAGTTATTCACTAACCTACCAGTCCGCACATATCACAGATCAGTGTCACTGTCAGTGTCACTGAAACAGGCTGGTGGTATGACAAATGTGGGAGTTGACTTTTTACCGCTGGTGTGGGACCTGTCTTTTTACCACTGGTGCTTGGTGTGGGAGCTGTCTTTTTACCACTGGTGCTGGGTGTGGGAGCTGTCTTTTTAACACTGGTGCTGGGTGTGGGAACTGTCTTCTTAACACTGGTGCTTGGTGTGGGAGCTGTCTTTTTAACACTGCTGCTGGGTGTGGGAACTGTCTTCTTAACACTGGTGCTTGGTGTGGGAGCTGTCTTCTCACCACTGGTGCATGGTGTGGGAGCTGTCTTATTAACACTGGTGCTTGGTGTAGGAGCAGTCTTTTTAACACTGGTGTTGGGTGTGGGAGCTGTCTTTTTAACACTGGTGCTGGGTGTGGGAGCTGTCTTCTCACCACTGGTGCTGCGTGTGGGAGCTGTCATCTCACCACTGGTGCTTGGTGTGGGAGCTGTCTTCTTAACACTGGTGCTTGGTGTGGGAGCTGTCTTTTTACCACTGGCCCTTGGTGTGGGAGCTGTCATCTCACCACTGGTGCTTGGTGTGGGAGCTGTCTTCTTAACACTGGTGCTTGGTGTAGGGGCTGTCTTATTAACACTGGTGCTTGGTGTAGGAGCTGTCTTCTCACTACTGGTGCTTGGTGTGGGAGCTGTCTTCTCACCACTGGTGCTGGGTGTGGGAGCTGTCTTTTTAACACTGGTGCTGGGTGTGGGAGCTGTCTTCTCACCACCGGTGCTGGGTGTGGGAACTGTCTTTTTAACACTGGTGCTTGGTGTAGGAGCTGTCTTCTCACCACTGGTGCTGGGTGTGGGAGCTGTCTTTTTAACACTGGTGCTTGGTGTGGGAGCTGTCTTTTTACCACAAATGGTTGGTGTGGGAGCTCTTTTTACCACTGGTGCTTGGTGTGGGAGCTGTCTTCTCACCACTGGTGCTGGGTGTGGGAGCTGTCTTTTTAACACTGGTGCTTGGTGTGGGAGCTGTCATCTCACCACTGGTGCTTGGTGTGGGAGCTGTCTTCTTAACACTGGTGCTTGGTGTAGGGGCTGTCTTATTAACACTGGTGCTTGGTGTAGGAGCTGTCTTCTCACTACTGGTGCTTGGTGTGGGAGCTGTCTTCTCACCACTGGTGCTGGGTGTGGGAGCTGTCTTTTTAACACTGGTGCTGGGTGTGGGAGCTGTCTTCTCACCACCGGTGCTGGGTGTGGGAACTGTCTTTTTAACACTGGTGCTTGGTGTAGGAGCTGTCTTCTCACCACTGGTGCTGGGTGTGGGAGCTGTCTTTTTTACACTGGTGCTTGGTGTGGGAGCTGTCTTTTTACCACAAATGCTTGGTGTGGGAGCTCTTTTTACCACTGGTGCTTGGTGTGGGAGCTGTCTTCTCACCACTGGTGCTGGGTGTGGGAGCTGTCTTTTTACCACAAATGCTTGGTGTGGGAGCTGTCTTTTTAACACTGGTGCTTGGTGTGGGAGCTGTCTTTTTAACATTGGTGCTTGGTGTGGGAGCTCTCTTTTTAACACTGGTGCTGGGTGTGGGAGCTGTCTTCTCACCACTGGTGCTGGGTGTGGGAGCTGTCTTTTTACCACAAATGCTTGGTGTGGGAGCTGTCTTTTTAACACAGGTGCTTGGTGTGGGAGCTGTCTTTTTAACATTGGTGCTTGGTGTAGGAGCTGTCTTCTCACCACTGGTGCTGGGTGTGGGAGCTGTCTTTTTAACACTGGTGCTTGGTGTGGGAGCTGTCTTTTTACCACTGGTGTTGGGTGTGGGAGCTGTCTTCTCACCACTGGTGCTGGGTGTGGGAGCTGTCTTTTTAACACTCGTGCTGGGTGTGGGAGCTGTCTTCTCACCACTGGTGCTGGGTGTGGGAGCTGTCTTCTCACCACTGGTGCTGGGTTTGGGAGCTGTCTTTTCACCACTGATGCTTGGTGTGGGAGCTGTCTTTTTAACACTGGTGCTGGGTGTGGAAGCTGTCTTCTCACTACTGGTGCTAGGTGTGGGAGCTGTCTTCTCACCACTGGTGCTGGGTGTGGGAGCTGTCTTTTTAACACTGGTGCTTGGTGTGGGAGCTGTCTTCTCACCACTGGTGCTTGGTGTGGGAGCTGTCTTCTCACCACTGGTGCTTGGTGTAGGAGCTGTCTTTTTACCACTGGTGCTGGGTGTGGGAGCTGTCTTCTCACCACTGGTGCTTAGTGAGGGAGCTGTCTTCTCACCACTGGTGCTGGGTGTGGGAGCTGTCTTTTTAACACTGGTGCTGGGTGGGGGAGCTGTCTTCTCACCACTGGTGCTTAGTGTGGGAGCTGTCTTTTTAACACTGGTGCTTGGTGTGGGAGCTGTCTTCTCACCACTGGTGCTGGGTGTGGGAGCTGTCTTCTCACCACTGGTGCTGGGTGTGGGAGCTGTCTTTTTAACACTGGTGCTGGGTGTGGGAGCTGTCTTCTCACCACTGGTGCTTAGCGTGGGAGCTGTCTTTTTAACACTGGTGCTTGGTGTGGGAGCTGTCTTCTCACCACTGGTGCTGAGTGTGGGAGCTGTCTTCTCACCACTGGTGCTGGGTGTGGGAGCTGTCTTCTTACCACTGGTGCTGGGTTTGGGAGCTGTCTTTTCACCACTGATGCTTGGTGTGGGAGCTGTCTTTTTAACACTGGTGCTGGGTGTGGAAGCTGTCTTCTCACTACTGGTGCTAGGTGTGGGAGCTGTCTTCTCACCACTGGTGCTGGGTGTGGGAGCTGTCTTTTTAACACTGGTGCTTGGTGTGGGAGCTGTCTTCTCACCACTGGTGCTTGGTGTGGGAGCTGTCTTCTCACCACTGGTGCTTGGTGTAGGAGCTGTCTTTTTACCACTGGTGCTGGGTGTGGGAGCTGTCTTCTCACCACTGGTGCTTAGTGTGGGAGCTGTCTTCTCACCACTGGTGCTGGGTGTGGGAGCTGTCTTTTTAACACTGGTGCTGGGTGTGGGAGCTGTCTTCTCACCACTGGTGCTTAGTGTGGGAGCTGTCTTTTTAACACTGGTGCTTGGTGTGGGAGCTGTCTTCTCACCACTGGTGCTGGGTGTGGGAGCTGTCTTTTTAACACTGGTGCTTGGTGTGGGAGCTGTCTTCTCACCACTGGTGCTGGGTGTGGGAGCTGTCTTTTTAACACTGGTGCTGGGTGTGGGAGCTGTCTTTTTACCACAAATGCTTGGTGTGGGAGCTGTCTTTTTAACACTGGTGCTTGGTGTGGGAGCTGTCTTTTTAACACTGGTGCTTGGTGTGGGAGCTGTCTTTTTAACATTGGTGCTTGGTGTAGGAGCTGTCTTCTCACCACTGGTGCTGGGTGTGGGAGCTGTCTTTTTACCACTGGTGCTTGGTGTGGGAGCTGTCTTCTCACCACTGGTGCTTGGTGTAGGAGCTGTCTTTTTACCACTGGTGCTGGGTGTGGGAGCTGTCTTCTCACCACTGGTGCTGGGTGTGGGAGCTGTCTTCTCACCACTGGTGCTGGGTGTGGGAGCTGTCTTTTTAACACTGGTGCTGGGTGTGGGAGCTGTCTTCTCACCACTGGTGCTTGGTGTGGGAGCTGTCTTCTCACCACTGGTGCTGGGTGTGGGAGCTGTCTTTTTAACACTGGTGCTTGGTGTGGGAGCTGTCTTCTCACCACTGGTGCTGGGTGTGGGAGCTGTCTTTTTAACACTGGTGCTGGGTGTGGGAGCTGTCTTTTTACCACAAATGCTTGGTGTGGGAGCTGTCTTTTTAACACTGGTGCTTGGTGTGGGAGCTGTCTTTTTAACACTGGTGCTTGGTGTGGGAGCTGTCTTTTTAACATTGGTGCTTGGTGTAGGAGCTGTCTTCTCACCACTGGTGCTGGGTGTGGGAGCTGTCTTTTTACCACTGGTGCTTGGTGTGGGAGCTGTCTTCTCACCACTGGTGCTTGGTGTAGGAGCTGTCTTTTTACCACTGGTGCTGGGTGTGGGAGCTGTCTTCTCACCACTGGTGCTTAGTGTGGGAGCTGTCTTCTCACCACTGGTGCTGGGTGTGGGAGCTGTCTTTTTAACACTGGTGCTGGGTGTGGGAGCTGTCTTCTCACCACTGGTGCTTGGTGTGGGAGCTGTCTTCTCACCACTGGTGCTGGATGTGGGAGGTGTCTTTTTAACACTGGTGCTGGGTGTGGGAGCCGTCTTCTCACCACCGGTGCTGGGTGTGGGAACTGTCTTTTTAACACTGGTGCTTGGTGTAGGAGCTGTCTTCTCACCACTGGTGCTGGGTGTGGGAGCAGTCTTTTTAACACTGGTGCTTGGTGTGGGAGCTGTCTTTTTACCACAAATGGTTGGTGTGGGAGCTCTTTTTACCACTGGTGCTTGGTGTGGGAGCTGTCTTCTCACCACTGGTGCTGGGTGTGGGAGCTGTCTTTTTAACACTGGTGCTTGGTGTGGGAGCTGTCATCTCACCACTGGTGCTTGGTGTGGGAGCTGTCTTCTTAACACTGGTGCTTGGTGTAGGGGCTGTCTTATTAACACTGGTGCTTGGTGTAGGGGCTGTCTTATTAACACTGGTGCTTGGTGTAGGAGCTGTCTTCTCACTACTGGTGCTTGGTGTGGGAGCTGTCTTCTCACCACTGGTGCTGGGTGTGGGAGCTGTCTTTTTAACACTGGTGCTGGGTGTGGGAGCTGTCTTCTCACCACCGGTGCTGGGTGTGGGAACTGTCTTTTTAACACTGGTGCTTGGTGTAGGAGCTGTCTTCTCACAACTGGTGCTGGGTGTGGGAGCTGTCTTTTTTACACTGGTGCTTGGTGTGGGAGCTGTCTTTTTACCACAAATGCTTGGTGTGGGAGCTCTTTTTACCACTGGTGCTTGGTGTGGGAGCTGTCTTCTCACCACTGGTGCTGGGTGTGGGAGCTGTCTTTTTACCACAAATGCTTGGTGTGGGAGCTGTCTTTTTAACACTGGTGCTTGGTGTGGGAGCTGTCTTTTTAACATTGGTGCTTGGTGTGGGAGCTGTCTTTTTAACACTGGTGCTGGGTGTGGGAGCTGTCTTCTCACCACTGGTGCTGGGTGTGGGAGCTGTCTTTTTACCACAAATGCTTGGTGTGGGAGCTGTCTTTTTAACATTGGTGCTTGGTGTAGGAGCTGTCTTCTCACCACTGGTGCTGGGTATGGGAGCTGTCTTTTTAACACTGGTGCTTGGTGTGGGAGCTGTCTTTTTACCACTGGTGCTGGGTGTGGGAGCTGTCTTCTCACCACTGGTGCTGGGTGTGGGAGCTGTCTTTTTAACACTCGTGCTGGGTGTGGGAGCTGTCTTCTCACCACTGGTGCTGGGTGTGGGAGCTGTCTTCTCACCACTGGTGCTGGGTTTGGGAGCTGTCTTTTCACCACTGATGCTTGGTGTGGGAGCTGTCTTTTTAACACTGGTGCTGGGTGTGGAAGCTGTCTTCTCACTACTGGTGCTAGGTGTGGGAGCTGTCTTCTCACCACTGGTGCTGGGTGTGGGAGCTGTCTTTTTAACACTGGTGCTTGGTGTGGGAGCTGTCTTCTCACCACTGGTGCTGGGTGTGGGAGCTGTCTTTTTAACACTGGTGCTTGGTGTGGGAGCTGTCTTTTTACCACAAATGCTTGGTGTGGGGACTCTTTTTACCACTGGTGCTTGGTGTGGGAGCTGTCTTCTCACCACTGGTGCTGGGTGTGGGAGCTGTCTTTTTACCACAAATGCTTGGTGTGGGAGCTGTCTTTTTAACACTGGTGCTTGGTGTGGGAGCTGTCTTTTTAACACTGGTGCTTGGTGTGGGAGCTGTCTTTTTAACATTGGTGCTTGGTGTAGGAGCTGTCTTCTCACCACTGGTGCTGGGTGTGGGAGCTGTCTTTTTAACACTGGTGCTTGGTGTGGGAGCTGTCTTTTTACCACTGGTGCTGGGTGTGGGAGCTGTCTTCTCACCACTGGTGCTGGGTGTGGGAGCTGTCTTTTTAACACTCGTGCTGGGTGTGAGAGCTGTCTTCTCACCACTGGTGCTTGGTGTGGGAGCTGTCTTCTCACCACTGGTGCTGGGTTTGGGAGCTGTCTTTTCACCACTGATGCTTGGTGTGGGAGCTGTCTTTTTAACACTGGTGCTGGGTGTGGAAGCTGTCTTCTCACTACTGGTGCTAGGTGTGGGAGCTGTCTTGTCACCACTGGTGCTGGGTTTGGGAGCTGTCTTTTTAACACTGGTGCTTGGTGTGGGAGCTGTCTTCTCACCACTGGTGCTTGGTGTGGGAGCTGTCTTCTCACCACTGGTGCTTGGTGTAGGAGCTGTCTTTTTACCACTGGTGCTGGGTGTGGGAGCTGTCTTCTCACCACTGGTGCTTAGTGTGGGAGCTGTCTTCTCACCACTGGTGCTGGGTGTGGGAGCTGTCTTTTTAACACTGGTGCTGGGTGTGGGATCTGTCTTCTCACCACTGGTGCTTAGTGTGGGAGCTGTCTTTTTAACACTGGTGCTTGGTGTGGGAGCTGTCTTCTCACCACTGGTGCTGGGTGTGGGAGCTGTCTTCTCACCACTAGTGCTTGGTGTGGGAGCTGTCTTTTTAACACTGGTGTGGGAGCTGTCTTCTCACCACTGATGCTTGGTGTGGGAGCTGTCTTTTTAACACAGGTGCTTGGTGTGGGAGCTGTCTTCTCACCACTGGTGCTTGGTGTGGAAGCTGTCTTCTCACCACTGGTGCTTGGTGTGGGAGCTGTCTTCTCACCACTGGTGCTTGGTGTGGAAGCTGTCTTCTCACCACTGGTGCTTGGTGTAGGAGCTGTCTTTTTACCACTGGTGCTGGGTGTGGGAGCTGTATTCTCACCACTGGTGCTAGGTGTGGAAGCTGTCTTCTCACCACTGGTGCTAGGTGTGGAAGCTGTCTTCTCACCACTGGTGCTGGGTGTGGGAGCTGTCTTTTTAACACTGGTGCTGGGTGTGGAAGCTGTCTTCTCACTACTGGTGCTAGGTGTGGGAGCTCTCTTCTCACCACTGGTGCTGGGTGTGGGAACTGTCTTTTTAACACTGGTGCTGGGTGTGGGAGCTGTCTTCTCACCACTGGTGCTGGGTGTGGGAACTGTCTTTTTAACACTGGTGCTGGGTGTGGGAGCTGTCTTCTCACCACTGGTGCTGGGTGTGGGAACTGTCTTCTCACCACTGGTGCTGGGTGTGGGAGCTGTCTTCTCACCACTGGTGCTGGGTGTGGGAACTGTCTTTTTAACACTGGTGCTTGGTGTGGGAGCTGTTTTCTCACCACTGGTGCTGGGTGTGGGAACTGTCTTCTCACCACTGGTGCTGGGTGTGGGAACTGTCTTCTCACCACTGGTGCTGGGTGTGGGAACTGTCTTCTCACCACTGGTGCTGGGTGTGACAGATGTTGGTGCTGTCTTCCTACCGCTGGTGCTGGGTGTGGC
>JAPQNM010000004.1:19778102-19783102 GCA_029783475.1 Metacarcinus magister
GACTATAGGGCACTCCTTTGGCATATTACTTTGCAAGTAAGAGGAATGTTTATTTAACAGTTCTATTCTATATATCTATATAGTCTCTGATCCCTCGTTCCCCCCAGGAACATCTCCGAGGGAGATGGCCACGGAAGAAGAGCCTCCACCTCTCCTTATCCATATACTCCCGCCTTGCTTGTTCAATCTATCAGCATATTAGCAATTCTTTCATTTATGTACTCCTTTCACCTATCCTTCCGTTTAACAACTGGCCTTCCTCTCTTCCTGGGACCCTCAGTTTCACTTACATATCCTTTGTTCACAAACTCTTAACTCTTCTTTCTCTCCATATGACCAAACCACATCAACATATTTCTTTTCACCAATTCCACTAGACCACACTTCACTCCATTTGCACGAGCTCCCATGCCACGTCTTTCATTCACCCTCCCATCTTGTTACGCCGCATGCACCTCTCACATAACTAATTTACACAAAATATACTCTTGACTATTGTATCTCATTCAATGTCCAAGTCTCTGCTCCATATGTCAATGTTGGCAGGATAATACTATTCCTTAAACCTCAATGGACACATTTCTCCCTCTCATAACCCTAACAAGTGATCCTATGACACATCTGCTTTTCACAGCTCACACTCTTATTTCTTCTTACATCTCTTCATGTTTGCAGAGCACTGTTCCCAAATACTTAAACTTTTTCCCTTCCTAAATTATTTATTTATTTATTTTTTTAAAATCAAAAGGGCAAACAAAAATAGCTAAAAAATAATCCCTCATCTCCAGACCCTGTACAGAGAACAGTAGGAGAAATAGAGGCAGGAGGTGGAGGTCCAATTTAGCATGAGAGGTGTCTTGACGTACTGCTGATGAGAAATGGGGTAAGATGTTGTTTGAAAATATCCAAAGAATAAGAAAATCTTTTGAAAGGAGGTAAAGAGTGTGCAGCAGGAAGAATCTGGGAAAGAAGAAAAAGTAAAAGCAGAGGATGGTAGGATGTTGAGTGAGAAGAATGCTGTAAGAAAAAGATGGGCAGAACATTTTGAGATTGCTAGATAGGTAAGGATATAATAGGATAAATTTATATACACATAAATTACAAAATGTGGTAAAGGATGAATGTGCATGAAAGGAATGTATGCATTAAATAATTTCTACGGGATTTAGAACAAATTGTGTATACTTATTAGTTTTATCAAAATATAATTTGTGTAATAAAATAAAATAGAATAAATAACTAAAAAATATAACATAATTGTGATTTGCTAAGGTTTGAGTGCATTCATGCATTCTGCATTTCATCACACTTATTTGGAAAAGGCCAGATGCATATATATATAGAAAAATAAAATAAATAAATAAATGTTGCCTGAGTTCTGATCAGTTTTAAGATTGAACAATAGTAAGTACACTAAACACTGAGTATAAATTAAAGGTATAATACATTTTTTCTTTACTGTTTGGTACATAATTGGTTATTGGTAGTAACTGTTCAATATTTTCCATGTCTGAAGTTAAGAGTTGCATCTGGCCATTTCCATCATGCATATATTTCAACTGAATGAAATTGTCACTCACATACGGGCCAAACCCCATTAATATTTTGCATAAAAATTTGGCCTTCAAAACTAAGCCTATAAATGAGTAGATACAGTCTTTCACTTTTCTCATAAAGCATTTCTTTATTTTTGTCTAACTTAACATTTACCTTTCTCCTCTTACACATAATTTTCCCTATACATATCCTCTACTTTGTCAACAAGCAGTGTCCTCTGCATACATAAATATATTTAACTATTCTATAGTACCTAAGTTCATCTCTGCTCCAATTACCAACGGTTGCTTTAATTTCTTTCATGACTCTACCCATAAACGGATTGAACAGCCAAGGTGACATGACACATTCTTACCCCAGCACCCCTATTCTGCTTTCATTCACTTGCTGCACTTTAACACATATAGTGGCATCACTATACAAACTTTGCTTCATGTAGTAAATCTTCACTGTTCAGGGTCTGGCGACAAGCGTGATTTTTTTTTAGCCTGTTTTTGTTTGCCCTTAGCCAAACCCTTTTAATGTAAACAAACAAATAAATAAATACATACATACATACATACATACATATACATATATATATATATATATATATATATATATATATATATATTATATATATACATATATATATAATATATATATATATATATATATATATATATATATATATATATATAATATATATATATATATATATATATATATATATAATATATATATATATATATATATATATATATATATATATATATATAATATATATATATATATATATATATATATATATATATATATATATATATATATACATATATATATATATATATATATATATATATATATATATATATATATATACATATATATATATATATATATATATATATATATATATATATATATATATATATATATATATATTCAATGTATCTCACATTGCTTCCCACAATATCCTATCATATACCTTTTTAAGACACATGAATGAGAAACATACACTTTTCTCGTTTTGCTAAAATTGTCTCAATTACTATTTGCATATAAACTAAATAAAGACATGAAATATGCAACATCTTCCTACTAAATCCACTGTATTCCTCACTAATTTTGTCCCTCATAATTTTCTGCACTCTTTAAATCAATATTCAACAATACACCTTGCCTGGTATGCTAATCCACCTAATTATTCAATCAAGTATTCCATTAAGTATAATATTAATTCTTTAGGTTCCCCTCCTTCCTTTAAAACATTAGGACTAACGTAACTTTTGTCCATTATTTATGTATGTACTTTCCTTTTCACCCAATACAGGTTACATATGGAATCCATGCAATCATGTGGTGCTTCTCCTCCAAATAAAAAAAAATATTCAGCTGTTATTCCATCTATTCCCTTTGCTTTCCACATTTAGGATTTTGAATCACCCTCAACACTTCCTTCATTTTAATGTCACCTTGAAATATACCTTCCCCCACTCTCATACATTGCATATTGTATTCCTTTCTTTGATTCCTTAGATATTATTTTTCATAAAATGCCTATTCTATCTTTGTTTCTCAAAATACTCAATCTGCATTTCGAAATCCATAGATGACATATATGTTTAACTCTTGAAGGCAAAACTCTCAATGATAACCTACATCCCTCCTAAGGCCACCATATTTGTTCCCAATCTACAATCTAAGTTTTCTAAACAATTATCTCTGTTACTGTTCTTCCATATGATTATCTTGGTATACTAGGCGAGCTCTAGATACTTGAGTTTCATGTTTTACACAGTGAATCAGAACATTCTTCTAGCAAATCCTTGAGTAGCTTACATTTTTAGCAAAATAAAAAAGCCATCTCTTCTATAAATAAGAAACAAACATACTCAGCTGAAATATCCTGAGGCAAAAGAGAGGATCCAGGAGTCAGGTCTTCAGACAAGAGGTGACAGAGACAGGAAGCTAGATTGAGAGCCTCCATCTGATCTAAGTCATCACTGAATATCAAATCACACAGCTTCTGCAGTAGATCACACCTGTAACATTAAGAATGATCACATATTGCACATGAGTCATCATTAATAATATCATTATCTTTATGCAAGTGAGCTAACCTGAAAATTTTGTAAATGTTATTTCAGTAATTATTTACTCTACTGATACCTAATCTGAGATAATAATTCATGCTTCCTTTTTTATATTTTTCTTTATACAAGTATCCATTCACTGTATTTGAAGGATAACATCAAGCAACATACTGACCAAAGGAAACAAGTGCATTGGAAAATATAAAAACAAATAAATAAATAAATAATAAAAAGTAATAATATATATATATATATATATATATATATATATATATATATATATATATATATATATATAAAAAAATATATATATATATATATATATAAATCATCAGTCTCTATAAGTCCACTGCAGGACGAAGGCCTCCCCCAATCTTCTCCATTCATCTCTGCCAGATACCTACGTATCTGTTCCAGGTTACTCTAGCAGAACTTCTTATCTCATCTCTCCATCTAGTTCTCAGTTCTACCCGGGTTGCCATTCTGTTACTCAAACAGTTCATCTACTATCCCTTCATTTCATGACGTATCCTGCCAATGCCTACATTTTTCTGTTAATTGTGCTCAAGATGTCTTCTACTTTGATCTACTCCCTATTCCTATCTCTCCATGTTATGCCAAGCTTCATTATCTCCAATCCCCTTTGGTCACTTTGAAGTTTTCATTCCAAGGCTTTTGTAAGACTCCATGATTCTGATTCATATGTTAGAACTGGTACAATACACTGATTATATACCTTTCTCTTCAGCAATAGTCGGAGATTACTTTTCATAACACTGTGTATCTACCAAAAGCACTCCATCCCATCCACACAGGCGAGCTTTGTACAGTAAACTTTGTCTTTTTGCGGCATAAGCCTGTTGTATGCATTCATGCTGGTGTGCAAATGATGTTAGATGGGCAGTCAGAGCTTGGCAGTGACTGAAACAGGATCGAATGGTATACGACTACATGGATCTCAGGACACACGAGAAAATAGCGCTATAGCAATATTTGCAAAGATAAAGACAACAAGGCAGAAGATGTGGTGTAGAAAGTGGCTACAAAGAAGAGAAGACTTAGGAAGTCATATGACAGTCTTGTGGGAATTGAAACATGGACTAGAAGTAGATTTTGTCCACTAAATGAGAATGCAACTATGTTTTTTATAAACTTCTATCAAAAGTGAAACCATATATTAACAAACACGATACTACCATGAGGCAGAGTATTTCAGCTAAAGCTCGACTACAGCCAACATTACTGTTTCTGTCAACAGGATGCAGCTATATATCACTACAGTACACTACAAGGATTTCCAAAATGATTTGAGTGAAATAATTCCAGAAACATGCAAATAAATATATGAAGTCCTGATGAAAGCACCTT
>JAPQNM010000004.1:19800602-19808102 GCA_029783475.1 Metacarcinus magister
TATATATATATATATATATATATATATATATATATATATATATATATATATATACACACACACACACATATATATATATATATATATATATATATATATATATATATATATATATACACCTCAGACTCGTATAGAACGTCCAATAGGCCGATAGAGACGTTTTTCTATGTGAAATCGTTCTATGTGATACATGTAGCCTATGGAGAAAACGACAGTTGGTCGATTGGTCACCAAAATTGTCCCTGAAATTAATGTACACTGCATATTATTAACAATTATTAAATATAAATGGTTAAAAGAAACCTCAAATAAGGTTTTCCTTAGGCCTAAGGCCTTGATGGATGCATGAATCTCATCGCTTTTGTGCCATATTGTTCTTACACTTGACTCCGATAACCCCAAATCACGTCCTATGGCTGTGTTTCCCTCTCCTCTCTTTCTGTGCAATAACTTCCTTCTTCATATCGAAGGAGATGGCCTTCCGTTTCATAGATGCACGGCCAGGCATGTCTGTGGGTCGAAGTTGGCGGTGTAGCAGTTTGAAGCGTCCAGCTAGTGTAGAGTGACCGGGTGGAGGTGTGCATGCGAGAGATCACAGCTGGCAGTAGTGGACAGAGGCAACACACACCCCGTCACTCTTTATCAGTCCTTGATGCGGTGCCAGCTAGCAGTATCTTGTCTCCCGCCTAGTGTTCCCTTTTATCAGTAGTCATTATGTTTATTTATTCATTAATTCATTAATAAGAGGTAAATAAACCATAGCTTACTATAATCGGAGGTAAATAAAAAAAAAAAAAAAATGTAAACACAACACAGCAGCTTTCCTGCTATGACGTGCTGTGTCCTCCTTCCCTCCCTTTAACCTAACATAACATAACTTCCAAGATTCTTTACAAGGTAAATAATGACGAGCACAACCTGAAACCTTGACACATGTGTTGAGTACACGATGTATAGTATGCATGACTTTATATTTATTCTCTCTCTATCCCTCTCTCTCTCTCTCTCTCTCTCTCTCTCTCTCTCTCTCTCTCTCTCTCTCTCTCTTCACCCCACTAGTCCTTGACCTGAGAGTGAGTGTGTTGCCTCTGCCCACTGCTGTGAGCTAGTGATCTCACGCATGCGCACCTCCACCCGGTCACTATACACTAGCTGGACGCTTCAAAATGCTACAGCAGGAACAGTCACCCAAGCGGCGCAGACGCCTGTGACGTCAGCACTACGTCATCTCTGGGTGCGTTCAATATGATTACGCTCGTTCTGTATAAGAACTCCTCGGATTTTCTTCACTTATTTCCGTCACCACGTTCTATACAGTCATGATCGTTCTGTACAATAGTTTCTATTTAATATTTTTGGTTGCTCGTTCTATAAGAGCATCATTCTATCTGAACATGTTTTATGCGGGACTGAGGTGTATATATATGTGTGTGTGTATATATATATATATATATATATATATATATATATATATATATATATATATATATATATATATATATATATATATATATATACACACACATATATATATATATATATATATATATATATATATATATATATATATATATATATATATATTTATATATATATGTAAGATAACAAAATATGCCGATGATACGAAAATCACGAGTAAAGTAACTACAACTGGCGATAAACTACAGTTTCAGTCTAAGCTCGACACGGTAGTCAATTGGTTAGAAAAGTGGCAAATGAAATTTAATGTTGATAAATGTAAGGTTTTGCATATCGGTAACAATAATCAATACACTATACAATGCTCCCTCTAATTTTGTGGTAAATTGGTTGACGTTGCAGGCCGCAAAATTTGAATTCGCAAAATTGGAATCATTAACCTTATGGTGATTTTAGTCATATTTTTGCCATTGTTTGTACACAAATACATGTAATTATACATCCTATAATAAAGAAAAACATAAACATTATCAGTATCCATAAGAAAATTAGTTTAAATGACCATTTTACTGTTTACTATCGGAAAATTGGAGGGAGCACTGAATATACAATAAATGTCTCCGAACTTTCCAAGGTAAACATAAAAAAGGCTTGGGTAACTATTAGTAACGACCTCAAACCAGATAAACATTGTTCATACGTTGTTGAAAAAACTAACAAACTGGTTGGCTGCATCAGAAGAACTTTTGAGTATAAATCTGAAAAAGTTTCCTTACACTATATAATAATGCACTTGTATGCCCTCATCTAGAATATTGCATTAAATTTTGGTCACCATACTATAAAAAAAGATATTAATAAGCTGGAGAGAATACAAAGAAGAGTTACTAAAATTATCCGAAGACTGCGAAACAAGTCTTACGAAGAACAACTAAAGAAGCTGAACTTATTCAATTTATCCAAATGTAGGCTACGAGGGGACTTAATTGAGGTATTTAAAATTTTCCACGGTTTTGATATTAACATAAATGACAATGTAACTACCGATCTCACAAGCACCACTCGTAACAAAAGCTTCAAGATCATTGTTAAGCGTTTTAGATCGAATGAAGTGAAGCATTTTTTCTTCATAGAATCATGAATATTTGGAATTCTCTTCCAGCACAAATAGTTCACAGTATCACAATTGAATCAATTATGAAGAAACTCGATTAGCACTTATCATCCGTTCACCAAACTGATTATTTCATTCCTCCGTAGAAATTTATTTAGAATTTTTTTGTTACAATAGCGTAGATTACTCCTTTCTTCTCACTTTCCAATACAAATTCCATGATAGTTTTTCCATACTATATGGTATCACTTCCTCTTCTGGTCATTTTCGGCTGGAAGGTAGAGTGGGTGGGGAGGAGCCTTCCATTTTGCTGTCCTTTAGTTTCTATCAAGTAGATATTATATTAATAGTGTAGCTAAACAGACAGCTTCATTAGGTCCAGTAAGACTGTTGATGTACGTTCTTCCTTTGTACTCCTTTGTACAAAACGGACAATTTACTTTTCATCACATTGGTTTTCTTAAACACCCTCGGATTCTACGAGTGGTACACAAGTAATAGCTTGACCTTGAAGTCCCCACTTGCGTTTCCATATGGCTAAAGAGTCTGTCTGTCCTTCATTGGCTTGTGTCCTGATAATGCTTTCTCCTCTTGAGTGGTTTATGTCCTCCTGGGTATTTTTTTCCCAGAATACACTGGTTTCATTACAGTTAAACACTTGCTGGGGAAGAAATCCCTCAACCTTTACTGAGTCACTAAATACTTGTATAAATTCCTAAGTAGCTTCTTGGTTCCCGCTCTCAGCTTCTCTATGCCTCACCACACTATGTATGCCACTTCTTTTCTTAAATTTCTCAAACCACCCTCTACTAGCTTTGAAATCATCAGTATCAGCACTCATACCAGTGAAATTTTTTACCAGGCCATCGTGCAATCGCCTTGCTTTTTAACAAATAATATCAGAAACACTGTCATCAGCTAACAGTTCCTTGTTTATCCAAATCAGCAGCAATTTCTCCACTTCTTCAATCATCTGTGATCTTTGTTTAGTAAGAACTGTCACTTCTCTTGCATCTCTTTATTTTGGAGAATAGCACAGATCGTCGATTATGCCATACCAAACTAAGTAGCAAGATCAGACACGAACACCAATTTCATGTTTGGCTAAGATTTCTTTCTTCACCTCTATCGTGATTTTGGTAATTTTTCTTTTCACTTTGCTGTTATCATTATCCTTCTTTGGCCCCATGCTGGCTTATCTAATAATAAAAATAAAAAACCCACAAAACACAATGCAATTCAAGAGAAAGCACGGTAAATTTCAGTAGGGATGTGTATAGAGCGAAAGCTACACCACAACTGACACTCTCCTACCAATACTCCCAGCTTGTTGCACCACGTTATTGCCGGCTTGTATGTTCGTCACTTGAGACACCATTCGTCATCTGAGATGTGCAAAAAGGAATTTGCTTGAACAATATAAAAAAGTACAGTTTTCCTCAGAGAAGTATAGATACTTGGAATGGACTGAAGGAAGAGGTGATAATGGCAAAGAATATACAGCAACTGAAAGAAAAACTGGACAAATATAGATACGGAGACAGAACCACACGAGTGTAGCTCAGGCCCTGTATACTACAATTAAGTAAACACACACACACGGCAGTGATTTGGTCACCATATAAAAAGAAAGATATGAAGAAGCTTGAGAGATTACAAAGAGCAGCTACAAAAATGGTTCTAAGCATGAGAAATTTACCTTATGAAGAAAGACTTTCTAGGCTGAAATTACCAACTCTAGAGAAAAGAAGAGAAAGGGGAGACTTTATAGCAGTGTATAGAGCATCAAAAACTCTTGGAAAAATTGATAGATATGATCTGTTTGTGTGGGACGACAGAACAAAAAGAGGACACAAGAAGAAACTGAAAAGGACTACATGCATGAGACAAAAAAGTACAGCTTCCAATATAGAAGCATAGAAGCCTGGAATAAACTTGATGCAGAAGTAATTAATGCAAGAACTATTCATGATTTCAAAAGCAAACTGGATAATTATAGATTTGGAAATGGGACAGTGCGAGCATTGATCTTTTCCTGTATAATACAACTGGGTAAATATACACACACACACACACACACTCACACCAAACACATACAATCACACACACACACACACACACACACACTAAAGAAGATCAGAAATCACAAGGATTGCGAGGTGCTACAAAATGACAAACAAGATAATTATATGAATGGAGCAAGACATAGGAAACGGAATTTAATGCAAAAAATTACATATATTGGAAATGGGAAAGAGTATTATGAGACTGTCATGGACGTATAAGTATATATTATATTAATGGTAAAGAGGAGAAAGATTTGGGAGTGATAAAATGGGTCAAATTATCACCTGAGAAACATATAGAATATTTAGTGACATATTGAGGATGGCTTTTGACTTTCTAGATAAAGATATGATGAAAAAAAGTTATAACTACAATGATTATACCAAAACTGAAATATGCAGAAGTAATATGGTCCCCGCATAAGCAATAGCATTCATTGAAATTAGAAAGAATACAGAGAATAGCGACTAAGATGGTGCCAAATATGGAACACCTAACACATGAGGAAAGATTAAAAGAAATGCATTTATCAACACTATAAGAAAGAAGAGAAAGAGGAATTTCAATATATAAATTGATGAACAACCTTGAGGAAACAGGTCTAATATTGAGAAGAAAAAGAGAAGCTAGATATTTGAGGGGCCAAGAAAAGTTGCAAAATGGAATTTGCATGAACAATACAAAAAAGCAGTTTCCCCAAGAAGTGTAGACACTAATGGAAGAGGTGATAATGGCAACGAATGTACAGCAACTGAAAGAAAAACTGTGTGTATTTACCTAGTAGTGACATACAGGAAAAGAACTATGCTCCTACTGTCTCGTCTCCAAATCAACTATCCAGTTTGCTTTTGAAATCATGAATATTTCTTGCATTAATCACCTCTGCATCAAGCTTATTCCAGGATTCTATGTTTCTATATGGGAAGCTGTATTTTTTTTATGTCTCACATATAGTTCTTTTCAGTTTCTACTCGTATCCTCTCATATTTGTTGTCCCACAAAAAGATTTTCTTTCAATTTTTTCTAGAGCCAAATCTTCCTCTTCTTTTGCTATTAATATAATATTTTCCCCTAGTTTATTCGTCCATGAGGGTTTCATTGCACTTTTTCCCATTTCCAATGTATGGCATTTTTTTTTTGCATTAAGTAACATTTCCCATGTCTTGCTCCATTCATATATCTTGTTTATATCATTCTGTAGCTCCTCACAATCCTTGTGGTTTCTTATCTTTCTTAGTAATTTTGCATCATCTGCAAACAGACTTATGTAACTGCTCACTCCTGTCATGTCATTTACATATACTAATAACATTATTGGTGCCAAAACTGATCACTATGGTACTCCACTCTTTACTTCCCTCCATTTTGATTTTTCATCCTTTACTACTGTTCTCATTTCCCTTCCTTTAAGTTAGCCTTCCATCTAGCTCTTTAATGTTCCTTTCAACCCTGCAAAATATTCCAATTTCCATAGTAATCTCCTATGCAAAACCTTATCCAATGCCTTTTTTTTAATCTAAATATCATATTCTTGTGCTATATCGATCACTCTTGAGTAAAAACTTAATAAATTGGTGACATGACCTTCCTGTTCTTTGTGTGTGTGTGTGTGTGTGTGTGTGTGTGTGTGTGTGTGTGTGTGTGTGTGTGTGTGTGTGTATGTGTGTGTGTGTGTGTGTGTGTGTGTGTGTGTATGTGTGTGTGTGTGTGTGTATGTGTGTGTGTGTGTGTGTATGTGTGTGTGTGTGTGTGTGTGTGTGTGTGTGTGTGTGTGTGTGTGTGTGTGTGTGTGTGTGTGTGTGTGTGTGTGTGTGTGCGCGTCTGTGATGAGGCTACAAAAATACAACCCCCATATTCATTGCTGTTTGTAAAACGTGATAAGAAAAGTGGTGGAGCAAGGTGTCTGGAAAGACTCTCTGTATTCTCTCCTACGAAAAGACAAGGCACAGACGGGGAGGGGAAGGTAATGTTTCCACGAACCTAATGATTGGGTCTGCATGTGCATGGATGTAGTATAATTGAGGATAATGGGGAAGTGATTGGAATAATGTTTGTGGAGCAAAAGCGTAGAGTGAAACTAAACGGAAAAGGAAATGTGAAAGTGAATTCGCATGTGGAAATGGAAAAATGTCAGGTGTGAACACAAGGATAGTAAGGGAAGGAGTGGCCTTGTTAGTGAGTCTGGCAGTGTGGTGGTGTGGAAGGATGTGTCAACAAGGCTAATGTGAGTGAAAGTACAGCTTAGAGGAGAGTAGCAACGATGGACTATGTGGTTGTGTCAAGAAACGTGACAAGACGGTTGTTGGATGTGAGATTTTTGAAAGGTGAAAAAGAGAGGTATGTCTGACCTTTTCTTCATGTGGCTGCGGCCATCCCTTTAGAGGACATTCCTTAAGGAAACTAGGCATCACAGACTAAAGATAGAATTGAGATAAGACAAAGGAAAGGTTGTGGATAGAGCAGTGATGGACAATGTGGTTGTGTCAAGGAACATAATAGGCAGGTTGTTGAATGTGAGAGTTTAGAGAGAGGAAGAGAGTTATGTCCAATCACTTCCTTGTGGAAGAAAAACAAAGGATAGGTAAGAGGTTGGTGAATACAAGACGATTGGGGAGGCAAAAAGAGGTCTGAAAGTGAGTGAGTTGAACAAAAATGAGAAATGGCTAAATACCAGATTATTGTAGACCAGTGGAATGCAATGAGTGTGAGAAGAATAATTTGGAAGTGGATTGGCAGTTGTTTAAGAGTACAGTGGTGGGAAGTGCCGAGAAGGTGCACAGTACGAGAAGACTGGGAGGAGAGATGAGAAAGAAGAGTGAATGGTGGTGTGGAAAGTATGTGTGGTTGTAGCAAATAAGAGGCATGCACATGAAATGTGGCTGCATAGGAAAGATGAGGTG
>JAPQNM010000004.1:19830602-19880602 GCA_029783475.1 Metacarcinus magister
AGTGCTACTGTGTTGTGTTTAGTTTTTTTTATTTACCTCCGATTATAGTAGGATATGGTTTATTTACCTCTTATTATCTTTATTTAATGAATAAATAAACGCAATGACTACAAGGTGGGAGACAAGATACTGCTGGCAGGCAGCGTTTCAAGGACTGTTAGAGAGTGGCGGGCTTTGTTGCCTCGGCCCGCTGCTGCCTACTGTGAAGGCTATCTCCTTCGATATAAAGAAGAAAGTTATCGTACGGAAAGAGAAAGGAGAGGGAAACACAGCCATAGGACGTGATTTTGGCCTATCAGAGTTAAGTGTAGGAACAATTTGTACATATATCCCCATAGGATTAAGGTAAGGAAAACCTTATTTGATGTTTTTTTAACAATTTATGTCTAATAATTGTTAATAATATGTAGTGTACATTAATTTCATGGACAATTTTGGTGACCGATCGACCAATTGTCGTTTTCCCCATAGGCTACATGTATCACATAGAACGATTTCACATAGAACGACGTCTCTATCGACCTATTGGACGTTTTATACGAGATCGAGGTTTGTATTATATATTTATATATTTATATATACATATATATATATATATATATATATATATATATATATATGTATATATATATATATATATATATATATATATATATATATATGTATATATATATATATATATATATATATATATATATATAGTATATATATATATGTATATATATATATATATATATATATATATATATATATATATATATATATGTATATATATATATATATATATATATATATATATATATATATATATATATATATATATACATATACATATATATACATATACATATATATACATATATATATATATATATATATATATATATATATATATATATATATATATATATATGTATATTCATTGGTGCCTTAGTTAGCGAGCATAATTCATTTTGAACGGACGCTCGTAACCTAAAATGATTGTAACCCAAAGCAATTTTTACCATAGGAAATACAGTAGAGCCTCGCAAGACAAGTTTAATTTGTTCTATGACAGAGCTCATTTTGCAATTTACTCGTTTTACAAATCAACTTTTACTATTAAAATTAATTGAAATATAATTAATCCATTCCAGCCCCAAAAAATTTGTATGGGTTCATAAAACAAAAAGTGGACATCGTTGATATGCTTCGGTCTTATTGGCTTGCTAAGTCCAATACACGCATTTTTCTCTCATGGTTTTCAATTATTTCCTTCTCCAACTCTATCGTATTATTAATTTTCTTATTATTAGCACTATGCTTTGCACTAACTTTCTTCGGACTCAATTAATTTGGACAAAATAATGCAAAAAAAGCCACGATAGAGAAAAATCACTAAAACAAAACGATCGCGATGTTGCCTCAATGAGATGAATACATGAACTGCGAGAGCGGAGGCAGTTACTGTTGGGTGAGCGTGTGTGAGCTCAGTGCCGACTATCTACAGCTATTAGGAATCTTGCTCGTACTGTGGATTTACACTCGTATTTCAAGACAAAAATACTTACAAGCCGCAGCTCGTTAAGCAAATAACTTGTACAATGGGGCACCCGTACTGCAAGGTTCTACTGTAATGGGAACTCGCCCAATCCGTTTCAGTCACAATAATATTCATATCAAAATCCTGCTCCTGCTCCTCCTCCCTCACCTCCCTCCTTCCTCCACCTTACTAACATTTTTAAAAACTATGAGATAATTATAGGAAAGAGTGCATTTAGCTATGTTAAGTTCGTTTTGGGTTTGATTGTACGCATTTTAAAGTTATGCCTCTCTACTACTCGGGGAGGCGGTGGTCTAGTGGCTAGCGGTCGGGCATACCAGCTCAGGGTCCCGTGTTCGAGCCTCGGCACGGGCTGGCCACTTTTCTTCGTTATTACTGCCGAGTGGCCTCAGAACACCCACATGCCATAACACCATCCTCGCCGGGACTGCAACGTTATATGCGCGAGGAGCTTCTGCTGGCAGCATGAGCCTATCAATAAGAAGAAACAAGGCGTCACTTAAAAAATCTAACCCGCGCTACTAACGGGCGGAGGCCAACCATCTAAGGTCTCCCTGAAGCCTACCGGCACCCTGGGTAAAAGACATATATATATATATATATATATATATATATATATATATATATATATATATATATATATAAATAATAAAAAAAAATTAAAAAAAAGGTGGGGAGGAAGGGGAGGGAGATGGGAGGAGAAACAGCTGAGAGAAGATAAAAGGGCAGAACCCACAGGACACGTTACAGAGGACGCTCACCCTTATTATTAGGCACAATAGGCGTCAAAATCAAGGAAAGGAGAGGGGGTGGTGGTTTATATAGGAAGAAGAAGGAGAAAAGAAAGAAAGCAAGCGAAGAGTGGAAGTGTGTGTCCATGAACCATCCGCTCCGTTCTCCTACGCAGTTGCTCATCACCCAAGGCATAGCTCGTATACCGAGCAAAAACAAGATGCTCGTAACCTAAAACATTCGTAGATCAAGGCACCCGTAAGCCGAGTCCTCACTGTATATATACATATACACACACACACACACACACACACACACACACACACACACACAGATATATATATATATATATATATATATATATATATATATATATATATATATATATATATATACCCTCATCACTAATGTGACCTCATGAGCTTTAAAGAGGGGAATAATCTGAAGACAAGAATGATGTGGAACACACCATTCTAGTAGTCATATGAAATCAAGACAAACACCAATTGATTTCTAGTTTTTATGTACTTTTTGGGGGCAAATAAAAAAAAGTGCAAAAAAGATGCAACCTGGCAGGATCCCTTTCTCTACCAGAAAGCAACACTGTCATGATTCTTCTTTGTCTCCTCTTTTGTAAATATGTACAATATTTGCTCATTTCAAATTTAACAGTGGTGTTCTCCTTTAGTAAACTCTTAATTACACTATGTAACAGTCCTGCTAACTGGTTACCACATTCTTTCATTATCCAATTTGACACTCTATTTGGACTTGGCGCTTTCCTCACATCTTGACTTTTCATCATTTAAATTTTTTTTTTTATATATATATATATACTTTTATTACATCTACTTTTATATTTTTCATAAAAATTTCCCGTTGCTATTATATTAATCATTCTAAATTCACTTACTCTTGTAAATACAGTCTGAGAGCACTTATTCATTACCTCAGCCTGTTGTAATGCATCTTTGTACACTGTGTCTTCTACCTTCAGCTTATCTATTCCCTCCCTGTTTTTAATTTTTCCATTTATATATCTGTAGCAAAGTTTTGGTTCATTTTTACATTTTTCTATTATATTTCTCTCAAAGTTACTTTCTTCTTCTCTTCGGATTCTTACATATTCATTTCTAGTTTTGTATTTTTCCCATAATTTTTTTCCCCGTTTTCCTCCACTTGTTCCATGTTTTTCCTCTTTCCAATCTTGTAATTCAAATCTATTAAGCCATTCATTCTTTTTCTTTTCTCTAATAACCATTCTTGGAACACATCTATCTATGCCCTCCATCTATATTCGAATGAGCTCATCCCATTTCTTCTGAGTGCTCCTGGTTGAATAGAAACTACTCCAGTCTGTCTATCAAATAAAATCAAACAAACAAGAAGACAAGTGAACTACAGCACCCAGGGGAATAAAATTATTATCCTAGAGAGCCAAAAGGACTCTCTACTTTCAAAATCCGTCCTGAAGCTCACCAGCCAATCCTGTGCATTCAGATGGGGTAGTGCGGGGACCCATTTTTGCCATCTTACAGTGGGATGAGTATAGAACAATTTACTTGTTGGGCCAACAAATGGCAAACGGAATTTAACGTTGATGAATGAAAAGTTCTATGCATTGGAAGCTTTAACGATCATGTTCAGTATTTAATGAATGACCAATAACTTTCTGCAGTTAATAATGGAAAGGATCTCAGTGTCATAATATCAAGCAATTTAAAGACCAGTCTGTATTGCTCAGAGGTAGTTAAAACTGCTAATAAACTGGTTGATTTCATTGGATGCCTTCAGAAAATAAATCAGAAAAAGTTATAAAATTTATAATTCACTGGTACAACACCATCTCAAATATTGCGCAACAATTTTGGTCCCCATATAACAGAAAAGATATAGAAATGCTAGCAAGAGTTTAATTAAGAAAATGATTCCCAGGCTGAGAAAAGTACCCAATGAAGGAAAACCTAAGGAGCTAAACTTATTCAACCCATCAAAATGGCGGATGCGAGGTGATCTATTGGAAGTTTTTTTTTATTATTCAAAGGATTTGACAGTATCAATGCAAAAGATTATCTCACAGTCGATCAATCAAATATAATAAGATGATGAAACAGTTTCAAGATAATTGGTAAAAACTTCTTTTCAAAAGAAGTCAGACACTTCTCCAAACGTATTGTTAACATCTGGAATTCTCTGCCTTCCAATGTTATTAACAGTATAACACTTACAGCTTTCAAGAACAGACTAGAGAAGTAATTTAACTCCAATCCTCAACTGAGATATGATTCATTATTGTAAATATTTTTTTTTCTTCCCCCCCCTATATCATTAACCATTGGCGCCAGCAGGCTTATGGAGGCACAGATGGACTTGCCTCGCCTGTTATTTGGCGTAGGTTTTCAGATTTTTTATAGTGACACCTAAAATGTTTACGTTCTTTCTTGAATATGTTGAGAACGTGCGAGGCTAACTGCTACTACAGCCTCAGATGCATATAATATTGTAAGTCCTGTCTGAGGACAGTATGGCAGCAATTTGGATAGTCTTTGGCCACTTGGCGGTGATATCAAAGAATGAAAAATGGTCAGTGAATGATGGAGATTCAAACCCGGGACCCTAGGTTCGCATACCAGAGCACTAGACCACTGTACCAAGGTTGTAGGACCAAAGTACGTATGGAAATAGTTTGTATGCATAAAGTTCATACGCAATTGTTCGTAAGCAAATATTTGCAAGGGATAAAGTTCGTTTGAAAAAAGTACGTACGAAAAAGTTTGTACACTAAAGTTCGTATGCAGATGTTCGTATGATACATATGTACGTATGTAAAATATTCGTAACGACCTAACCAAACCTAACGCGTACGAACATTCTTCTAACGAACTTTGGCACGACGAACATTTAACCTTACAACTTTTTTTCCATTACGAACTTTTGACATGATGAACTTTATACCCTACGTACTTTATCCTGATGTACTTTAGGCAAACGAACTTTATCCTATGAATTATTGCCATACAAAGTTTTTCTATACGAACTTTTGTCCAGAACTCCTGTACCACCGCCCTCCCCAGGTTTAAGCGAATATATTCATGAAATGTTATTTTTTGGAGTCTGTTGTTGGTGGTTTAGCACCACATGTTATTGCTTGGGATAGTTCTTCTCTCATTCCGATAAAAAAAATTTCATGTAGTTCATGTAGTTTTTTTATGCTATATGGTTATTCTATTTCTTTCCTTCCTGCCAGCCTGGCTGGGGAGAGAAGTTGGTTGGGAGGAGCTTCACCTTTACTGTCCTGTTCCTTTTCCCTTTGTATTTTGTATCGTTCAAGCAAATTCCTTTTTGCAATTTTTTCTTGTGTTCCTTTAAATATCTAGCCTGTCTTTTTCTTTTCATTATTAGAACTTTGCTCTGTTTTCTCCAGATTGTTCATCAATCTATATATCATAATTAAGTCTCCTCTTTCGCTTCTTTCTTTTAGTGTTGTCAATGACATTTTTAAAAATCTTTCCTCATATGTTTGGTCTTCCAAATCTGGCATCATCTTAGCTTATATTCTCTGTATTTTTTCCAAATTCAAAACAAGATTTTTCTTGTGCAGGATCCATATTACTTCTGCATATCCCGGTTTTAGTCATTATAGTTATAATTTTTCTCAACATATTAAGTGGAAAGCCATCCATATATTTATTAGCATCCTACATGTCACCAAATATTCTATCTATATCTCTAGTGATAAGTTATCCTGTATTACTAATCCCAAATGTTTATTTTCTATTGATATACTATTTTGTTCTAACTTATATGTCTATGTGGGTCTCATTCCACTCTTTCCCATTTCCAATATTTGGCATTATATTGCATTAAATTCCATTTCCCATGTCTTCCTCCATTCACATATCTTGTTTATGTCATTCTGTAACTCCTCACAATCCTTCTGGTTTCTTATCTTCAATAGTAATTTCGCATCATCTGGAAACAGGCTCATGTAACTGCTTATTTCTTGTCATGTCATTGACATATACTAAAAACATTATTGGTAACAAAACTGATCCCTGTTTTACTTCACTTTTTACTTCATTCCATCCCGATTTTTCATCCATTACTATTGTTCTCATTTCCCTTTCTTTCAAGTAGTCTTCTATCCAAATTTCTAATGTTCCTTTCAATCCTCCAATGCATTTCAACTTCCATAGTAATCTCCTGTGCAGAAGCTTATCGAATGCCTCTTTTAAGTTTAAATTTATGCAATCCACCCATCCTTCTTGTCTTATATATATCACTCTTGAGTAAAATCACTCAAGTAAAAACTTTAGAAGTAGGTGACACATGACATTCCTGTTCTGAATCCACATTGTCTATCTGTTATTATACCTCCTTTCTAAGTATTCCGTCCATTGTTTCTTGATAACATTCTCACATATACAGAATATGCTGGTCAATGACACTGGGATATAAGTAAGTGGTTCTTTTTTTCCTTTTTTGTAAATAGACAATATATCAGCTCTTTTCCATTCTAGAAGAAAAAACCTGGCAACAATGTCTGGCAGCTCTGATACCTCTAATACCTCACTACAAGAAGGGCGGGAGAAGGGGGTGACCAGGAGGCTAAATATGATTTTTTCAACCATTTTTCCAATATCAAATTCAAAGAAATGGTGGACTACTACAGGCCACATGATAAAAAAGGAGTGCAATGATGACTCATATAAGAATGAAGAGAAACAAAGTTTTGAGAGCCCGTATCTCAAAACTACAAATCTGCAATTACAAAATGTTATTGAACTGCCATTTCTTTATGATCATAACAAAATGTTAAAAAATGGGAGGAAGGACTACAATCTACAAAACCATGCATTGCAATCTTATTATTCTAGTCTTGTTTCTAAAAAAAACATGCTGAAAAGTGAAAATCAGCTGAAAATTGAAAGTTGTGGTATACAAAATTTTTCTTTATATATAAAATAAAAAATTTGAGAGCATAGAGTTAATGACGAATAAAGCAGCAACACGTACTCAATATGAAGTGGGAAAATACAGAAACTTTTGAGGCATTATCTTTTAAAAAAGGGTGATAAATAAAATCAACAGAAAAAGAAAAAGAAAAAAGTAATAGAAGTGTTATATATCTATCACTATGCAAATTCCAGTATAAAAAAAATAAAGTCAGAAACAGATCCAACCGGAGTCTCCCCTTAAACTGCCAACTACCACTACGGACGATAGCCTACACATTGTATTTACCTTATTATATGCCTCACTGATAACATACTGACAATTCAAGGTAATTCATTGTAATGGTATATCACCATCTCAGTTGTTTGGTTAAAACCACGACCTGCGGTAAAAAGCAACCCGCGCATGGCACTGCCAGTAACAGAAAAATATAATATGACGCAATACAATGACAAAACATGTGGTGTACACCCTCCTACAATTTGACTGATGAAATTGAGATCTAAATTTTGATTAGACAATTTAAATTCTATCAAAAGAGAGAGAGAGAGAGAGAGAGAGAGCAATACCATTGTGGTGCAGGTGTAACATATGATAGCGCTGTGTACGTGGGTATAGATGTGTGTCTGTGTGCCTTGCCTTAGCCACCTCCCTTTAGGAAGATAAAAGCCTGTTATACAGATAGATAGATTATCATTATCATTATTATCATTAATATTATTAGCCATGTGATGGGAGCTACAAGAATTCTACCACCGTAATCCCTGTGGTTCGTAAAAGGCAACAAAAGGGACAGAGCGAGGGGTGTGGGAATCACCTCCTCTGTACACTCTCCTACAAAAAGACAAGGTGCAGAGGGAGAGAAGAGAGTAATGTCTCCACTAACCATGGTGTGCCTTGCCTTGGTTACCTCTCTTTAGGCTTAGGGGGATAACAGCCTCGTAAATAGATATAGATAATTATAATTACCATTATTAATATTATTATTATTATTACTACTATATGCTATCCTTTGAATTCTCTCCTGTGAATAAACAGGGTGCAGAAAGGGAGTAAAGGTAAAGTGGGGGCACACACTGTAACTGAGCGAACTCATCTCCCGTCACATAGGCCTTTGAGCCTGTGGTGGAAATTAATCTGTTACCCTGGGACACAGAGCCACTGTGAAATCCGAATTTCCACAATTTATCTTCTCCAGGTTTCCCTAGGTACCCAGAAAGATAGGGAAGAGTAAAATCCCCCTGAACCCTAAAAGCTTTGTCTTGGTTGTCCCCATTTAATGGGGATGTGAGTTAGGTGTGTGGATGGATGGATTGTTGTTACTATTATTATTATTGTTAAAAGTTAAACAATAATAAGTTTGTTTATTTATATGCCTGGTTTGAGTCCCCATTAAAAGTGGGTAGCCGAGACAAGACATTTAGGGTGTGTCTGTGTGCCTTGTCTTGGCTACCCCTTTACGAGAATAACAGCTTAGTATATAGATTGATAGATCAGTCCTTCATTTCCTTGTACACCTGATACATCCAAGGGTCACACTTGATGCGTGTGTCATTAACCATGCATTCACCATGACTCTCCATTCACTTCTATCACACACTATAATCCTTCCATGCTCCATACTTCCATTCTTCAACACTCTTTTCACAGTCTATCCATCCCCTTTATGTCCTTCCTCTCAACCTCACATCTCGCACATCGGATCCTATTCTATTCACCAACCAGTCCTCCACCCTTCTCTACATGTGTCTAAATAACCTCAACTAGCCAACTCTCTGGTAACACCAATTCTTCTTCACACCTCATATCTCAGTCGGTCCATATGCATTACTCCACACATACTATTCAGACACCTCATCTCCATTACATTTGATCTCTTCTTATCTGCTACTGGCATACTCCATGTTTCAGCCCCATATAGTGCAGTGGGTACAATAATTCCTTCATACAACCTTCTCTTTACATTCATTCCCATCACTCTACAACTAAACACCTTCTTCATTCCTCTTAGTACATATGAGGTGTACAAAAAATAAAACAGGGAATCTATAATTGTATAATTCCAGCACTGCCATATGTAAATGAGACCTGGAAATGCAAAAATGACTATGAGAGGTTGAGGATATGAATCATATAGATTATCTGAGATGTGTTTGTCAAGTGAACAGAATGAATGGGGAGGACAATGGAAGTGCTTACTCAAAATTTGCAATGTTCAGTAAGGGGGAAATGAATGAATTTTAGAATGAAGGAAATAACAAATATATTACACCAAGGGAAGGATTGGTGATCTAAGGAGGATGAGTGAGGATGTGATGATGTAGATAATACATATGAGTTGGGTCAATGCTGTCAGAGCAAGAGGACAAACCCTACAAAATGAGGACAAAGCATTAGGATAATTAGAAAGAGAGGGCAGGAGAGTAAGAGGAATAAAGTGTGTAAGAACATGATGTACTGACAGGAGCAAGTGAAGACTCTTCTACCACAGCTACCTATTTAAGTGTCAAAACAGATGAGATAAAAATATATCTTTGTATTCCATGTTTGCCACATAAGTTAACTAAAAGAGTTGTGAGTGGAGGATTATGGAATCGTTTCTTCTAAATGCTGTAGATCTTATGAAATTAGATTTAAAACCCAACCAACAACAACAACTCATTGAGTGGAAATGGCAATTCCAAAACAATAATCTTTTCTCTTGTAAATATTCCTTTTCTTAGAAAGTGTACTTAATTAACTTGACCCACTCACCCTGCATATGAAGTCCAGCAGTGATGTGGTGAGTACTGGATGCGGCCGCATGGAGTGGTACATCACCAGAATGCCAGGCTCTAGAAAATTTGATATTTCAAGAAAACACCAAAACAATGACATTTAAGACTGATAGTTCACAAAGTCTTACAGATCAATAAATGTCTAATTCATCATAACAGTACAGACAAGCCTCACATGATTTAGGTTCCTAAAAATTATCATATGGATGATTTTTTTTTGGATAACAAAATTACATTTTCCACACAAAGGTGTGGGATGACCAACGGAATTCTGTGGTGTTTGAGTACATTTACAAACATGGCACAGAAAAAAGTGAAGTGTACAGTGTGTATACAGCCAATTAAAATTTCCAGCTACACTTGCAGCATATTTATTATGATTTGGAAAGGGGAAATCATATAAAATGGGTAAAAAAATGGTGGAGAATAGACATGGATTGATTTTGGAAGCCTATTATAATTGTCAAGCTGCATTTGCGTATAAATAACCAAACACTTAAACTGGATGTAGATTAATAAAGCAAATTTTTTTTTTATCAATTTATCAATCTAAATACCATGCAAATATTCCTCTTACACACACACACACACACACACACACACACACACACACACACACACACACACACACACGTGCACACACACACACACACACACACACACACACACACACACACACACATAAAGGAAACCTAAAAACCTAAAGGAAATACTAAAAAATGAAAAATGATGGGGATAAAGAAACAAAATTTGAAGAGTAAGTAGAGGAAATCACAAGGCTAGGTTCATACGTACAAAGTGCTAGACCAGGGGCGGGCAACCTACGGCCTGGGAGCCAGACCCAACCTGAGAAGGCCTAGCATCCTGCCCACCACCTTGCTCAGCATTAATATTGCAATCCGTCCTGGGCAACCCAAGCCGAAGAAAATAAAATAAAAATAAAATAATAATAATAATAATAATAATAATAATAATAATAATAATAATAATAATAATAAAAAAAAAAAAATAGAAAAAAAACTGTTGGCACATACTGTTTGGCAACTCTGTGCTTCCCCAAGCCTCACTCCACGATCCTGCTAGACGCCAGTGTCTACCAAACTTTTGCATTGAGATTAGGTACGTTTTGTGGTCAGTACAGTTTACAAAATAAACTACCACAAGTAAGTTAAAATTATTAGAAAAAATTCCAATCTGTTATCATGTCACTATGGTGTGAATTGGTGTCCCTGTGGAATTGTGGAATTTTAATAGATATGTAGTCCGTAACAGCTAATTACAATTACAGTATTTTACGGTGTGTAATGTGCTCTGGTGTATATCGCGCACCATAAGCTTTAACACAAAAATTTGTGGAAAAAAATATTGTGCTTAAAATGTTTGGCCCACAATCTTGAATCTCCAGAATTTTCTACCATCTGGCTAAGACTTCAATGTCACTCTCTAACTAAATACATCTGTGCCGTATATCTCTCACCTAATTCCTCTGACGATGTAAAATTCTTTGACCATTTGACTTCCAAGGTGGAGTACATCCTATCTCACTTTCTTTTATGTTGAGATTTCCATTCTTGGGGATTTCAATGTTCACCACCAGCTTTGGCTTTCATCCTCTCTCACTGACCAACCTGGTGAACCTACCTTCAACTTTGCTATCCTCCACGACTTAGAGCAGCTGATGGAGTACCCTATCCATATCCCTGACCGCCTTGAAGACATGCCCAACATTCTTGATCTTTTCCTAACTTCCAACCCTTCAGATTACTGTGTCAAACTTTCTTCTCTGTTGGGCTCCTCCGATCACAATCTTATTTCCGTTACCCGTTCTATCGCTCCAGTGCAGCCTCAGGACCTGCCTAAGCGGAGGTGCTTAAGGTATTTCAACGCTGCTAAGTGGGAGGACCTAAGGCAGTACTATTCTGATTTTCCTTGGGGATTATTATTGCTTCTGTGTCAGAGATCCTTCTCTTTGTGCCGAGTGCATAACAGAGGTGATTATCTCTGGCATGGAATAATAAATTCCTCACACTTTCTCTAATACTAAAGCCCTGGTTTAACTCTGCTTGTTCTCGTGCTGTCAAAGACAGAGAGGCGGCTCACAAATAGTACCATAGCCATCCATCTGCTGAAACTCACGCCCTTTATATTTCTGCCCGTATCATGCCAAATCTTTTCTTCAACTTACTAAAAACTCTTTTAACAATAGAAAATGTCTAAATCTTTCCATTTCTAACTCTTGTGATTTCTGGCATCTAACCAATAATATTTCCAACAATTTTACTTCCTCATCTTTCCCTCCTTTACTTCAACCAGATGGCTCCACAGCTGTCTCTTCTTTCTCTATAGCTGCTACCAATTTTACTTTGGATGATACTGGGTATATTCCTCCTACTCCTCCACCCTCTGACTACTTCATCCCTATAATTGAAATTCTTCATTATGACATTTTCCATGCCCTCTCTGGCCTTGATTCTTGGAAGACTTACAGTCTGGATGGAGTCCCTTCTATTGTTCTCAAAAACTGTGCTTCCAAGCTCGCTCCCTGCCTGGTCAAACTCTTTCGTCTGTGTCTCACTACTTCTACCTATCCTTCTTACTGAAAGTTTGCTCACATTCAACTTGTCCCTAAAAAGGGTGACCGCTCCAATCCTTCAAACTACCGCCCTATAGCTTTGATTTCCTGCCTTTCTAAAGCCTTTGAGTCTGTCCTTAACAAGAAGATAATGAGGAATCTATCAGCTGACAACCTTCTCTCTGATTGCCAGTATGGTTTCCGGAGAGGATGGTCCACTGGTGACCTTGCTTTTCTAACTGAATCTTGGTCATTCTCTTTTAGACTTTGGTTATACCTTTGCTGTCGGCCTTAACATATCAAAAGCTTTCAATAGAGTTTGGCATAAATCTTTAATTTCTGAGCTACCCTCTTACTGATTCTATCCTTTTCTCTGTACCTTCATCTCCAGTTTCCTTTCTGACCGTTCTATTGCTGCTATAGTGGACGGTCACTGTTCTCCTAAAACTATCAACAGTGGTGTTCCTCAAGATTCTGTCCTATCACCCACTCTCTTTCTATTATTCATCATTGGTCTCCTAAATCTGACTCAATGCCCTATCCACTCCTATGCTGATGACACCACCTTGCATTTTTCAACATCGTACAATAGACGCCCAACCATACAAGAATTAAGTGATTCAAGGCGAGATGCTATAGGACGCCTAACTTTTGATCTTTTACTAGTTTCTGATTGGGGACAGAGAAAACCTGGTTCTGTTCAATGCCTCAAAAATTCAATTTCTACAACTATCTACTCAACATAACCTTCCAGATAATTATCCCATATTCTTCAATGACACTCAACTGTCCCTCTCCTCCACATTAAACATACTCGGTCTTTCCATTACTAAAAATCTAAACTGGCAATTTCATATCTCTACTCTTGCTAAATCAGCTTCCAAGAAGTTAGGTGTCCTATGCCATCTGCATCCATTTTTCTCTCCCTCCCAGCTGCTTGCTCTGTACAGGGGCCTAATCCATCCATGTATGGAGTATAGTTCTCATGTCTGGGGGGTGTTCAACTCACACAGCTTTACTAAACAGGATGGAGTCTAAAGCTTTTCTTCTCATCAACTCTCCTCCTCTAACTGACTGTCTTGATTCTTTAATTCACCGACGCAATGTTGCATCTTTCTCTCTTTTTTACCGCTATTTTCATGCTGACTGTTCTTCTAACCTTGCTAACTGCATGCCTCCACCCCTCCCATGGCCTTGCTGCACAAGACTTTCTACTTCTTCTCATCCCTATTCTGTCCATCTTTCTAATGCAAGATTTAACCAGTATCTTCATTCTTTCATCCCTTACACTGGTAAACTCTGGAACTCTCTTCCTTTGTCTGTTTTTCCACCTGCCTATGACTTAAACTCTTTCAAAAGAGGAATGTCAAGACACCTCTCATGCTAAACTGGACCTCCACTCACTGCCTCTATTTCTGCAACTGACCTCTTTACATTGTCTGGTGACAAGCGGGATTTTTTTTTATTTAACCTATTTTTGTTTGCCCTTTTAATGTAAAATAATAATAAGAAAACAGTAATGAGCGGAGGAAAACAATTTAAAACCGACAAAAATCTTCTGTACTGGTAAGTTATCTTGATATGATCTATTGTAGATTTGGTCTGCTGGTAAATACATTCACTTCAAAATCATCAACACCTGCAATGAAATATTACCACTAATAGCTTCACACCATAGTCCCTTGATAGTACCGCTACATAATGTATATTATAGTAAAACATGGTAGTATGACTGAACTGCAATTACCGGTACCGATTTGCATGTATGAAAAAAAAACCCAGCCCATGACCGCACCAACCCCACAAAACCAACTCTGCAACTATGGGTCTGTTACACTGCCGAAACTCAGCTTAATGAACCCTTATACATTGAACAGGACAACAAGGCTTACTAAGCCACTGGAGGCTTCATGCTCCTGGCGGCAACCCTTCAATACCCACATGTTATCCAAATACCAACCTGACAACAGTGTGAGTTGTAGCTGTTCAACAGGAATAGTTTATTCCTATTGCTCCGGCTGCATTCAATGGTTACTCCGAGTCAGAGGGAAGCGTCTGAGTGCAGCCATTAATCTTTATGCTCCACTCACAATCAGCTGATGTATACCTAGGCTCTGCCTTCCTCCTCCCTTTAGCCATCAGTGTTGAAACCACCATGGAGTCTAATAAATGTGTGTAGCTAGGTTAGGTTAGATAAGGTTAGTCTACTAATTTTGAGGCAGGACTATTTATTTCTGGGCAAAACCTGATGCTTTTTCATTGCGAGGAACCTAACCTAACCTAACCCTAACCACAACCTAACCTTAACCCCACCCCAACCTAACCTAACATTGCAGGGCTGTAATCAGATACTGGTCTTACCTACTGAGGCAGTGGATATAAAAAAAATAAAAAAAATGTTTTTAATAGTTTCCAGAAGTTGATATGTATTGCATGATATTCTGCAACCTTACTTCTATCTGACATGTAAATATTAACCTTGGGAGAAAATGCTACACACACTTATTAGACTCCATGGTGGTTTCAACACTGATGCCGAGAGGGAGGAGGGAGGCGGAGCCTTGGTATACATCAGCTGATTGTGGGTGGAGTATGTTAAAGATTAATGGCTGCAGCCAGACGCTTCCCTCTGACTCGGAGTAACCATTGAGTGCAACTGTAAATACTGTACATACAACTTAGGTTAAGGTAAGCCAAAAAGTATTTGGGTAAATCTGCAAAACTTCTGCTTGGACGATATCGATATAAATATGAAGTCCTACATACTATACACAGTGTACTCAACACATCTGTGAAGGTTTCAGGCGGTGCTCACCATTATTTACCTGGCAAAACATCTTTCAAGTTATGTTAGATTAATTATGTTATGTTAGGTAATGGTTATGTTAGGTTATGGTTAGATTAGGTTATGTTAAGTTTGGTTCGGTTAGATTCCTTTATATAATGTTTTTATATTTTATTACCCAAAAGTTGGGCGTTTCACCCTAGATTTTTTTTCCAGATTGCTATATTATGGCCTAATTTAACCAAGTAACAGACTTTTTACACTGACGGACAGGGTTCCCTCTGCATTAGTCCGTTAAATCAAGCGTCGACAGTACTTCACAATGCGTGCATGATAATTTGTCATCCATGTTGAAATACCATTTAAATCGCCACTTAATTGCTCCTCGCATCACACTCAGTCAGCTCATTGTAGGCGGGAGATGGTTGTAGAAAAATATTCATAAAAACAAAACAAAAAAGATTACGAGGAACGTTTTCTTTATGGTGGCATATGGAAGTTGCTTCACTCACAGCCACCCACCCAGCGAGTGCGGGAAGAGCTTCACTGCTGCCACATTGCGTGTTGTACATGCTTAGAGAGAGGCTGGAGTTAGTGACACTCTCTTTCACCAACTTTAATGCCCCGTATCTCAAAGCTAACTTATTGTGTTATTGAGGCGTATTTCTCCGTCATTTTTTGGGTCAGATTTTAATGATTCTGGTGTCATTAGAAAGGGAACTAAAATACCGAAAAAACTATGTGACAGAATTTTTATTGAATGTTTATTTTTTTCTAGCTTAAGAAAAATCACTGGTTGAGGAAAAATTTTGGATTTTTTCTCTCAACAACGTAACCAAAAATGAAAATTCTGTCACATAATTTTCTTAGAAAACCATCAAGGCATCTTGTGACAAGTTTTCAAGAAAATTAAAAAACAAACTTGTCATAATATGCAAAAATCTATACCTCAGTTTTTCGTATTTTCGTAAAAGAAAGAAAAGCTATTGCTCCAAATGTAATGAAACTTATACATGTAGTTCATCTAAAGGAACTTTATAGCTCATAAAAATTTGGTGCAGTTTGGTTAATAAATAACGAAAATGGAAACTAACTCGGTCGGTCCCCTTAGGTAAGACTGATGATGTATAGTTTCCTCAAATTTCTGTTAAGAGACACTTAAACCACACAAAAAGGCGATCTTTCTTATTCATAATGTTTTCAACTTGCAAATTCTTTCTGAGTTTGCAAGCTAACATATTTATGTACTGCTTGAATTGGCAACAGTGTACCCGAGTCATACAAAACAATGCAAATTGTGGCCGGGCTGTGTTGGTAGGGAAACTGGATAACAAAACAGAGGGAATCCTCAACAGAATTCATTTCTATGTTTTTATACTGGTTATTTGTTCACTTTGTATTATATGGCAACATATTATAAGCACAGCTATGGACTATGAAGGATCATAAACATTAATAAAGTAAGTTTACAGTCACTATTGAACAAGACAAAAAAAATTTTTATAGAAATTTGTACCGTCAGCGTATACCATGCAGAGGTAACATTTTAGCATTTATTGAGTGAAAAAATTGCGCGTTATACGCCGCAAAAAATGGTAAATGAATCACTGGTGTGTGATTGGAAGAAATGTGAAGCCTCCCTGAAGAAGAAACCTAAGAAGAAATGTGCTGCAAGAACCAGCATCTATCACTGGTATGAACTAGAAAATTACTTAGAAGATTGAATGAATGAAAACAATCAAAATGGCTACATAGTTAACCGAACTAGCATATGTATTCAAGTATTTAAGTGGGCGAAAACAAATCCAGATGAGAGCAAAGATTTTAAAGCAACTAGAAACTCGTGTTCTCGCTTTATGAAGAGGAAAGATTTGGCGTTGCGGCAGAAGACTAAAATTGCTCAGAAACTCCTTGCGATAGATGAGGATGAGGGTGTAACGCCCAACTTTTGGGTAATGATATATAAAAACCTTATATAACCAAACCTAAATGAACCAAACCTCACATAACCTAATCTAACCATAACCTAACGTAACCTAACCATAACCTAACAAAACATAATTAACCTAAAATAACTTGAAAGTTTTTTTTGCCAGGTGAACAATGGTGAGCACCGCCTGAAACCTTCACAGATGTGTTGAGTACACTATGTATAGTATGTATGACTTCAAATTTATATCAATATCGTCCGAGCAGTAGTTATCCAGATTTACCCAAATACTTTTTGGCTTACCTTAACCTAAGTTGTATGTACAGTATTTACAGTTGCACTCAATGGTTACTCAGAGTCAAAGGGAAGCATCTGGGTGCAGCCATTAATCTTTATGCTCCGCCCACAATCAGCTAATGTACCTAGGCTCCGCCTCCCTCCTCCTTCTAGGCATCAGTGTTGAAACCCCCATGGTGTCTAATAAGTGTGCGTAGCTAGGTTAGGTTAGATAAGGTTAGCCTACTAATTTTGAGGCATGGACAATTTATTTCTGGTCAAAGTATAATGATTTTTAATTTTCGAGAAACCTAACCTAACCCTAACCCTAACCCTAACCCAAACCTAACCCTAACCACACCCCAACCTAACATTGCGGGTCTGTAACCAGATACTGGTCTTACCTACTGAGGCGGTGGGTATACAAAAATTAAAACAAATGTTTTTAATAGTTTCCAGAAGTGGATATATATTGCATGATATTCTGCAAACTTAATTCTATCTGACATGTAAGTATTAACCTCGAAAGATGCTACACACACTTATTAGACACCATGGTGGTTTCAACACTGATGCCTAGGTATAAATCAGCTGATTATAGGTGGAGCATAAAGATTAATGGCTGCACCCAGACACTTCCTTTTGACTCGGAGTAACCATTGAGTGCAACTGTAAATACTGTACATACAACTTAGGTTTAGGTAAGCCAAAAAGTATTTGGGTAAATCTGCATAACTACTGCTCGGACAATATCTATATAAATATGAAGTCGTACATACTATACATAGAGTACTCAACACATCTGTGAAGGTTTCAGGCGGTGCTCACCATTATTTACCTGGCAAAACATGTTTCAAGTTATGTTAGGTTAATTATGTTATGTTAGGTTATGGTTAGGTTACGTTAGGTTATGGTTAGATTAGATTTTGTTAGGTTTGGTTCGGTTAGGTTTGGTTATAGTATAAGGTTTTTATATTTTATTGCCCAAAAGTTATGCGTTCCACCCTAGATTTTTTTCTGAATTGCCATATTATGGCCTTTAACCAAGCAACAGATTTTTTTCACTAACGGACAGGGCTCCCTCCGCATTAGTCCGTTAAATTGAGTGTCGACAGTATTAATCTGTGTTGAATATGTTATGTAAGTTCACTGAACACAAGTTTTAGTTGGATTGTGGCAACTTGCTGGAGTGTACACCCATTGTTAGTAGTTAACGTTAGTGGTAGACATTCGCATTTTATACAAGCAGCGTAAGTTGACCCCTAGTTTTGGAGTGATTTTTTCAGACTAAAAAAATCTACTTGTACGCCACAATTTAAAATAGTCAAAATTGAAAAGAATACAGATACAACTAGATGGTGCTACATTAGGAAGACCTAACATATGATGAAAGATTAAAAGAAATTCAACTGACGACACTTGGAGAAGAGAAAGAGGAGACATAATAATAATACAGGTACATAACCATTTATCCGAACTGCTTGGGACCGGGAGTGGGTCGGTTTTCAGGATTTTCCAAATTTCTGAATGATTTATTGGGACAGCTTGGGTGGACCCAAGAAAAGGTTTGTATGGTTTGTAATGTTTGCAGGCTTCCTTTTGGAAGCCTGCCACACCCACACCTCTGTTCACTGCTGCCAGCATGCCATTCAAAAAATTATCTTTATATTTAGTTTTCAAAGATCTGAGGCTGCCTTGGTCACATGGCTGAATTAATGATGTTACGTTTGGGGGAAGGTACATGGCATAAACATTATTTTTTATTAGAAGCTCAGCTGGAGGATGAGCAGAACAGTTGTCCAAGAATAGTAAAATCTTGCAATTGGGATCGAGTCCTTATTCCCTGCACTGGGTATGAGCTGCTGGTACAAAATATTTATTGAACCAATCGGAAAAAATGTCCCTTTTGTTAGAATAGTAATGCACTGGTAAGGTGTGCACACCTTTAAAGCATCGAGGACACAGGCTTTTGCCTATCACAGCAAGTTTACACCTGTGCATGCCTGCCACATTTGCGCACCCCAGCACAGTTAACCTGTCCTTGGCATCCTTAACCCCCGAGACAGATCTCTCATCAGGTGTAGCTAAGGTTTTTCTGGGGCAATAACGCCAGAACAATGCTGTTTCATCAGCATTGTAAGCTTGTTCTGCTGTTAAGTTTTCAGCCGCAACGATCTTCGCAAATTGCGTCATGATCAGCAGACACCTTGTCACCACAAATTCTTAAACATTTAATGCTGTGCCTTTTATTGAATCTGTATAGCCAGCCTTGTGAATATTCACAGTTACCTTCAATTTTCAGTTCATCATGGTAGAGTTTGGCTCAAAACAGCTGTACATTGCTCGGGAACAATTAAGTGCTTTCTGGAATTTTCCATTTGTGGCACTTGCCTATCTCGCTCTGAAAACGTTCGGAATTCTGGAGTTCATATAAATGATTATGTACCTGTATATGAATTGATGAACATCCTTGAAGAAACAGATAGAAAAGATCAAATAACGAGAAAAAAAGACAGGCTGGATATTTGAGGGGACACAAGAAAAATTTGCAAAAGGAATTTGTTGAATGACAAAAAAGTACAGCTTTCCTCTGAGAAGTACAGATACTTGAAATTAACTGAACGAAGAGGTGATAATGGCAGTTTATAATAACTTAAGGAAGACTGGACAAATATAGATACGGAGACAGGACCACACAAGTGTAGCTCAGGCCCAGTATACAACTAGGTAAATACACCCATCCCCTTACAAGCTAATTTTGAAGCTCACCAATATTCATGATGTTATCTGTTTCTGTGTTGTAAAGGAGCCAGTCATAGAAAAGAGCCAGCTTCGAGTTGGCAGTTGCAACTGGTGATGTGCAGGAGGAAAGAAGCCAGCCAATCACAGCCCATCGTGGAATTATGTCTGAGCAGAGGACCTCATTGGAAGGGTGGATGCAGCCAATTATGAACCGGATGAGGTCACAGCGCAGTGTTTGGCTCTCAGGTGTGTTCAGGTACTGAGGGAAGGTCAAGATTAATTAATATTTCATCTGAGCAATTGGTAATGATGGTCATTGGAGTTAGTGTTAAGCTATTTCACTATCTATGCAAAATTATCCCTTGTCTATACCCTACATGAATATCCTGCAGATATGCCAAGGGAGAACAAGATTCCACTCATTCTTTATCTGACATCCGCTCTATCCATATAGCTATTCTGACACTCCTTTCTACATTTCATACATAAATATGCAAAAATATATAAACAAATATATAAATATAAATGTTAATTATGGAACTGAAAAGTGGACAAGATGTACATTGAGATTGGATGCACACATCCAGGGTAAGATGAGGAAAGACTGCTTAAGAAAATGTTAAAATAATAATTCTTAATAATTTGATTATTTTTGTCAATGATTTCTTCATTCTTTGCAGAACATTCAGTGAAACTTTCAGGTTCATACTCCAATTACATATAGTTTCAAAAGCCTGTTGCCCCAACATAATGTTTTGTACATGTTCAATATAATATTTCTTCATGTTAACATTTTACAAAAGTTCACAAAAATGTGAACACAAGCTAATGGAAACATTGATGAGAGCAAGATACAACCACTGTGATACCAGGCAGGCAGTGGCAAGCAAGTAACGTGTAACCTTCTATGACCCTTTATTCTCCAGAAGTACAGTCCTCCAGACACCTACAGTCCGCACATAGAGTTCGTTCGGCTCCTGACGCAACAAACGTAAACAATGTTTAACATTAATTTTACATTAATAGAATGGACAATTACAAATATTTAGTATTTCAAGGGTCTTCCTTTCACCTTCAGGCACTTTTTGAGACGTTTTGGGACAGAATCTGCTAAGTTCCTTAAATGCTGTGGGTTAATATTCTGCCACACCTGTAGCACTGCTTCGATCAGTTGTGGAATGGAGTGTGTGTCATGTTGCCTTAACTCCCGTTTAATGATTGCCCACAAATTTTCTATTGAGTTTAAATCTGGGGAATTTCCTGGCCAGTCTTCAATGTACTGAACTTGGCAATCTTGTAACCACTGTTTCACAATATGGGCTGTGTGGCATGGTGCACCGTCCTGCATAAAAATGTCAGTCTGACAAGCCTCAAAACACTCTGGCAGGTGGTCACACAAGAGTTCCAGGTAGGTGTTTTTATTGAGGTTCTCATTCCTTGTCAGCACAACTAAGTTCCCCTGACCATGGTAACCAAAAGCACCCTAGACCATAACACTGTCAGGGTATTTTTGGGTCTTCCTTGTGTAGCGAGGGTCCAGCGGGTCACTGTCACTGCGTCGGGACACATTATCACCTCTGTTCCCAGCCACAGAAAACATTGCTTCATCACTCTATATAACTTGCCTCCACTTGGTTTCATCCCACTGACAATATTTTCGGCAAAAATCAATCCTATTTCTTACTTGCTGACAAGTTAGAAGAGGTTTGCGGCGGGGACGGCTGCTGCGATAACCTAGCCTGTCATGCAAGATATACTGCACTGTTCTCCTGGAGACATGAGCCAGTAATTGTGGGTTATTTCTTTTTATTTCTCCTGCTGAAATATGTGGGTTTGCCTCCACTTGCCGCCGGATAAGGTTTAGAGTTCGTTGAGTGGTAATTATTGGTCTCCCAGATCGTTGTCCATGTTCTGGTACTTCCTTCGCACCACCATCCTTAAATCGCTTTATCCACTTTTGAACAGTTCGTTCTGCAAATCCAACAATTTTTGAGATATCCTTTACTGACAGTCCTGAATTGAAGAGTGACACAATGCTTGCCAACTGCTCTTTGGTAGAGTGCTTGGGATTCTCAATATTTTATGTAGAGGAGAACTATAGAGAATGAACCGTATTGAGGAGACAACACTCGCAAGCACTTTGAAAAAAAAACGGCAGGCTGGATCTACTGACGTCATCCCTCGGGGCGGTTACAGAGCAGAGCGGTGCACTAAGACTGCCCGATGAATGATATCACCACCATCCTGTCTTGAGGGAGACACAGCACACAGACTGTGTCAGTTAATAGGACCGCGCCACAGACTTTGCTACAGACCAACTTATGAGACAAGCTATTTTAACTCATCCCTCGGCCATCACAATTGTATGGGAGCAGTTATATTTATCGTGCAGCACTCATATGATTAAAGGAATAAGCAACTTAATGAGCCATGTCCGATCTATCAATAATTCCATAACATTGTGTGTGTCGATCACATCATCTAATGTTCCCAGCCACTGACTCTCACCAGATGCTGAGTGATGCATTACGGAACTTTAAAACGTTCACCAGAGACAAAGGGGCGTAAGCCAGATTCTGTTGGAAAATGTCTCAAAGAATTGCTGAGAATTAAATGAATGCCTCTTTAATTTTCATACCATACATAATACCAATTATACCAAGTTTACTAATGTGAAAGGGATCTTTACTTTTATTGACGCTTGTTGCATCAGGAGCCGAACTAACTTTATGTGTGGACTGTATTCTCTTTGCTTTGCATTGCAGCATTGCAACTGTTCCTGATTCTTATCTTCTACTGAATATCTAGACCAAAAGACCATTTTTGTCTGCCATGCAATTTTCTATAAATTCTTTTCCCCTATGATTTCTTTCTGATGAGACTGAAGTTCAACATGGCAAATTATTTTAACTCAAATGAAACTGAACATTTTTTAACTTAGAATAAGGTTGTAAATTAGAAGGCAACAGACTAGTTCTTGTTTCACTTTGTTTATAAATCCCAACACCAATATAAATTGAATAGATGAGTTACGGTGATGAATGTTTGATTAGGACACTTAATGGTCACCATATTACCAAGGCCAACATATACACCATAATTATATCAAAGACCCGAAATATCTTCAAGGGATTGGGCAATATATAAATATTCCAAGTTCTCCTTACTAAAAGGAATATTCACTCTGCTTAGCTTTTAAAAGTGAAAAATTGTAGATGATATAATTATGCAAGCTTTTTGATGATGATCAGCTTCCATGGGCATAAGCAGTACAAAAATATGTCAGCTTGCAAACTCAAAAAGAATTTACAAGTTGGAAACAATATGAATAAAAAAGCTAGCCTTTTTGTGTGGTTTAAGTGTCTCTTAACAGAAATTTTGAGAAACTATACATCATCAGTCTCACTTAAACGTACATAGTACTTGAGTTGCCATTCAAGTGTGGTACTGAGCGCACTGCCTCAGTGTGTTTTGGCCAGTCATGTGGGTGCAACACGTCATCACTCGCATCCAACCTTACCCCATGTAAATAGAAATTAAAAAAATTTCACTAAGATCTAATTGTTACTAGTGAATAGAAAATATATACTACATCAGTAGATGTAAGTGAAAAAAGTCAGTTCTTCCGCCAGTGTTTTCTAAATATTTACCGACCATTTTAAGCACTGAATATTTTTTTTCAAAAAATTGTTGTCTTAAAGCTTATGGTACATGATATACGTCAGAGCATGTTATAAGCTGTAAAATACAGTCTTCCAAACATCCTCGCTGCTGCACTGTTGTTTGAAGAGATCACACACGCAACAACTTCAGCTTGAAACTAGCGTCTTATTTCATTTTTTTGGCTGCCGGAGCCATAGGGATAAACTATTCCTGCTAAACAGCTACAACTGGAGAAGACGTTTTACGGCAGTTCCACTCACAGCGTTGTCAGGTTGGGTCCTCTTCCACCTTAATCAGTTGTGTGTGTGTGTGTGTGTGTGTGTGTGTGTGTGTGTGTGTGTGTGTGTGTGTGTGTGTGTGTGTGTGTATTTACCTAGTTGTATATTACAGGGTTCGAGCGGGGCTCATAGTGCCCTGTCTCCATATCTAAAATTATCCAACCTTTCCTTGAATATATGTACATTATCTGCTGTAACGATCTCTTCACTCAAGCCATTCCATCACCTGTAAACCAGTGATTTGAAGCCTTCTGCTAGGAGGGTTAACCTTGAACAACTACTCAAAGTACTCAGCCCAACGTGCCATCTGCCCATCCACGTCTGATATGAGGCAACCATCTGCTGTTAAGATAGCATTCACCCGAGATGCAGACTTGGAGCGGAGCTTCTTCAAGGGCTTGATAAGCATTTCATTACTTTACTCTTATTTTCATTCACTCTCAAATTCCTTCTGCATCAAACTCGTCCAAATTCTTCCATCAACTGATACAATTTCTCCAATGAATCTGCCACTAAAGCCATATTGTCCACAAACAGTAGCTGATTTATCTTCCACTCTATTGTCAGAACTTAAACTGAGACTTCTACCTAAAATTCTTGCATTAACTTCCTTTAGCACACCATACATATAAACACTGAACACCCATGTTAACTTCACACATAGTCCTACTCGAACTGGAAGCCCCTTGCTCACTCTTTGTATTTCCGATTTATTTATATTTAAAATCCCTGCTTGTCGCCAGACCCTGTAAAGAGGACAGTAGGAGAAATAGAGGCAAGGGGTGGAGGTCCAATTTTATGTGAGAGGTGTCTTGACACTCATCTTTTGAAAGAGTTCAAGTCATAGGAAGGTGGAAAAACAGACAAAGGAGAAGAGTTCCAGAGTTTACCAGAATGATGAAAGAGTGAGGATACTGGTTAACTCTTGCATTAGAAAGATGGACAAAATAGGGATGAGAAGAAGTAGAAAGCTTACTCTTACACAAGTACTACTATTCACGGAGAAACTTTTCCCACCTTTTAGCAGTCTACCACCTAGTCAATACAATTGTAGGATATTCCACAACCCATCCTTATCAATCTCCTTATATACTTTCTTCTAATTCCATAGAAGCCCAAAATATTTCTTTTGCTTTGGCATATAAACTTTCACACCTATCTCACAAAAAACACCTGATCCAAACAGCTTTGCCTTCTTCTAAAGCCAAATTGCTCCTCACATATAACACCTGTACCGTCTCTGACCCTGCCATACACTTTACCTACTATACTCAACAGGCTTATGCCCCAAAAACTACCACACTCATACTTATCACCTTCACCTTTATACAAGAGAGCTACACATACACTTGTCCAATCAATTGGTACCATACTGGTCACAAAACACACACTTAACAACCTTACTAACCACTTACTCACTTGTATTGCATCTTTTCAAACATTTTCACAGCACACCAATCTAACCCTGCAGATTTCCCTTCTTTCATCTTGTTTACCGCCCCTTTTACTTCTTTTCTTGTGATTTGTGCGTTGTTCAATGCTCCTGACACTTTCACTTCACCTCTGACCGTTAGTAGCGCGGTTAGATTTTTTAAGTGACGCCTCGTTTCTTATTGAGAGGCTCATTCTGCCAGCGGAAGCTCCTCGCGCATATAGCATTGCAGTCCCGTTAAGGATAGTGTTATTGCAGCATGTGGGTGATCTTAGGCCACTCAGCGGTAGTAGTAAAGAAAAGTGGCCAGCACATGCCGGGGCTCGAACACGGGACCCTGAGCTAGTATGCCCGACCACTAGCCACTAGGCCACCGCTTCCCAATACATTTAACACATTTAACACCTTCAAAACACTCAGCCCATCTCTCTTTAACTCCTAACTGTTGAGTGCGCAATAAGGGTTTCCCAGTCCATCCATGGGTGCACAATTATGAAGTTCCTACAGCCTGAGCTGTGGCTCGCACTTGTATGCTCTCCAGCCTGAGCTGTGGCTCGCACTCGTACGCTCTCCAGCCTGAGCTGTAGCTCGCACTTGTACGCTCTCCAGCCTGAGCTGTGGCTCGCAATCTGCGGGTTAATAGACTATCCTCTGCTTTTCCATTTTCTTCATTTCCAGACGTTCCTCTCCTTATCCTATGTATCTCCTAGAATATTTTCTTATACTCATGGAAGTTTTCAGTCATCTTCCTACCCCACATTTCATCTGCACTAACTTTTGCTACACGCACAGCCCTTTTAGGTTGATTTCTCTTTACCATTATTTTTCATATGACATCTCACCCTTCCTCTGAAGCTACACTCCATGGGCATACCCTTTTTCTGCTGCAGCCACCCTTACAGCTTCACAAAACCATTCACTCCCCTTTCTCACCCCACCTCTGACTCTTCTCATACCACACACTTTCTCTGTACATGCTCACACAGCATTCTTAAATAGCTACCATTCCTCTTCCGGTAGCCAAGGCACAGCACGCCAAGGTTCAGGGAGACATGATACTCCGCTTCCCCTCTGCACCTTGTCTTTTCATATGAGAGAATACAGAGGAGGGGCTTCCCAGACCCCTCGCTCTGTCCCTTTCGTTGCCTTTTATGAATCGCAAGGATTTGGTGGTTGAATTCTTGCTGCCCACACCTCAGGGCTAAGTAAATACTTAAAAAATCAACATTTGATATAAATAAAAGATATTTTTAAAATGTCACATACCTGTCTTTGAAACCATTCTTGATACCTCTTCTGCATACCAAACTTCACATCTGTACATAGGAACACAATCTTCTTCTCCATTTCTGGAGTTAATCTTACTACAAAAAATCTTCTCGAAGTTCGTGTTTGAAGAAGTTGAAGAATTCCTACAATAAAAAAGATAGAAAATTAATAAGTGAAACATAATAATCTTCAATATATAAAGATAGTATGAAAATTTCCAAGGAATGGAATATTGTGAATTAGAGGTTATATGTTGATTAACCATATTCAACATGACATGGTCAATACTGCTGCATAAAAGTATCATTTAATATATTTAAACTTTTCATAGATGAAATATGCTGAATACGGATAGAATTTTCATGAGAAAATGACACCAGTAAAATTTTTGTAGTTATTACAAGAGGGAAAACACTGACAAGTGCACACATAGGAGTGAAAATGAAGCTTTAAAGAACACCTTAGGATTTTCAAAACAGGAGATTAGAGATGAATTTAAAGGTTATGTTAACAATGAAGTGAAAGAATGGAAAGAAGAAAAAGAGAGAAATTATCTTCAAGGAAATATTTGAATAACAATAAATGGAATGCAAAGAGAGCATGGAAAAGGAAGTAATTCATATAATAAAAACAAAAGAAAACATAGTCAGAAATGCAGCAGAGAACAAATAGAATTCAACAATATTTGGATTTAAAGAAAAGGTTATACCTATGAGAATAAAATGAAATAAGAAACAAACAAAAAGCATAAAGGAAATACTAAAAAAAACTAAATGAGGAAGAAGTAGAGGAAGTAATGAGTATAGGTCCATACATTGAAGTAATTTTTAGACCAATCAAGCAGATTAAAGACGCAGAAGCAACAGAAGAGATCTTAGCGAGGACTTCAAAACTCAAAGATATTGAAGAATATAAAGATGTGTTTATAAAAAAGAGTATGTATGAAGATGAGACAAAAATTTTACGATATGCTTTCTTTGGAGAGTAAAGGACAACAGGATAATGAAATGGCATATAAACAATAGATCTTATAAAAAGGAAAAAGTGAAGAATGGGTCAGTAACAAAAGGGAGTGATAAAATAAGTAATGTATACTAACAAAGAGGGAATAACACCAAGAAAACTTGAGTTAACAGACTATTTGAGAGAAAACACCAGAAATTGTATGCCTAGCAGAAACAAAACTATATGAGGACATCCAGACTAACATTGAGAATAACAACAATTATGGTATATGGTGGCAGGATAGAAAAGACAAAAAAGGTGTGATAATAAAATCTAGGAAATAAAAGATAAATGTAGAGTATGAAAAAGGAAACACAGAATGCACAGATTAATTATGACAAAATAAGGAGAAACACGAAAAATAGTTGCATATGTCCCCCCAAACCAAAAAAATTTTGACACAAAGATAATAGATGGTACCCTAGATAGCTTAGAAAAGATTATTAAAATCAGTCAAAAAGTAACACTGGTGGGAGATTTTAATTGTGGTAAAGTAAAATGGGAGACATTTGAAAGAGGTGAAAGAATGTGGGGAAATAAATGATTGAGACTAATAATAAGTAATACAATGATACAATGGGTAACTGATTATACAAAATTTAGAGGAGAAGATAAACCCTCAAGATTGGACCTATTATTTACCAAGAGAATAAATCTGGGAGTGACCATGTGATCCTAGAAAATGAGATAGAAGGAGATATGGAACATAAACACCATATAAAAAGAAAAGGAGGAATTATGCAAAAGCAGTAAGTCTTCGCATAAAATTGTTTTGTTACGTCGTTGAAAAAAATAGATAAAATTACATAGAAATATTTGGTACGAAGGCGCTCCAAGTCCATGGTAACGGTCCATTGTGTAAGCAACCACTCTACGTGCCATATTTGTTTGTTATTGTTCGATGAAAAGAAGGTTCTCGAACATTTGGTGTGACCCTTGGAACATATCAGGTGTGGGGAGGAGAAGGCATGAATTAAAATGAAGCAGCAGGGGTAAACCTTAGGACTGTGTTGTGGATACGACCCCCACCCTCATCCCCATTGCGTGACTGACCTGATGGGGGTCTAGGGGCTAAGTGAGAGAAGTGTATATTTATGTGTGCATGGGTGTGTGTATGGGTGCCTTGTCTTGGCTATCCCCCTTTAGGGAGGATAAGAGTCTGGTATATAGATATAGATTCTTATCATTATTCTTTTTTATTCTTGAGTAGAGTGGAGAAAATTTAAGATCTATAGCAAGGAAAGGAAGGGAAATTTCCAGAGATAAAGAAACTAAAGGAAAAAACTGGAAAATTTCACAAGAACCCTGCTACTTAAGTGCTTTCTTTATCTGAACTAACTAGTGTACTGTAATTGTCTTCCTTTACTTAGATCTGCAAGCTGTTTTCAACAAACTTTAAAAGTAACAAATTGAATTATGGTATTTCAATTTGTAAAAAGATGAAAGTTTCAGATATATATGATTAGTTAGCTGACATTAGGAGTTCATTATCCAGCATTGATGGTTTCTTAAAATATAATGTATGTATCACCAAAGTATTGGTCACAGTGAGGAATTGATATTCCACAGGAATCAGCAGTCTCTGCATTATTTCTAGATCAGTATACTGTACTGTAGTTATCTATTTCCAGAAACCAATAGAAATTTATGCAAAAGTATTAATCTAACCAAACCTATCAAAAAAATAATTTTTTTTATTGAATAGTTTGATGGGGGAGGGTGTGTGTCCCTGTGTTTTAGATCATCTATGTAATATAGATGATCTACAACACAGGAACACAAATCCTCCCCTATCAAATAATTCAATTAAAAAAAATGTTAGGTTAACCCATGGAGGGAGTGGGAGGAGGTAAAACAAAGAAGATATACAAGGATGGATTGGATCCTGTGGAATAATAAATGTTGAAAAGTCCATAAGTATAATGCATGAAAATATCTAAACCTTTACATAAAGGGCAAAGATGTATCATATATGATGATATCATTAGTTTCTCGATATAACATATGCCTGACTCGTTGCTTAAAAAAATTTGTAGTTGCTACCTATATTTACAGATGTTGACTAACATTATATTATTTTATAAATAAATCCACATGAAAAATAAAGACTTTATGAGAGCTTGCACATGATTGGCTAATGGTGTGACAACAGAGCCTCTATTGGATACCATCAGGAACAGGGCCAGCAGACTGGTAAGTTTCACCAGGGTGTTACTAGGAGGTTGCAGAATACAGATTTTGCAAGGCTGGTAGAGACATGGTAAATGGAGCTGGTAAGTGACCTCTAGATAGTAAGTTTGAAGAAACTGGCCCCTGGTATATAGATAGATAGATAGATGAATATCTAGTAATAAAGGAGAATATCAAGGGCAAGAGCAACAAACCTAGCAGCAAGCACGGAGAGGGAAGAAAGCTAAGAGAAAAACCACCATCTCACCACATGGGAGTGTATGGGTGTATAGCCTTTACCAGACTATTCTTAAATGGTTCTACAAGAATTTGGTCAATAAGAAAAAAATCACAAACTTTATTTGAGCCTTAATAAATATTTATATATAAAAAACTTGTGTCATCCCACCTGTAAAGCCAGTAGACAGAGAAGTGGGGTTGTGAATCAAGTCTCTCCAAAAGGCCTCAATCTCCTGGATTTTAGCTATGTTTTGAAGAAGCCGCACTAGGTCTCTCCCAATCATCAGGCAGTCCTGGAAAAGGATATCTCAATTGAGCAGTACCAAATTTTGAGGAATATCCTATTGCAGACCAAAAAGAAAGTAAATAAACAATTGAATAAAATAAAATAAAGAAAGAAATAATACAACAAAATATACTGGTTATTCATAATAGCAAACCAATGGTCATCAATTGTTGAGAGCAAGAATCTTGTGTTCCATTATGATTAGGCAGAGGACGCTGTGGTAGGTGATTCTCAAAGCATTATTATTATATATCCCATCACCTTGAGTATACAGTCTTGCCCATATAGATCAGAATGGTTGGGGCAGTGCAAGGGCCCTGCTTTCTCTTCTCTCAAGGCTCTCCACAGATATTCACAACTGCCCACTCCTCTCCCTCATCCCCCTCACCCATTTGTCCCTGGCTACCCTTCTCATTCATTGTTCATCACCTTCTTTCACTTCCGATCAAACCAACCAAACACCCTCCCACCCACATACCTACCCACACACGCATACACACCACAACCAAAGGTGGAGATCAGCAAACTGAAATTTGAAGGGAAAGTGTATGAGGCATTTTCACAGAACAACAATTCTTATTCAGGGGAGGTAGATCTCACATCACAAACTTGATGTTACTAATCAAGGATAACAAAGAAAATTCAGGCAAGAGAAGGTTGGTTGGATAGTGTATATTTAGACATGAAGAAAGCATTTGACAAGGTGCCTCACAAACGACGCCTATGGAAACTGGAGTATGTTGGAGGAGTAAAGGGTAACATCTCAAGATGGATGAAACACTTTTTGAAAGATAAACTAATGCGGACAGTGCTAAAAGGTCAATTATCAGAATAGACGAAAGTAACTAGCGGAGTGCCTCAGGGATCAGTGTTGGCCTCGATAATGTTTCTAATATACATTAATGACGTAGTGGAAGAAATGAGCAGTTACACCAACCTGTTTGCCAATAATGCAAAAATAATGAGAAAAATGAGGGTGGAGGAAGACTGTAGAAAACTGCAAGAGGACATTGATAAGATTTACAACTGGAGCAAGAAGTGGGAAATGGAATTCAACGTCAAGAAGTGCAAAGTCTTAGAATGAAAAAGGGCAATACAAGACCAAGTTGGAACTATATAAAAGGGAATGACACAATAGAAAAAAATGGAAGAAGAGAAAGACCTAGGAGTCATAATCAAAAACAACCTGTCCCCAGAGAAACATATAAGCAGAATTACCAGAGACCTACAAACTCCTAACTAACATCAGAGTAGCATTTCACTATATGGATGAAGATATGATGAAAAAACTTATAGAGGCAGTAATACGTCCCAGATTAGAATACACAGCAGTGGTGTGGTCTTCACACAAGAAGAAAAACATTAGGAAAATTGAAGGAATACAGATATCAGCAACAAATATGGTGTCAAAGTTGAGAAATTTGACATACAAAGAAAGATTGGAAATACTAGATTTACCAACCTTGGAAAAGAGAAGAGAAAGAACTGATTGCAGTCTACAGGGTGATGAAAAGAATGTAAAAATCAACAGGGACAAGAAACAAGAGGCCACAACAAGAAATTGAAGAAAACAAGGTATCTAAGGGACATCAAGAAATATAGCTTCCCTTACACATCTATTGACATCTGGAATGGCCTAGAAAAGGAAACAGTCCAGGCTAAAAATAATCATGAGTTCAAAGCTAAAATTGACAGCACGAGATATGGAGACAGGATCCCACAAGCTCAGCTCACCACCTGTATATCATAACTAGGTAAATACACCTGCTCTTCCTTGAACTTCATCCTCGCCACCGTCATCCATTCCTCCTCCTGCATACACTTGTAACAATACCTTCTACACTCAAGAAATTAAATGTGAGAGATGCACCAGCTGTTTGCCCATCAGTACTTCTATATATCACAGATCTGTAGATTATGTACCCATTCATAAAGACTTCATGAGAAAGAAAACCTCAAGCTGAAAAAGTAACACTGTAACCAACAAAAAGAATTTGAAACCTTAAAGAAATTTGCTGTTGCCAACGTGGGAGTGACTACCATTAGAAGTAAAGAGGCTTCTCACTACAATGACAAGCCAACAAATTGATGCTTCTCCTACTTCACAGGACGAGTCTCAGCCTGCTTCACAGGAAGAGGTGTTTCAACCCGTTCAGAATGGTGCCAAACCTACACTACCATTAAAACAGTTATTAATCGCCACTACTTTTAACAGGTTCCAATTGCTAGTGGAAGAATCCTCGGTACATGGACAGCTGGTTGAGTTTTGTGGCCAATCTTCAAATAGCCGCAGAAAGCTTAACTGTAATCCAAGTGCCAGGCTAGATGACATCACTGCAGTCAGTGCCAATTTATCAACTTATGGAACAATTTTTGTGACACATATCTTTTCAATGTTGATAGCATACACAACTCTATAGGAGCAGCTCATTTTGGAAGAATGATTTGCAATCTGATGTCCCTTTATAAGACAAAAAACGCATTGAGGACAATTCCAACAGCTCTAAAGTGAGTAAGCAAGAAGTAGGAGTGACTCCCAAATCAAGCTACAGCAAAGCTTGTTACAGTAAAATTTGTTTATCCAGCATTCAAAACATCAGCACCCTCAATACAACGGCATGAATTGGCCCATGCATAAATAAGGTAGCATACAAAATATATAGAAAATCGATGATAAAATTTTTCAAATATACTTACCTTCTTCCCTACACATCTTCATTCTTGAGTACTGGCATATTCATAGTAATCAGTAAGCTATGTTAAGCTCATAAAAATATTTAGAATGACAGGATGAATTTATTAGGGTTTTGGCCATTCTATAGCAGTAACGGCCATATAGCACATCTTCGACAATCCTTTCGCGAATCTCTTGCTTCAACCATTTTTTTTTTTTGGTAATGTACTAGTTATAGGATCTAAAAACATCAGAAGTGTTCTGGGCATCACAAGAAATATTATACTTTGCATGAATCATTATTTTTCAAATTGTTGAAGATGTCAGTGTTCCTGTACCACTGAACACTTGTAAACATTTCCCCACAACTTACATCCCTTACTCCAACACCAGCTGACTAAACTGCAGGATCTCTTCACTACTTTTCACTACAAACAATGAAACCTTCCATTGTAATAGCAAAATTAGCAATTCAAGCAGTGAAGAGTCAAGACAAAGCACCGCATTTTTCAGTTGATAAGACGCTGCATCTTGGAAGATGTACAGATTTTGGAAATCTCTCTCTCTCTCTCTCTCTCTCTCTCTCTCTCTCTCTCTCTCTCTCTATATATATATATATATATATATATATATATATATATATATATATATATATATATACATATAATATATATATATATATATATATATATATATATATATATATATATATAATATTGCCATTATGCAGTCATTTTCACACAAGAACTCACTCACTATTCATTATCTTCATTCAGCACTACTCATCAGACATTATTTTCATTAAAGTTCACTTGGCGAGGCAGTGGTACAGTGGTCTAGCGCTCTGGTATGCGAGCCTAGGGTCCTGGGTTCAAATCCCTGTTATTCGCTGACCACTTTTCATTCTTTGATATCACCGCCGAGTGGCCAAAGACTACCCAAATTGCTACCATGCTGTCCTCAGACGGGACTTACAATGTTTATATGCATCTGAGGCTGTAGTAAGAATTAGCCTCGCACGTTCTCAACATATTCTAGAGAGAATGTAAACAACTGAGGCGTCACTATAAAAAAATTGAAAACCTACGCCAAATAACAGGCAAGACAAGTCCCTCTGTGCCTCCATAAGCCTACTGGCGCCAACGGTTAATGATATATATATATATATATATATATATATATATATATATATATATATATATATATATATATATATATATATATATATATATATATATAAATTAAAAAATAAATAAATAAAAAAAAAATAAATACTTAGACTTTTGGTACACAAAGAATTGTAAATGGTGTTGACGTAGCAGACGATACATCAACTCTATTAGATGATACAGGCTGACATGAGTAATTAAGCCTCTTCTCTGTTCCCTGCTACTTTCTCTATCCTCATTTTCAATCCAAAGCTGGCTGTTGCGTATATGTGCGTAACGACATTACTTGCTCTCGTGCCCACAATCTTGAATCTTCAGAATTTTCTACCATCTGGCTAAGACTTCAATGTCACTCTCTAACTAAATTCATCTCTGCTGTATATCTCTCACCTTATTCCTCTGACTATGTAAAATTCTTTGACTATTTGACTTCCAAGGTGGAGTACATCCTATCTCACTTTCCTAATGCTGAGATTTCCATTCTTGGGGATTTCAATGTTCACCACCAGCTTTGGCTTTCATCTTCATTCACTGACCAACCTGGTGAACAAACCTTCAACTTTGCTATCCTTCATGACCTAGAGCAGCTGGTGCAGTTCCCTACCCGTATCCCTGACCGCCTTGGAGACACGCCCGACATTCTTGATCTTTTCCTAACTTCCAACCCTTCAGCTTACTTTGTTGAATTTTCCTCTCTGTTGAGCTCCTCCAATCACAATCGTATTTCCGTTACCTGTTCTATCACTCCAGTGCAGCCTCAGGACCCGCCTAAGCAGAGGTGCTTCTGGCATTTCAACTCTGCTATTCTGATTTTCCTTGGAATGATTACTGCTTCCTTGTCAGAGATCCTTCTCTTTGTGCTGAGCGCATAACAGAGGTGATTATCTCTGGCATGAAGTTATACATTCCTCATACTTTCTCTTCTTGTTAAAGATAGAGAGGCAGCTCACAAACAGTACTGTAGCCATCCATCTACTGAAACTCATGCCCTTTAAATTTCTGCTCATAATCATGCCAAATCTATTCTCCTACTTACTAAACTCTTTATCAATAGAAAATGTCAAAATCTTTCCAATTCTAACACTTCTCGTGATTTTTGGGATCTAGCCAATAATATCTCCAACAATATTACTTCTTCATCTTTCCCTCCTTTACTTCAACCAGATGGCTCCACAACTGTCTCTTCTTTCTTTAAAGCTGAACTCTTCGCTCAAACCTTTGCTACCAACTCTACTCTGGATGATACTGGGCATATTCTTCCTATGCCTCCTTCCTTTGACTACTTCATCCCTAAAATTAAAATTCTTCATATGACGTTTTCCATATCCTCTCTGGCCTTGATTCTCGGACGGCTTATGGTCCGGTTGGAGTCCCTCCAGTTGTTCTCAAAAACTGTGCTTCCGAGCTCGCTCACTGCCTGGTCAAACTCTATCGTCTGTGTGTCTACTTCTACCTATCCTTCTTGTTAGAAGTTTGCTCACATTCAACCTGTCCCTAACAAGGGTGACCGCTCCAATCCTTCAAACTACTGCCTATAGCTTTGATTTCATGCCTTTCTAAAGCCTTTGAGTCTGTCCTTAATAAAAAAAATAATGAGGCATCTATCAGCTTACAATCTTCTCTCTGATTGGCAGTATGGTTTCTGGAAAGATCAGTCTACTGGTGATCTTGCTTTTTTAACTGAATCTTGGTTATCCTCTTTCAGGGACTTCAGTGAAACCTTTGCCGTCGGCCTTGACATATCAAAAGCCTTCGATAAAGTCTGGCATAAATCTTTAATTTCTCAACTACCCTCCTAGATATTCTATTTTTCTCTCTGTACTTTCATCTCCAGTTTCCTTTCTGACTATTTTATTGCTGCTGTAGTGGATGGTCACTATTCTTCTCCTTAACCTATCAACAGTGGTGTTCCTCAGGGTTCTGTCCTATCACCCACTCTCTTTCTAATATTCATCAATGATCTAAATCTGACTCAATGTCCTATCCACTCCTATGCTGATGACACTACCTTGCATTTTTCAACACCATACAATAGACGCTCAACCCAACAAGAATTAAGTGATTCAAGGTGAGATGCTATAGGATGCCTAGCTTCTGATCTTTCACTAGTTTCTGATTGGGGCAGAGCAAACCTGGTTCTGTTCAATGCCTCAAAAACTCAAGTTCTACAACTATCTACTCAACATAACCTTCCAGATAACTATCCCCTCTTCTTTAATGACACTCAACTGCCCCTCTCATCATTAAATACACTTGATCTATCCTTTTTCAATTTTTTAATTTTTAAGAATTACATAATAATTTTCCCGACATCTTTTGGTACAGCTAGTGGCCCCCACTGGCTGTACCAAAGGATGTGTCAGGAAAATTATTCATCTGGCCCTGTCTGTCTATCTGACAATATATTGATATATTTGTCTGTCTGTCTGTCTGTATCTATCAATTTATCCATCAATCTATTTTTATTTGTTTCGTGGAGCTTCATCAAGGAGATGGCCACAACGGATGTTTATTTTTACTTTATCCTTGCTTACTTTATTTCTATCACTGCTAATCCTTTCTGTTTCTTAAGTGTTAGAATAGTTTATCCTCTCATTCACATGAGGCACCTTTCTTTGTGTACTAAAAGGATTTTATTCAAAATGTTTACATCCATTCTCTCTCCAGGTGACCAAACTGCTTGGTGAAGATTTCCAATAGAAGGAATCCTGATTACATTAAGTAAGTAATTTTTTAAAGCTACACACGATTGTTTTGTTTTGTTTAGCCTAGTAAACCTTAAATATCTGACCTTATTTTGTGAAATACCTAACATTCATATAATTTGGACCATTAAATCTTTTTTTGTAACACACTCATCTCATCATGCAGTGAAAAAACACAACTTAACTAACCTGAAATCTTTCTCTCAATAGACCAACAACAAAGGTGACTTCTTTTTGTCTGAGACCTGCATACTGTGGGCCATTGTGGTCCTCAAGGATGCGTAGGTATGTATATGTTACTGATGCAACAATCACAGGAAACTTGTCCAACCAAGGTCTGGAAAAATAATTTGATAAGAAATAGTTACTAAATGCTCTCAACATAGTCTCTCCCTCTGTACATTTACAAGAAGGACTCTGGGAACATGTGCATCACAGACTATAGTGTAAGAAAAAAAAATACTGCTTACTTAATAAACATATGTCATATCATACCTAACCCTATTTCCCATACCAAACATGTCAAAAGAATATTTATTTATCTGTTTATACTACCAATACCTCGTTTCCCTCTGGAATCTTCCCTCAAGGGGGCGGCCTAGGCATATGGGTCTCCATCTTTATCTGTTCTGGCATTCATTCCCTCACTGCATTGCATTGTCAAGGCCATGCCAGTCATCTCCAGTACTCCAGTACTCATTCACTCTGTCCCTCCACTTCACTGGCTGCCTCCCTCTTGCATTCTGCTCTTCAACTTAACTATACAATCTCTTAACAAACTTGTTCTCATTCATTTTCAACATATGTCCAAAACACCTCAATGAACTAGGCTTTACCCATTCGACCACTCCACAATCTATTCCCTTTCCTGTTGTGACCATCCCAAAGTACTCATACACATTCTCATTGTTCTCGTCATTCCATATTGACAACCCACATGCTGATGCTGATCTTACATTGCTCATCTCCATACCACATATTTTTCACTGTGTTGCATTCCATGTCCATCATTTTGATGTATATGCCAGAGTAGGAAGGATAATACTATTGATTATACCCTTCTTTACTTCCATAATTACATTCCTCCCTTCAATGTAACTATGCCCTGTCTTCTTCTCACTGCACTCTGCTTTTCCAGTTTTAGATAAAAAAAACGGTGCCTGCTCTCGTGACACCATGCCTACCCAATAAATCAGTCAGCAGCCATGCAGTGATGCCCAATAAGTCATGCCACCATAATCTTCAGTCAAATAACACTCCCATCACAACAATAGTAAGAATTAGTGATATGATCAAAAGCTCTAAATTTCAATTTGCAAAGCCTGAAAACTAAAATAGATCAACTTGTTAAAACTGAGAATATTCAGGTAATAGCAATAACTGAAACATTCATAGATACGACAAACAACAACCTACTATTGTATCAACAAAAGAAGAGACGGTATTGCATTATATGATTTAATTATATGGTTTAATCCACCTAGCGAAACATGTGGAATATGTCTGCATGGAGATAAATGCAGGCAAATTTGTAGTTACAGTATATCTCGACGTGTAAGACGACACTTGAATCATCAAAAAACATACCCAAAACCCAGGCTTGTTTGCAAGACCCGGTACAAAAATATGTGTCTTGCAGCCGACTGAATATGTCTGCATTGAGATAAATGCAGGCAAATTTGTAGTAACTGTATATCTCGACGAGTAAGACGACACTTGAATCATCAAAAAACATAACCAAAACCCAGGGTTGTTTGAAAGACCCGGTACAAAAATACGTGTCTTACAGCCGACTGGCCACACCCACCATCTCAGTCAACACAACACCACACACGTATGATATGTAAACAAATCGGTCATTGACATTGGTTAAACTACCAACTACCACAGCGGACGACAACCTACATATTGTATTTACCTTATTATATGCCTCACTGATAACAAACTGACAATTCAAATGATTTACAGGTAATTCATTGTAATGGTATATCACCCTCTCGATTGTTTGGTGCAGTGAAAAGCAAGGCAAAAAGCAACCAGCACATGGCGCTGCCGGTAACAGAAAAATATAACATGATGCAACACAATGATGAAACCCTCCTACAATTACTGATTAATTATTGATTAGACAATTAAAAAAAAAAAAGCAATACAATTGTGATGCACGTGTAACATCTGATGTTGCTGTGTACGCTCCTCTATAGTGTAAATCTTCAACAGGAAATGCAAAAAGAAAGGTAGATTGCACTAAATTTAACTGTTACCAGGGCTGGATTTATGTTAGTTGCCCCTTAATCCATGAATACTGAATATTTTTTATTAAGTATTTATTCAGCTAAACTTCACCAGAGAAGGTTAGAAGGTTTGGTAGTTTGGGGGTGGTCTTATACCACCATATGAGCTAAAATCATGAAACTCAGGCTGAAATTTGGGGGTCGACATATCTGCCAAGATATACGGTAGTAACTCAATCACCAACCAACTGCTGGGACAATACCACGAACATGATATCAAAACATACATCATCTTGTGACACAGTTTGAAACAGTGAGTCACTAATTCTGGGAGACTTTAATCTTCTCCAAATAGATTGCTTGACTCCAGCACTGAATCATTCACACAGTGCTAGAATTTTCAGAAGATAATTTTCAAAGTCAATTAAGTAGCAGAGCCAACACACGCAAATAATATACTTGATCTCGTCATTCAGGATGACTTCATCAATAGCATTACAGTTAGCAAACATCTTAGCACATATGATCATAAACTAGTACGCATTGATTTCAAACCAGTGGAACCTCGGTTTTCATGATTAATCTGTTCAAAAAAGTCTGACAAAAAACGAGTTATACGAAAACAGAAGCAATATTTATAATGAGAAATAATGTAAATCCAATTAATCCATTCCAGACACCCAAAAATATGAACAAAAAATACATTTTATAGAGAATAACTATAGTTTTAAATACAGAAAACAATGAAATAAATATAAATGACTAATGAAATGAACAAATGAACATTTAACATCACTTTTTCTTTTATTGTTGCCTTACCACACTGTGAATGCCAGTTCGCTTCTTAAATTTGTTGAACCAGCCTCTGTTGGCCTTAAATTCACTAACAGCAGCACTTGTTCCAGTCATTTTCTTTGCAAGATCCATATGCAACAGCCTTGCCTTTTTGCAAATTATCACCTCCGAAACACCAACTCCCACTAACTGTCGCTTGTTGATCCACACCAACAACAACTTCTCTACATCTTTGATTGTTTGCAATCTCAGTTTCGTTAGCACATTTACCCCTTTCACAACATCAGCTTCCTTGATTTCTTTTTTCTTCGCCAGGATGGAAGTGATTGTTGATGCAGACTTCCCGTACATCCTGCGAGATCAGCCACGCGTACGCCACTTTCGTACTTTGCTACGAGTTCTTTCTTGAATTTTATCGTGTTTCTCGCCTTCTTTATCAAAGGGCTGGCACTCGAAACTTTCTTTGGCCCCATGGTGGCTTATTTAGCAGTCTTACTCAATAAACAAGCACACAAAAAAAACAATGGATTATTATGAAATGTTTCAGATGAACGCGCAGGGTGATGATCACTCAACAAGAAACAAAGACAGACTGAGTCACAAACGCATGGGATGCTTTGTGTTGGCGCTCGATTCTGGAAAATGAGTGGTCGAGTCACGCGGGCAGGCAAACGAGTTTGGTACGAACCATTTTCAACTGTACAAAAACCGAGCAGATGTACGAAAACTGGGACAAAATTTTGACAAAAAGTCGTCAAAAACCGAATCATATGAAAACCGAGGTTTGAGTGTACAATGATTAAACTCAGGACCCATTTTTCCAGTGGAGAAAGGGGTCCTGAGTTTTATCATATTATTGAAATCAATGCGTACTAGTTTATGATCACATGTGCTAAGATGTTCACGTTATTACCAAAGAAAAGTGGCCAGCTCATGCCGGGACTCAAACTCGGGACTCTGAGTTGGTATGCCCGACTGCTAGCCACTAGGCCACCGCCTCCCCCTGGCAGAGCTGCATCAAACACGATGATACTCCAGTTCCACAGTTCATTGTTCTCCCCAGCAGTGTTTTTCCATTCACTGAAATTTCTTGTATCACGACTAATAATAATGATATTATTTGTGTTTGGAATAAAAAGCAAGAGAGGCAGAGTGTTCATGCTAACAACACCGACACCACAAATGTATGGGGTTTTATTTTGGTACCGAACACATTTCAATGTCTGAATGCAGTGAAGTGGCATGGTTTCGCCTGGTACAGCATATTGATTATTGTACTGTTTTTCAGTTCATTAAAACATAAAAGCATTTATGGGGAGGCGGTGGTACAGTGGTCTAGCGCTTGGGTATGCGAGCCTAGGGTCCCGGGTTCGAATCCCCGTTATTTGATGACCACTTTTCATTCTTTGATATCACTGCCGAGTGGCCAAATACTACCCAAATTGCTGCCATACTGTCCTCAGACGGGACTTACAATCTTATATGCATCTGAGGCTGTAGTAGCAGTTAACCTCGCACGTTCTCAACACATTCAAGAGAGAACGTAAACATTTGCGGCGTCACTATAAAAAAATCTGAAAACCTATGCCAAACAACAGGCGAGGCAAGTCCATCTGTGCCTCCATAAGCCTACTGGCGCCAACGGTTAATGATATAGAAAAAAATTAAATAAATAAATAAAAAATTAAATAAAAACATTAACACATTAACATGAAATATAAACATAAAAAACGGTAAAAATGATAGAAACTAAATAGATAAATAGAAAAACCCTGATAATGGGGAGACGGTGGCTGAGTGGTCATGCTAGAAACTGGCCATTTTTTCAAGCTATTGTCGAGTGGCCGAAGAAACCCACATGCTGCTACTCAACCCTGCCTTCATCTGTGAGTGCATCGGAGACTTCAGGGGGCGGCATGAACCTCCACAGGCATCACTTAAAAATACTGCCTGCACCACTAACGGGCGAGTCAAATATCAACATCATAGTTCTCAATAACTCCTACAGGGCATCAGAACCATGCAGAAGATTGCCTACAGGTGCTAGAGGCCATGAAATAATGTTTATCATATCTCGCAAGTAGCTTTTTTTGTGATAAAAGTTTTCCCACTAGTGGCCACAGCAATGTTCATTAGAATTTCATATTTTGTTTATCGACACTCACTCACTCCCTCAGTAAAATTATGAATACACCTAAGTCTGAGAATCGTGTCTAATTAATTACCCTCATAAATTTCCAAGTATAGTAAACATGAGTTATACGATGCCACAGTTTATGATATTTCGTGTATACGATCTATCCACTTTCCTACATCTTTTTCCATTCACGATCACTGTGTACTAGCGTATACAATTGTTAGCCCAAGCAGCTGGAGCACATCACACCAAACTGCAGTAGCAAACTCATACAATACGACCGCCCAGTCTTTCCCACACCACATTTGAGCTTGGTACAGTGTTACATGTAAAGGAAGTCCTTGCTATACGATAGTTCGGTTTACGTTAAATTCGCAGATACGATACTAGCCAATTAGTACCCTTTTTTCGATTTACGATACTTGATTCGCAGTTACGATATTCAAAAAAGGCGCCAAAATCGGCGTGGCGAGTTGGGCGTGGCCAAATCGGCGTGGTGGCGCATGCAGCGCCACCACGCCGCTATGCTACATGCGGCCAACTCCGACAACTGGTCATTCCCGCGCCACCATTACAAACACAGTGAAACCTTGTGCCAGACAGTCCACAATCTCGACGTTCTTCAAACATGCCAGCCCATCAACATCAGCTGGACCATCCACTTCAACAGAGCAATCAACTTCAGGTTTTGAATCGCCCGCCTCACCCTCGACCTCCGTCTCACCGCCTACATCGCCCGCATCAGCTGATCAGATGATTGCATAGTTATATTCTTTTCTTTATTCTTTTCTTTATTTTCTTTATTATTTACATTCAATTTGTTTATTTTTACACTAAGGTATGTCTTTATGTATGTATCTGAACCTGAAGGAGTGACTTTGGCAATGTGCTGGAACGCATCCCTATCTAATACATGTAAAAATGGGTTCGGTATACGCTATTTCGGTTTACGATAGGGTTTCAAGGAACGCATAGCTATCGTAAAACGAGTACTTCCTGTATGTTGTGTTCGTAAAATTTACTCCCCTCACACCTGGGTTGGTCCTTGCCATGGGTATAGAGAGCCTCTGAGGCCTCTCAGGGAAAATCTAGTAACAATAAACTTACCACAGGATTGATGTACATGGCTTAGTAGGATAGCTTCAGCATGTTGCTGCCTGTGAGGAGAAAGCTGGAACACCATTGCTGGCTACAGGAGACAGGCCAAACATGCTGGTGTTGATACAGTGACTATAAACAGTGGCCAAGTGAAAGGGGCAGCGTGCTTATGTGCCAGGACCAGTGTTACTATAATGGTAGGTGGTGTTATAATCACACAGTCCAATGTAAGTGTGTTTCCCTTCATTGGTCTCTCCTAGTCCTCTCAATAGTTTTGGTGGGTTTCTTCTTTTTTTTATTCTTTTTAGAAATTTCTTTCCAAAATCAGGGTGCATCTTCCAAAATGCAGGTTCTTATAAGCCAAAAAATATGGTATATGTACTGAAGTGCTGAGTCACACCAAAATGATGTCATCTCTGAGGGTGGATGATGATGTGGCTATGTTCCCTCTGGGGCTAACAGCCAAATTATAAACAACACCTTCCCCCTTCCATGGCAGAAGAGGATGTTTCTATACAAAACAGCATTATTATTGACAAAGACGTCTTTGCGGTGTCTGAAGGAGTCCCAACAAAAACGGTATGTTCCTAATGAAGAGATGTAGGACCATATTTCTGATAACCCTTTCAACCCTTTAACATATTTTTGCTGTCCCTTGGCCTGTACTCTTTTAATGTAAAAAAAACATTTCTTGCTTCAGTCTATTTTCTTGTTGTTAATAATGTACGTTATTGGGTCTAAAAACATCAGAAGTGTTTTGGGCATCACATAAAATAGTATACTTTGCATGAAACTTTTTTTTTCTATTTGTTGAAGACTTTAGTGCAATGGTTCCCAAAACGGGCGGTACTGCCCCCTGAGTGCGGTTGAAACATCTGGGGGGACGGTGAGGCAAAAGGGGGCGGTAGGAGGGCGACAGGGTGGCAACCAATATGTCTGCTGTGTGAGAAAGTGTTTTCAAACAAAGCCATTAAACCTTCCAGGCTTTTTGAAAATTTGACTCAAATGCACTCTGATAAAGCAGACCTTTGCATATTTTCAGTCACTTCGAGAAAAGTTTCAGGTACAGAAAACCATTGAAAATATGTTTGCTGGCACTTTACAACAAACAATCCACTGACGGTTTGCGTACATCATACATGCTGATTGCTAGATCTGGTAAGTCTCATACAATTGGAGAAGAGCTTATTCTGCCAGCAGCAAGAGAGGTTCTTCACACAGTTGTACACAAGTCACCTGACCAAATTATAAAAGTTATTGCTCTCAGTGATAACTCTATTCAAAGAAGAATAGATGAAATGGGTGACAACATTGAAGAAATATTGTGCAACATGCTTACAACAACAGAATTTAGCTTGCAGTTAGACGAGTCCACTCTGCCAGGCAATGAATCTTTGCTTCTTGCTTATGTCCGTTTCGTCAAGATGAAAGCTTGGTTCAAGAGGTGTTATTTGCAAGACAAGTCATCTTATATGTCGACATATACGATAGTTTAATGGGATGAATGTGGATGCATTCCAAACCCTTTAAAATACCTCCTAACACCTCACATACTACAATAAATATACATACATTATATATGCATAAATAAACATATGACTATTGTGAGTTTTAGCAATTACCTGTATTTCTACAGTAGTCAGTAGTGCCGAATCAAATCAATAAGATCCTCTCCGAGGCTGGAGGCTAAGGGACATCGTGGGCCACAATACTATCCCTCATCATCATCTATGAAATTGGTTCCACTCCTTCAATACATAACACTTCTTCTGTAGATCTTCAAATAAAGAAAGGGCCTTGGTTGTCACTAGGACAGTGGAGAGAGGCATGCAGCACCTGCTCTGGCCATTAATGTAGAGTTTGAATAACTTTTCCATCTTTTCAGCAATGGGTTCGTGATATTTGGTGTCTGTTTTGGCCATCAAGAAGGTGGCATTCTCTCCAACCTTCTTAACTGCAGTAGCACTCTTAACAACAGTAGACAAGGTAGACTGGGCACGAATAAGGGCATGAGAGATAAAGTTTGCTCCCTTACCATCATCATGCCATTTCATAATATTATGCTTCATTTCAAGACACATACTTTGGCTTCACCTCAGATAAAGCAGAGCTTGCTGGATGTTTAGAAGCCATTGCTGGTAATATAAATCACCAAAAAAATATATGAAACACTCGCATGATGATGATGATGATGTGTTGGTGTGACATGCCATTGTACCTACTCGTAGCTTTGCTCTCGCTTGGTCTGTCCAAGTCTGAGTAAATATGGCGTCCACATCAAGAAATACCGTCTCCTCAGATATAGAATCCATCCAAACATAAGTATTATTGAAGATTATGTCTTAAATGAGTTGAAATAAGTGTTTGAGGTTGGAGAGGAGACGTTCATCATACAAAAATAGCTGAGAACATTATTTAAGAAGACAAAGGAGTTCAATATTTGTTAGCCTCAGCTGCACTCTTCGTCATTTTAATTGTTCCAAATGTGACTATTTATTATAGATGAAGGTCTTAAATGAGTTGGAAAAAGTATTTATTGAGGAAACGTACATCATATGAAAATAGCAAATTTGATTAAAGCGTTACACTAATCCTATGGATGAGGTCTTTTGTAAAATTATTTTGATTCTGATTCTGATTAATAATGCTGAACTAATGATGCTTGTCTTTCGTTGTTTTTCTTTTAAATGCGTATGGCACCACTGTTGGTGGATAACACGCATATCACGCACACACCACACACACGCACACACGCACACACACACACACACACACACACACACACACACACACACACACACACACCCACACACCACCACACACACACACACACACACACACACACACACACACACACACACACACACACACACACACACACAACACAACACAACACAACACAACACACACAACACAACACAACACACAACCCCAAAGTCAGAGCCAAGTGATCACCAAATACATTTTTCACATAGATTATAAGGTTCAGTTAGCGCGACTGCATTCATTCACCCAATTCGCACGCTAAATGGGGCTCTACTGTACGTGAAATCAGATGTTACTCTATGTGGTCAATCACGTACAAGTATGTTCGTCACTTTCCCGCTTTCTGCTACTTTGAAGTTTACCCTAGATATCTGAATTATGCTTCTGGAAGTGTCTAGCATATATCGGTACAGTTTCCCACCACTTGGACATAGGAACAATCCTCCACCCCTACCCCCCTCACGGGCCACACACCCCCATCACTCGGTATTACTGTCATGAGTGTGACATGGCTCTATGCATTGAGCCTTGCTTTAAAGAATATCATACCCTGCTACACTTCTGAGCCTTTATGGTAATGTTTGTGTGAAGAAAGTGGAAGAAAAAGAAATTAAAATTTTAATTTTAGTGTTAGAAAAAATACAATAACCAATAATTTTGGGAAAAAGTGCTTAATTTTGAAAAAAGGAATTGTATAAGTATGAAAACATACTTCTTTCTTAATTAATAGGTAACTAACATACACATGCATATCATTGATTATTATTTATTGCTATAAAATGAGCGGTAAATGACGCAAAATAAGATCGTACTTCTGGCAGCACCATTGAGCAAGCTAGGTTTAAGGCCTCGGCGAAACATAAAAAAGGCGATTTCGAACTTTTAACTTTTTCTTTCCCTTTTCTGGGATCATTTTGAGTTGTTAGGGACCAAATGAGACCTATTTAGGAGAGGCAGTGGCTAGTGTGTGGAGCACACAACTCAGAGTCCCAAGTTTGAGTCCCGCAACGAGCTGGCCAACTGGGACCGCAACGTAAAATGCATTGAGGAGCTTCCGCGGGCAGCATGAGCTACTCAACAAAGAGTGAGGTGTCACTTAAAAAATCTAACCTGCACTACTAACGGGCATAGAATGACCAATCAACGCCTCCATCAAGCCTATCAGCACCAGAGGTTCAAGACATTATAAAAAAAATAATAAATAGAGAAAAGAAAAGAAAAGAAAAGAAAAATTTAAAAATTAAAAAATTTGATTTTGTGTGACCTGGAAAAGTACATGGGATGTAAAGATATGCTGACCTCTTACAGGTTAGGCACTGATTTTGAGTAAAAGCATTTTTTTACAAATTTGTGGATAACTAAACTCATTCATAAAAATGCAGTATATATTTAAGTACCATTGTACTTTCTGATATGCAGTTGTTTATTTGAAATTACACTAGTGGCCCCTCCATCGCGGGGGATACGTTCCAGACCCTCCCGCGATAAGTGAAAATCCGCGAAATAGAAATACCCTATTTAAATACACCCTAGGCATGTTTTAATAACTTTTACAGTACTTTTAAAAGCATTTTAAGGTCTTTAAACACACTTTTAAAATAATAGAAACACATTTAAACACAAAAGATATTGAGAGAGAGCAAGAGCAATGGATAACTTTTACCTTGAAGGTTGTTCACAGTCTGCACTGGTTTCCTGACGCTGATATAACTGCCACATTAATAAATCAACCCAACTACTATTTGTCTCAGTATTTCGGTAAATAGCATCCTCCAGCCATCCTTACCTATTTCATTGTGTAGATCTTATTTAGATAGTTGAGCTAGGTAAGCAAATTAAGAAATAACCGTAATACTAAAATTTAAATGACACCCCCGGTTAGGACGTTAGGTTAGGTTTGATTTATTTATGGTTTGTTCATTTTGCCGAGAAACGGTTAACATATTAATTTGAAACACATCGAAATCCATCAGAATAATATAGTTTTGTCTTGAAAATAAGAGTATACTGTTTTCCAAAAACTTATCTTTTTCTCTCCCTTGTTGACTGATGCGTTCACGCCGCCATCCACATTTTTCTCAAAAATTTTCATATCATACCCCTACAACATGTTGCTGTATTGTTAAATAATTTTTCACATATATTTCAGGAAATAATATAACTATATGGGGATAAGAAAAATTTTTTTTTTTGCTAAAAAATTGCTTTGTTAAGCTCCGTTGGGGAGGTCCCCCAGCTCCCAAGCCTGCATTACCAAAGGTTCCAATTGCGGGTATTGATACAAACAAACAACACCACGAAAGATGACTGTGAAATCGGATTTGTTGATGGTGGTGGAGATCACTGCTCATTGGTAACGATCACAACTATAGGAAGCAACTGTGAAATCAGCCCCTTGAACACAACAGCCAATCAGCGGCCAAGAAAACAATACCGACGCTCTGATTGGCTGAATCAGTACGTATGGTTATTCTATTGTGACGCACGAGATTTAAACTCATAAACAATGCTGCGGAATGCTGCGAAATGGCGGAAATATACCCGATATAAAAAATAATAGGTCTTACAGAAAAAAAAAACGTGAAATACCGAGACCGCGAAAAGTGAACTGCGATATAACAAGGAATTAGTGTATGTATGATGATTCAGTACTTTATATGTACATTAAAATTTGAAGTGATTTTGAGTTATGTGAAAACCAAAAACCAGTAATATAAAATGCACATGAATATTCAAAACATATATATGGAGGGCAATAACCAATTTTGAATCTCATTTATGTTGCAATTTCAATAATGCCAAAGCAAGTGTTCATATGACCATGCCCATAACTCATGCACTCACACTGAATCACCAAATGGTACTGAGAACATCCACATAAGTGTCATAATAAAAGCAAGAGGGAGATTCACCAGAATGCTTCAGCTTTCCTGATCGCAGGTGATCATCATAAACACACAAGTGTGTAAGAAGGCTTTTTAGTAGTCAAAAGTCACATTCTCTCCATCACTTATCATGACGTGTGCTACATCTTGAACAGTGACATTATTATTCTTGTTAAGCATGTATAATGTTAGCCCTTTAGCTGTAAAGCACAAAAAAATAAGTGCAGCAGTACATGAAAGACCTGGCTGCCAGTGCTGTTTATGCAATCTTTCCTGTATGGAGATACCCACTCATTCCATTCACACTGAATGAAAGAAATTTTTTGCAACATGTTACCTATCACCTGCATGGTATTTCTACAACTTCTGCTATGGAGGACCAGATGCCTAGTCATATAATACCCACACATGTGTACAGGAAACAAAAACTTTCATATCATACTGTGTAACTAGAACAAATATATAATTTACTCTCACTGAATCAATACAAAATACACACCTACTACAACAAAAAAAAGATATCCATGAAATAAAAAAACATATTATTTGAAACGTATACCTTCCTACTAGTTTCACCTATGCAAATGCTATAATCAAAACTAAAATAGATATTCAAAAGGAAACTTATTATATCAAAGTTATCTTGATACGACTCCTCCAATTGCTTGACTGACCTGACGCACTATGTTTGGGTGAGGTGTACTTCTCTTCTCCTCTGAGGGCTTAGACACTATGTGAGAGGAGTGTGCTACTCACCTTTAGGAGGATAACAGCCTGATATATAGATAGATAGATCGATCTTGAGAGGGCAAGTGGTACTAGCATACTACTAATTTAAATGCAAACAGGTGGAGTACTAATAAGGTTTCCTTGAGCAGATGG
>JAPQNM010000004.1:19888102-19910602 GCA_029783475.1 Metacarcinus magister
GTGCCCATTTTTGGTGATAATATGGGGTGTACATGCTCTTTCTTCACTACAGAGTGCCTCTTCGATTTATCTTTTAGCAAGCAAGGCAACGAGAAGGAGCTCTTAGTTGGACGCCATTCTTACTACTGGCAAGGAGCGGTGTATCGATGCGCCTTTCTTGCCCGGGACAAACTTGAACCGGGCAACCGGTGGAGAACACAAGTGGTGGACACCAGTGTCCTCATGTGAAAGGGGGGTAAGTCTCACCAAAAACCTCATAGGCCTATAGTCGCCCCATCGTAAGATGGCGAAAATAGGGGACCCGCACTTCCCAACCCAAATGCACAGGACTGGTTGAATGTTGACTGGTGTGCTTCAAGGCAGCGTTAGAAAGTAAGGAGTCGTTTTGGTCACTTTTGGACAATAATCCTTATTTCCTCGAGTGTTGTGATTCCCTTGTCTTGTTTGTTTAATTTTTTTTTCTCTCTCTCTCTCTCTCTCTGTTTCTGTCTCTCTTTCTCGTGTTTGATGGTTGTTAAAATTATTCTTTCTGACTTCCATTTTTACATGTGCCCAGATAAGTTCGATCAGATTAAGGTGACAGTGGTAAGGTGGGAGCCTTACCACCTTTGGTCCATGATTACAGCCAATCACATTGATTTCATACATCTGTCTGTCTTTGAGTTTTTGCATTGCTACAGTTGATTCCAGTTTGGTGTGGAATGCATCATGGCCAATGTTGTTATTGTATTATGACATTTTTCCTTGAACTTGTGCTTGTGGTCTCATTCAATACTTTTGAGTGGTATGGGGACTTGTTCATCACAATAAGGGAACCCCCTGGAATGTTTGGGAGCAATTGATTCTCAAACAATTGCATCATGGTAGTCCCCTTTATTATCATTGCGAAATTTAAACATAAGTAATCCACCAGAAACAAATCAGTGATGAAATCTAACTCCTCCACCAACTGGTCTGCCAAGCGTGGAGCATGAGCAGGTGCATTATCCATCACAAGAAGGCACTTCAATGGCAAATTATTTTCCTGCAAGTATTTCTTCACACTAGGGGGAGACTTCATAAATCCATTCAATAAAAAATTGTCTAGTTACCTCCCAAAATTGCTTAGCTATCCAAGTCTTACAATTAGCCCTCCACTTAATGGGCAATTTACTTTTCATTACATTGGTTTTCTTAATCACCCTCAGATTCTCCGAGTGGTACACAAGTAATAGCTTGACCTTGAAGTCCCCACTTGCGTTTCCACATGGCTAAAGAGTCTGTCTGTCCTTCATTGGCTTGTGTCCTGGTAATGCTTTCTCCTCTTGAGTGATTTATGTCCTTCTTGGTATTTTTTCCCAGAATACACTGGTTTCATTAGTTAAACACTTGCTGGGGAAGAAATCCCTCAGCCTTTACAGAGTCACTAAATACTTGTATAAATTCCTAAGTAGCTTCTTGGTTCGCGCTCTCAGCTTCTCCATGCCTCACCACACTATGTATGCCACTTCTTTTCTTAAATTTCTCAAACCACCCTCTACTAGCTTTGAAATCATCAGTATCAGCACTCATACCAGTGTAATTTATTTACCAGGTCATGGTGCAAAATCGCCTTGGTTTTACACAAATGATATCAGAAACACTGTCACCAGCTAACAGTTCCTGGTTTATCCAAATCAGCAGCAATTTCTCCACTTCTTTAATCATCTGTGATCTTTGTTCAGTAAGAACTGTCACTCCTCTTGCAACATTGGCTCCCTTGATCATCTATTTCTTTTTGTACGAATAGCACAGATCATTGATTATGTATGCCATACCAAACTGAGTACAAGATCAAATAAACAAACACCATTTTCATTTCTGGTTATGATTTCTTTCTTCACCTATATTGTGATTATGGTCATATTTCTTTTTTACTTTGCTTTTATCACTATCCTTCTTTGGCCCCATGGTGGCTTATTTAATAATAAAAATAAAAAATACACAAAACACAATGCAATTCAAGAGAAAGCACAGTGAATTTGAACAGGGATGTGTATAGAGTAAAAGCTACACCACAACTGACACTCTCCCACCAATTCTCCCAGCTTGTTGCACCACGTTATTGATGGTTTGCATGTTCGTCACTCGAGACAATTTGTCACTTGAGACGTTTGTTTGGAAGATTTGTTCGTCAACCGATTTGTTCATGATGCAAGGCGTTCATGATATGAGGTTCCATTGTTACAATAATAATTATAATAACAATAGTAATCAGTTTACATGATGTATTTTTCTTTACAGGTGATATAGCAGTCATCCAAGATGAGGGATGGATGACTCAAAATACAATAACGGCAATATTTGAAGACATGAAAATATTTATGGAGGTGCTTCTATATCTCCACAATTGCCTTAAACTCTGTCAACCAATCAGCAGCAAGCGACTGACAGGCTCAGAGTAGCTCCTCCCTAAACGGGAAGGATTTTTGCCACTTTACAGTGGGGCAAGTATAATTATGTGTCTCTCTTGTTTCCGCTTCAGGATTATATCATCTTACAGCTGATGACAGAGAACCGCAGGGGATTGCATCATGGTACATAAAATTATAATCAAAGCTTACAATTAAATCATGCCTTTGTTTAATATAATTTTTTTCCCAACAAAACCATGAAATTTAGAAGTGAAGTATGAACAAACACCATGTTTTCTAATACCCTAAGAACGTAAACCTTAGGAACATAAACCTTTACTTATGTGAAGGTTACATTCTTAGGGTACTAGTTGGTTTTGTCATATTTCTCATTTAAAATTTATGGTTTTGTTAAAAAATATGAAATCAAATAAAGGCATGATATAATTGTATGCTTTGATTATAATGTTACGCACCATGGTGCAATCCCATGCACTTATCTGTCTTTGGCTGTAAGCATGACATAATCCTGAGACAGGAGCAAGAGAGATGTCACACTTGGACGCCAAAGCAGATATGCGACCCCGTAGCAGCCAGTTTTTGGTGGGTGTATTATAAGGATGCGTGAAGCTGTTTTTCCAGGGCAGAAGGAACAATGCCAGGTTATGGGACAAAGTATTAGCAGAGCCGATGCCATGTGATAGTTGGAAGATAGAGTTGGGCTGAAACATGAGCAAGAGGACTACACAAAACCAGGAGACAGGCAGGATATGCTGGTGGTGATACAGTGGCTAGTTGAAACGGGCAACGTGCTAATAATAATAAAGGGTTTATTAAAATGGCAGTCATGGACTGAAAATATACAAGGGAGTAAATACATTAATGATTACGGAAAAAATAAATAATAATAATAATAATAATAATAATAATAATAATAATAATAATAATAATAATAATAACAATAATAATAATAATAATAAAAAATTGCTTCACATACTAAAAAAGACAATTTATATTAACGCTAGATTCAAGGGAAACACTATGTGCCAGGACAAGCGTTACTGTAATGCTAGGTAGTGTTATAATCACTGGCAGTCCAATCTATGTGTTTCCCTTCAGTCCTGTAACCAGTAGTAAGGGTGTTGCAGCCCTCCTACTAAGCTAATAAACTCCTTGGGAAATTGTTAAAGGAAATTAATAGTTTTATGCTGAAGCCGTAGCCTTGTCAAGAAAGTGGCATTACATTTACCATGAAACAAGGCTGCATGCGCAAAATCGGAACTGCGACAGGAGTAAAACACGAGCAATTGGCGTTTTTTTTGTTATCAATCAGTGACAATGCTGTACGGTAATTTATGAACTAGCTGATGCAGGTTAGCTATGAGTACAGATTTACCCTAATTATAAGGTTTGTTGCATGTTTTATTTATGGTAAGTAAGGTAGTTCAGTAGTTCAAGCAGTATACCAAAAGAATACAAATTGGGAAAATAAAATTATCTGTGTTCAATATTTACTTTAACCCTTAAACCGCGGGTGTCCACTATTGTGGACACCCGGTGCGTGGGCTCCAAGTGCGGGTGTCCACAATAGTGGACAGGGCATTTTTTGAATTAACGTGCCGTCAAATTTGATTAGTTTGTCCTCAAGTCCAGTAAACATGTTGTTTTCTTTCAAACAATACCAAACCACGCTCCCTAGGCCTACCAGTTGCTGCATTCTAGCGAGGATGCTGGTCCATTGCTAAGTTTAGCAAGTAATGCTAACCATTGATTTTTACAATAAAACGGAATTTGAGCTTTTTACGGGTGTGTTTCACATAAAAGGTATAAAAGTGATGCTTTTTATTGGTAACTAATAGGAAAAGAAATCCAGTAGGGGTTGATATGTCTATTATAATGTGTTTCCACAGTTCCTACTTCAGAATTCCGTACTCGTTCTAATAATGCTCATATAGCGTTCAAATTAACATCAAAAGACAGCTAAGGGTATGGACTTTACAATGATACTTTTTTTCAGTAACGTGAGTTTAATAGGAGAGAAGCTACAGGAGGTTGAAGTGAGGTATGTTTTTACATGAATATGCCCACGTGGGAGGCCAGGCACGCCAAAACATCCCCGCGGTTTAAGGGTTAAGGAAATTAGTAAATATTGAACAGAGATAATTTTAGTTTCCCAATTTGTATTTATTGGTGTAGCCTTGTACTGCTTGAATTGGCAGCAGTATACCTGAGTCATACAAAACAATGCAGCAGTCCAGCGGAGAAACTGGATAACAACAAGACATGGGCAATCCTCAACCGACTTCATATTTATATTTTTATTATGGTTATTTGTTCACTTTGTATTCTATAGCAACATATTATAAGCACATCTATGGACTATGAAGAATCATAAACAATAATAAAGGTAAGTTTACAGTCACTATTGGACAAGACAAAACAAATTTATACCTTCGGCATATACCGCATAGGGATAGCTTTTTTTTTAAAGTGAACAAAGTGTGCATTATACGCCACAAAATACGGTAATCTCAAATCGATGGTATACAAAATATTCCATGCAAACCACAAAAAATTAATAAATATAAAACATTATGGATGATTTAGTGTTTACAAAAATGATAGCTGATAGGAGAAAAACATACAAAAAGTATAAATCATCGCAGTCAACTTTGGATTTTAATAGTTATCTAAATCTCAAGAGAACATGGGAAAAAGAGATAAAAACTTGAGTATGAAGTTAAAAAAACTTCCCACAAAACCAAGAAAAACCCAAAAATGTTCTTGCCACAAATGAAGCAAAACAAACGAAAATAATAATGCAGGCCCACTTTTAGATAATGATAAAACTAACCAGCAATGACAAAGGTATGGCCTCCATTCTAAATTTAATGTTCAGTAACGTCCTTACTGAGGAAAATAAAGCAGCAATCCCTAACCCATTGAACATATTTTATGGGCCTATCAAAGATAATAAGCTTGATATAACCAAAATTCATGTACCGTATATTGCGGCTTATAAGTCGATCTGGCACATTAGTCGACTTCTATAATTTGACCCCAAAATGTTGTACTAGAGGTTTATCTTGCAGAAAAATCGACCCCCTAAACTATTACTTAGCCTGGCCCAATATCGGCCTGAGTCACTAGGTACTGGTTGTAAATTAAGTTTTATTTACAGTAAAGAAAATAAAACAATTCAAACAGATTGAAAACACCACCAACTTCAAGCATTTCAACATAAACAAACAGTCAGTTTTTACTTTTTACTGTACTCACCTGTTTCACCACTATATCGGACGAATATTTACTTTTAAAACCCTAATGGTAAGTGTCCAACTGCTTAGTAGAATAACATGTGTAAACACAACCCTTAGGCCAAGTTCAGTAGCAGTTTTCCGGTATCCTGATGTTACTGGTGCAAATATATTTAAAGGTTGCTATTTTATATCTACCCCATAAGTCGACCCCTAGTTTTGACCATAAAAAAAAATTACCTTAGAAACTCGACTTATAGGCCGCAATATACAGTATATGAGGTATGTAAATATCAGGGATGGGGTCAAATATAAATACGTATTTGTATATACAAAAATACGTAATACAAATAAGTATTTGTATTTGACCCCATCCCTGATATCTACATACCTCATACACATGAATTTTGGTTATATCAAGCTTATCTTTGATAGGCCCATGAAATATGTTCAGCGGGTTAGGGATTGCTGCTTTATTTTCCTCAGTAAGGACGTTACTGAGCATTAAATTTAGAATGGAGGCCATACCTTTGTCATTGCTGGTTAGTTTTATCATTATCTAAAAGTGGGCCTGCATTATTATTTTTTTAGTTTGTTTTGCTTCATTTGTGGCAAGAACATTTTTGGATTTTTCTTGGTTTCCTAGGAAGTTTTTTAACTTCATACTCAAGTTTTTATCTCTTTTACCCATGTTCTCTTGAGATTTAGATAACTATTAAAATCCAAAGTTGATGGCGATGATTTGTATGTTTTTCTCCTATCAGCTATCATTTTTGTATTTACCAAAATTCATGTATATGAGGTATGTAAATATCAGGGATGGGGTCAAATACAAATACGTATTTGTATTAGTAAATACGCCCAAACGAATATTTGTATTTGATTTGTATTTGATCATGTAGAAAAAGCCTGTATTTGTATTTTATTTATATTTGGAGCATGATATTTGACGTATTTGCTCAAATACAGTCAAATACACACATTTTTGGTGTTTTTAGTTTAGGTGTAGTTTTTAGTTTGGAGAGATCGCCAAAAGTCGCATTGCCAACTAGTGAAAATTTTCTTACATTTTTTTCATCCACTATCTATTATTATTTTACAGCTATTTTCTATGCAAAAAAAAATACATAACAGAGTTTCTTTCTTTGACCATACAAAAATAAATTTAAAGTATATACTCGGCCAATATTTCAAGATGGGGCCCATTAGAGTTTTCTCAAAAACCCATATGGGCCCTCAAGGGTTTTCCTTATGGTAAGAAGCTAGAATTACACAGGCCTGTTAATATTGCGCAGATTCACAAGACTTGGACCGTAATCTTTAATAGTTTATGATAGTTGTAATACTGTCTTTGTATTTAGGTGTATTTGCTATCAATATTTGTAAATACACTAAATTCTGTATTTGTATTTGAGGCTTTCGTATTTGTATTTTATTTGAAGATTTTTATAATAGCCTATTTGTCCGTGTATTTGTAATTGTCCATTTTAAAAGTCTCATATTTGATTATATATTTGTATTTGGGAGGTTGTATTTGACCCCATCCCTGATAAATATCTAAAAAAAAAATGGATCCTAATAAGTCCACTGGACCTGATGTAATATCACTGCAGATACTAAATGTTGTGCAGGTAATTTATTTCCAATATTTCGATCCTTGATCTTATTTTCAATTCCCCAACTAAATCTCATATGCATAATTGATTTTTGGTACAATTATTCTATCTTGCAGTTCCTTTTGCACTTCCATACTCACTGTCCTTTCTTTCAACATACACCCTAAAGATACAACCACTTTTATCCCTTTCTTTATAAATCTTCACACCATTAAGCAAAATTCCACCCACACTATACACTTTCAATACATCCTACATTGCTGTCCAATAAATTCTGTCATACACTTTCAGGTCCATGAATCCAGCATAAACTTTCTTCCCTTTCATTAGCCTTTTTTATTTTTTAATTACCATCTTGAGTAAAAATATCTGATTCACACATACACTATCTTTTTAGAACCTCCATATACCTTTCCAGCTATACCTAAACTTATACTATTTTAATTCCCAAATTCATTCCTAATAATAATGATATCCTGTGTCCTGCTTCCTAGTACTCTCCTCTCTTTTGATGTTATATTGTGTATCCATTCTCTCTTTCATTCTCCACAATTTAAAATTCACTCCTAAAACCTTTTCAGTAGCTATTCAAATTTCCAATTGTTTTCATCACTCGCTCCCTTTTTATTTCCTTTTGCTTCTAAAATAATGGCTTATTAACTACCAATAGCTAAAGGCAATAAAATGGTCCACAGTTTATAGTTATAGGTTTCTGAAAAAAAAAGTAATGTTTGCATCAAGCAAAAATAGAGCAGAGCAGTGAATTAAGCTCCCATGTTTTGGGAAGAGAGGAGCAGAAATGGGGAACAGATAACCATTTTTTGGTTGGAGCTGAGCAATGAGTTATGTTCCCATATTATGGAGAACATAGGCCCATCAGTGCCAAAAACTTAAAATGAAACCTACAACTGAGACAAACAGCTGACCCGATATATTTTTCATACAGTAAGCAAAGGAATGTGTTTAAAAAATTGTATAATGACACTGTCTACCATTTTCTTTCACCCTTCCCTAACATTTCTTACAATTCTGCTTCATGTTTCTGACAAGCAGCTCACTCAATAGGAACTGGGATATTCTTAGGGAATAGCTTAATTTAATATCTAGATTCAAACTTATTTCCAACTAATGATAAGTGCTTACAAATCACAAACCATAACTTTTAAATCCATTTTCAGTGTTTCATGCTGTATAATGAGATATAAACCAAGAAATTAAGTTGATTACATGTGAAGAGGTTAACTGACAAAATTTTGTTAAACAATTAGCAGTTTCTGTCACTTCCAGATTTTCATGCCATGCCAACCCTTAAAAAATTATATATAATTTCTAATGGTGAAAGTTAAATGAAAATTCACTAATTGGAATTTGTATAAATTGAAAATTCTTTTAAGACAACTCAAGAAATGGAGGAAAAAACTATCAAAGATTTAGCTTTCAGAAAGGGATTAGTAATGAATATGAGAGAATTATTGGAGGAATTAAATCAAAATACATTTTCCATCACTACACATACTCAATCAAGAATAAGATGCACTCACCCTAGAGGCAATAGAAGAGTCCGCCAAAATGCTAACTAACAGGCCCAGGCAAAGCTCATCATGGACCTTGCGGTCATCTAAGGCTTTGTTTAGTGCATGATGAGATTCCTCTTCACTTAAACCTCGGGTAAGGCTGATCACACTGTTGTAGGCTTTGTCGTACTTCTGCAAAACAATATTCATATAGAACATTCTTGATTTAATAAACTATCTACCTATAGTTTGACACATCGTTCCCTCCGGAAACGTCCCTCAAGTGGATGGACACAACAGAAGAGCCTACAGCTCTCCTATCCATACACACACTCCTTGCTTGTTCAAGCTCTCCCTCTCTATCTACACCTCTTTCATGCATGTACTCCTTTACTCCATCTTTCCATTCTCTTCTCATATGCTCTAATGATCTCATCACTTTCCTTCATTGCAAGAGTTCAAGAGTTCTCTCTCTCTCTCTCTCTCTCTCTCTCTCTCTCTCTCTCTCTCTCTCTCTCTCTCTCTCTCTCTCTTTTCATATTTACACAAGATGAAATCAAAGATATTTATACTCATCTTCTTCCGTTCTCGGTCATTCAACCTAATGATACACTACTTTTGGCCCTCAATAGACACTATCAAGATCTATCAATTACATACCTTGTCTATGCACAAGCTGATGACAGAACAAGAAAAAAACACAGAAACCATTGACATTACCAGCAAAAGTGCTGGTGTGACGGAGCCTTTATGGTCATTAATGCCAAGGTTAAGTTTAATTTGGTTAGGTTAACAAAACTGGGTGAGTCATAGGGATTAAGCTCCATTAAATACATTATTTCTGCCCATGAAGTATTATTCAAGGAAAAAAGTTATTAAATGGCTGAATTAAAGGCATGAATTTACACTACTGGATCACCATACAACGGTGTATATCATGATCTATGACTACTCAAAACAATTAAGTAAAAGTGGACTACAAAACATTAGAGTAATACAGAATTTGGAGTATTCACGCATATTTACACTCGATTTGCTTTCTACAAGAGAGATTATTACATTGTGACTAAATACAGACAAATTTCATTCTCCTAAATTCTATCTGGGACTATCAATATAAAGTGGTTAATACAATATCTAGTTAGATATGAGTAAAAAAATTTCAGTGCCTTATTATCTTTCAGTAAATCTGAGAGCAACTCCAACCTTTTTTACTTAAAATCTTCCCTTCTTCCCAGCAAACTGGGTTTAATGGGTGAAGGAAGCAAACACGTGTCATTTGTCTCATTCCTAAAGAAAACTTGGCCAAATCATTACTAATCCTATGTTTTTCGGTTGATAGCTAGTCACTATGTAAGCCATCGGAAATGCTTCATTTTGTGTGAATTAAATACCAGAATTAATCAAAATCAGGCAAACACACTCAGGAACAATAATAATAATGCAAAATATGTAGGGGAAAATCCCAAACTATATGGGAAAATCCCAAATCACAGCCTACCAGGTAAGTGACAGCCATATCAAAACTAAATCTAACTTAACTTGTTATGGGGGGCTCATGCTGGGAAGGGAATTCCAGTGAATACTTGTCAATGAACTTAGTGTGTGGCACTTCAAACTTTATAATGGCATTATGGGTTTCGTAAAAACATCAAAGGGTGTTTCTGCATAATTACTACTCGGTATCAATATAAATATGAGGTCCTACATACTATACATAGTGTACTCAACACATCTGTGAAGGTTTCAGGCCGTGCTCGTTATTATTTACTGGGCAAAGCGTCTTTGAAGTTGGGTGCCTCAAAAATTTTTTGTTGAAGTCCACACTTCAAAAAAATTTTGAAGTCCACGCGACCGAATCCAGTCTGCCCACTGCACTTTCTTGACTTTGAATAGTATTTTCTGGTGTATACTGGGTTATACGTCACTATGATGTATTCCTTTCAGAATTCTTAGCCAATGAGAATTCTTTATGTGGCTTTGTGGTACATACGAGGTAGATGACAGGTCATATCATCAGTTCTTTCAGAGCCACCATCATGAAAACTTGCACTGATACGGAATTTTAGATTTTGCTGCAAAGTCTAAGAGAAAAAGCAAGTGAAATATTTGACCTGTGCATTCGTCACATACTTGTTTGACTCCAAGTACTAAGAGTGTGGCAAGCCAGCGACACTTAATTTCAACCAAAAGCTTTGGTTACGGTAGGTTTGCTAGAAGAAGGGTGTGTGGGGGCTTACCCCCCAATCTATGAGGTTATTAAGTAATTTAATTATGATTATTACGTGATAGGTTAGGGGGTCTGAGGGCTTGTCCCCCAGCTAGGAGGTTATTATGTGAGTTCTGTTTAGGTTAGGTTAAATTTGCTCCCCACCCCAGTTACGAGGTTATTACGTGAATTCCGTTTAGGTTAAGTTAGGTTAGGTTGGGTGGTCTGGGGGGCTTGCCCGCCCCCATTAAGAGTTTTTTGGGGGAGCTTGCTCCCCCCAGCTAAGAGTTTTTTACACGAGTTTAGTTTAGGTTAGGTTGTGGGTGTCTGGGGAGGGTTGCCCCCCCCCCGCTAAGAGGTTTTTTTTACGTGAGTTTAATTTGAGTTAGGTTACGGTTGTGTCGTTGAAGGTATCTGGTTTGGTTGTATAAGCTTTATATATTTGTTTACCCCAAAAATTGGGTTTTCACCTTAATTTTTGTTAAAAAATGCAGAATAAGACCTTCTGCCCTTTCTTTTTTCTCTCCTTACCCACATACTATACATAGTGTACTCAACACATCTGTGAAGGTTTCAGGCGGCGCTCACCATTATTTACCTTGCAAAATGTCTTTTAAGTTATGTTAGGTTATGTTATGTTAAAGTTATGGTTAGGTCAAGGTTGTTATGTTATAGTTAGGTTAATTTTGGTTAGGTTTGGTTCGGCTAGATTCGGTTATATAAGATTTTTACATTTTATTACCCAAATCATGAAAAAAAAAATCTTAGGTTGAGAACCCTAACTTTTGGGTAATAAAATGTAAAAATCTTATATAACCGAACCTAACCATAACATAACCGTAACCTAACCTAACAACCTTAACCTAACCATAACTTAACATAACCTAACCAACCTAACATAACATAACTTCCAAGACGTTTTGCAAGGTAAATAATGGTGAGCGCCGACTGAGACCTTCACAGATGTGTTGTGTACTCTATGTATAGTATGTAGGGAAGGAGAGAAAAAAGAAAGGGCAGAAGGTCTTATTCTGTATATTTACCTAATTTTTTCCGAAGTGCTATAAATGGCCAATATATGCTTCTCCCACCCTAAAACCCTACTTTCCCATAAAAGATGATAGGGGACGAGCAGTAGTTATGCAGATTTCCAGTACTAAGCATCAAAATCTATCAGAAAATCTTGGTTTCATTCTTGTAATAACAGTAATGATATGGAAGACTGGTAAGCAGCAGTAAAGTTTTAGCTTAATGTGTTTGGGGGTGGGAAGCCCACAAAGTGAGACAAATAGGTAAGATAACCAAGGATCTACTTTACCTTTTGGCACTCCAAGGAAACTAGTTATTTAAGTAACAATTAAGTGGTGGCCATACACGCCACATTTTGAAAGCCAACACCTGTATACCAACTAACACCATGCAAGGCAAAGCACATGACCACAGTAAGTATATGAGCACTGGAATTAGGTGTGGTTGCAGCCGCCTAACCTAGACACTGAGCAATAAGTTTCTACCAAACTACCACTTAGTGAGACATTATTTTCCTCACACACTTGCAGGGAAACAGGACCTTTATTGTCCATCCCAGATGAAATTCCATTTCCATCCTATAGCAGCAAGCATGAATCACCCGAAATCTACACTAGCAACAAGTGCACTGAGATCAATCCTGAATAATTACCATATATTCTATTTTCACCACATGGGGTGTTAATATATATAATTCATGGAAATAGGGAAATGCTTTACTTGAACTCATCTCGAAATAATGTTGAAAAATGTCCTACAGCCATGTACTAGGTTTTTCAGCATCAGTATGTAACTGGTCACCTGGCAAGCCGAAAAGTGGCACCAGACTGAATCAAATTTTGTATAGGGTAGGTAGGGTGTTTACCTTTATAATAACTGCACTGCTGGCAAATACAATTCTGGCATATCAATATGGCGCCTGATTTGTATGACTTTATCAGTTTACATATTCCCGGTTAAGTGCAAGGGATAGGCACGTAGATGCAGCATAGGAAAAATACGCAAGGTAAAGGTCGTTGTTGACACGATCAGCTGTTCCCATAGTCGCCATGATGCCGCCCTTATACACACTTTGCCCATTTTTACCTCATCTAACTCGATCCGGCCCTCAATAACCGACGTGGTGAACAACCGGGATGTTACAGGCTTCTCGTTGGTCATTTTGAGGGCATAATCGTCCTTGTTCCGCACGAAAACCCGAAAAGTACGTCGCACTAAGTTCCACACAGCCGTCACAGCAGCCGCGCAGCCATGGCGCGGCAGAATACACGGGCGGCGGAGTGGAGATGTTGTGCGGCCTTGGGATCATAACACATGATTTCTTTCCAGTTTTTAAATAGTCTATCTCATACACAGAATGACGTATTCATAACTTCCATGCTGTTTTAAACATACTGTTATTCAAGATCATTCAAGCAAGTATTTTCACGGGTAAGAAAAGCATCGCAAGACGAGTCCTCAGCACATTACTGCACCTGCGAGACCTCAAACCTTTCTTTTTCTCCCTCCTCTTTACCGTGCCAGTTACCCGGTGACTATGGAGTGGAGAGTTTATGTTGAATCTGCTCCACGCTGTACATACTTTAGTTCAGACTTTATTTATATTTCAAATAGCTAGCCATTACAATTAGGTATAAATGTTAACCTACACTTCATAATAAATCAGTGATCAGTATACAAGAAGTGACTTTTACCTGCTTGATCTTATATCGTGTAATTTGAATTAAACATCATAAAAGCTTGCATTTCAAGGATTTAAATATTTCTTACGTAATACGAAAATCCTCAAAACACGACACGTTTCCGGTAGGAAATCCCCACACCAGGTTAGATGTTCTACACAGGAGTAACTGCACACATTAAGGAGTATGTTTACCATTTTGAAGGTCTGGCAGAAAGCTAATCCTTAATTTAGGATTGAGTTACATACCGTTACCCACGCGGCAGTACCTTGTGCTCGCGCAGTTGTCATGGGAGCTGATGCTTGTGCTATGCTTCAACTCATGCAGATGCTGGCAGGATATCAACAATTAAGGAGTCCGAATAATGTTTTCTCCTATTTAGTCGTGCGATATTTTTCATTTAATTATTTGCTTACCTTATTGACTTACTTGATTCCGTCTCTCACAACGCTATTCTATAATGTTGAGGTAATTTTTTTCCTTCCGGATTCAACTTCCCGCGTGTGTGTGTGTGTGTGTGTGTGTGTGTGTGTGTGTGTGTGTGTGTGTGTCTCTCTCTCTCTCTCTCTCTCTCTCTCTCTCCTCTCTCTCTCTCTCTCTCTCTCTCTCTCTCTCTCTCTCTCTCTCTCTCTCTCTCTCTCTCTCTCTCTCTCTCTCTCTCTCTCTCTCTCCTCTCTCTCTCTCTCTCTCTCTCTCTCTCTCTCTCTCTCTCTCTCCTCTCTCTCTCTCTCTCTCTCTCTCTCTCTCTCTCTCTCTCTCTCTCTCTCTCTCTCTCCTCTCTCTCTCTCTCTCTCTCTCTCTCTCTCTCTCTCTCTCTCTCTCTCTCTCTCTCTCTCTCTCTCTCTCTCTCTCTCTCTCTCTCTCTCTCTCTCTCTCTCTCTCTCTCTCTCTCTCTCTCTCTCTCTCTCTCTCTCTCCTCTCTCTCTCTCTCTCTCTCTCTCTCTCTCTCTCTCTCTCTCTCTCTCTCTCTCTCTCTCTCTCTCTCTCTCTCTCTCTCTCTCTCTCTCTCTCTCTCTCTCTCTCTCTCTCTCTCTCTCTCTCTCTCTCTCTCTCTCTCTCTCTCTCTCTCTCTCTCTCTCTCTCTCTCTCTCTCTCTCTCTCTCTCTCTCTCTCCTCTCTCTCTCTCTCTCTCTCTCTCTCTCTCTCTCTCTCTCTCTCTCTCTCTCTCTCTCTCTCTCTCTCTCTCTCTCTCTCTCTCTCTCTCTCTCTCTCTCTCTCTCTCTCTCTCTCTCTCTCTCTCTCTCTCTCTCCTCTCTCTCTCTCTCTCTCTCTCTCTCTCTCTCTCTCTCTCTCTCAACCTCAGATTTCAACAGGTACGTTGATCTTAAAAGAACGTGCGAAAAGAGATAAGGAAAAAAAAGCGCGAGTTTGCAGTAAGGATATCACACGAAGCAAAGAAAAGTCCCAAATTGTTCTTTAGTTACATACGAAACAAAAAAAACGGTAAGAAATAATATAGGCCCACTAGTAGATAATGATAATAAACTAATCAGCGATGACGAAGATATGGCCTCCATACTTAATTCAACGTTCAGTAGAGTCTTTACTGAGGAAGGTAAAACAGATATCCCTACCCCGTCGAATATATTTCAAGGCCCCGATGAAGAAAAGCTCATCATAACCGAAACTCAAGCACATGAGGTTCGTAAATATTTACACAAGATTGATCCAAATAAGTCCGTTGGTCCTGATGAAATCTCACCACTGCTACATGTTGTGCGCAGCTAGAAACTCCTATAACAAGTTTATTCAATAAATCATTAACACAAGCTAGAGAACCTCGTGTATGGAAAAGAGCAAACATAACCCACATTTTTAAGAAGGGAGAAAAGAAACAAGCTATTAACCATCGACCGATTAGTCTAACGTCAGAGTTAATTAAACTTTTTGAAAAGATCATTAGGAATAAGATAGTTGAGTTCCTCGAGAAAAATAAATTAATAACGGAAAACCAACACGGATTTCGTAGTAATAAATCATGCCTGACTAATCTGTTAGATTTTTTTTAATGATGTTTACGCGAGTTGGGATGTCCGGGAGCCATATGATGTGATTTATTTGGATTTTCAAAAAGCATTTGATAAAGTTCCTCATAAACGGCTGATATCGAAATTGAGGGCTCATGGAATTGGAGAGCATCTATGCGCGTGGATAAAAGACTGGCTCTCAGACCGACAAAAACGAATTGTTCAAAATGGCGAAGTGTCTGATTGGCAAAACGTAATTAGTGGTGTACCTCAAGGGTCGGTCCTGGGACCGACCCAGACGCAGCCGATACAAAACTTAGCGGTAAAGTAATATGCACTGTAGACTGTGATATAATTCAGGACGATCTAACCAAACTAATCAATTGGAGTGAAAAATGGTTAATGTCTTTTAATACAGACAAATGTAAAGTTATGCATATTGTCGATAAAAATCCAAATTTTAAATACAAAATGCGTGTTCAGGAGCTCGATATAATCAAACAAGAAAAGGATCTTGGTGTAATCATTAACTGTAATCTAAAAGTGAGTGATCAGTGCATAGCTGCCAGTAAGAAAGCAAATATGATGTTAGGGCTAATTTCAAGAAATTTTGATCACAAAGCACCAGAAGTAATGAAAAAACTCTATACGGCATTTGTAAGGCCACACCATGAATATGCGATACAATTCTGGCCACCAAACTACATTAAAGACCAAAACTTGCTGGAAAGAGTACAGAGATGAGCGACACAACTTATTTCTACATTGCGTAATTTATCATATGAGGAACGATTAAAACAGTTGGACATGTTCACTCTCCATAAGCGAAGAATTAGGGGAGAAATGATTGAAGTCCTTAAAGTTCTAAATAAATTCAATAAAATCAATCTAGAAGTACTTTTTGAAATGAATAACGCGTCAGTAACGAGAGGTAACGGTATGAAGTTAAAAGTACAAAGATAAAACTCAATTGCTCGTAAGTCATACTTCAATGTTAGAGTTGTTGACCATTGGAACAGACTCCCAGCATCAGTAGTTAGTTCTGAAACTATAGACATTTTCAAATCCAGATTAGACAAACATTTCAGAGAAACAGTTTTACTTTGAAAAAGGTAATTTAGGGATTCATGGTGTAAAGTGACTCAAACTGAGGGGGGGCGCTGCAGCTATTGGTTGTCGGGGTACTGTGAGATCACCTGATCCTAGTAAACGAGATATCTCATCTCTACCTGAACAATAGTTGCAGTATAAGTCCTACTGGTCTGTGTCTACTTCAATGGTTCCCATTTGAGATGAGCATATAATCTAGAGTAAACAATGCGAGCATTTGTGAAACTGTGTCTATGAAATTTACTTTACTGATAATTAGGGGATTCATGGTGTAGAGTGACTCAGACTGGTAGGGGGGGCTGCAGCTGTTGGTTGACAGGGTACTGAGAGATCCCCTGATCCAAGTTTATGAGAATCGCATCTCTACCTCAACAACAGTTGCAGTATGGGTCCTTATGTCTGTGTCTACTTCACTAGTTCCCATTTGATATGAGCATACGATTTATAATAAATGTTATGAACACCTATACAAATAATGTCCATGAAACTAACCTTATGTCCCTATATTTCAGGTGAGAGCTGTAATAGCAGTAATTGATATAATATTTATGTTATTCCCAATCCAGGATGTACGATCACTAGTGGTAGTCTAGTCTAGTCTAGTATGGTAGAGTATAGTAGTCTAGTCTAGTATGGTATAGTATAGTATCCTCCTCTATTTTCAGTCTTTACTATAAAATGTCCATGGCCATGTTTTCTACAAGGTCATGGTGTTTCCTTCTATCTGTTTTTCCTGCCAGCATGTTGCCGGAGGGAGAGGAGGGTGGGAGAGAGCCTTGTTCTGTGTCTATGCTGTTCTCAAACTCTTAGTGTACTTGTAGTAGTATGTAGTCAAGCAGATACCCTAGTTATAGACCAGTAGGTCTACTGGTGTCTGTTCTTCTCATGTATTCTCTTGTATTCTCTCTCTCTCTCTCTCTCTCTCTCTCTCTCTCTCTCTCTCTCTCTCTCTCTCTCTCTCTCTCTCTCTCTCTCTCTCTCTCGCGCGCGCGCGCGCGCTATGTAATAAAGCACACAATATCTTTCTTTTAACGCATACGAATGTACACACAGTTATAACCTAAACGCACATGGCTAGGTACACATAGACTGCTTCAAATACGTACACAACACAGGAATACGTACATGAACATATGTACACACAATGATATACACACATGAATGCTTACATAGCCTTAAAATCCATGTATACGAATTGAATTACGTACAGGAAATAAAGTACACACACAAACACACTCTACACAGACACATCCCAAAAAACCGTACATAAACTTATCTACACAGCTGAGTATGTGCACACGTTATGTAAGTATAAGAAGATAATAATGTGCACACAGTATCATGTATGTGTACACAGGTAAGGGGAGGAGGGTGGAGCGAGGTGATGGAGGAGTACACACACCCACACACACACACACACACACACACAGGCACTTGATAAGCGTGCACATAAACGTATACGCACACATATACACGTACACACACTCCACTTGTTTCCTCTCTCCTTCATTTCCTTCGTAATAAGGGTAACTAATATATTGTATAAAATAGGTAAAAAAAACCGTCTATTTTCCTAGAGTTATGAGATTAATAGGGCTAAAACATTTATATCATCTTGGAAACTTCCTTGTTATGGTCTAATTGAGGTTACAGCATGCAGTCATATATATATATATATATATATATATATATATATATATATATATATATATATATATATATACATATATATATATATATATATATATATATATATATATATATGTATATAAATATATATATATATATATATATATATATATATATATATATATATATATATATATATATATATACATGTACTATATATTATGTACATATAGTTATATATAGGTAAATCCCAGCTGGAATAGGTGGGGAGGTTTTCCTTGCAAACACTGATGACGTCAGTGCCCCAGGATTGGCTGCCCTGTTTTGTAAACAGTGTTATCATTGGCTGGCGATGACCTCAAGCCTCGTGACGTCACTCGTGACGTATCGAGCTACAATGTGCTTACCACCGTTTTGTGGATGCTCAAGAGAGCGTGGTTGTAAGCGGGTTGCAAATGTTTTGGTTGTAAGAGGCGGAGATTGTAGCTAAGATCTCCGACTGTGGATCCCCTCCCTGATTCCTTTTTATATAACACTGACAGCATATAATGTAATTAATGTTTCATAATTTTGTGGAAGTGCTTATGCGATGTCGTGAAACTCGTAAAAAATGGCCAAATGGTGTATGGTGTTGCTTTTGACTATGCATGTATTTTCCATTTTTTATTTATCACATGGTGGTGGTGGTGATAACTGAGTTTGTATTTCATAATGTCTGTCAGTTTATGTGGTGCTGGTGATGTCTCCATGTGCATTTTTTGTACGTAGTGCCGTGGTGGTGGTGGTGAGGACAGCGAGTTTTTTTTCTCATGTGGTGGTGGTAGTGACTAAGTTTATTTTATCACGTTTGTTTTACTACTACTAGTACTACTACTAGGTTTTGTTTAGAGGTCTATGCCTCACAGCCATGGTGGACCACCGCTGCACCACTGGTGCCCGACCACAGCAGTTCCTCCCCAGTAAACAGCTTAAGCATCACAGGCCTGGGCGGGGACTCGATCTGCCGACCAAGCGAATGCAAGGCCAGCGCGCTACCACTCTACTAGCCAGAAGGCTACTTGTGATACAAGGCGGCCTACATCCATATGCTGAGTGCTCCTACGCGAGTTCCAGTCCTGCTGTCGCTACTAATTTATAACGTGCCCCCAGCAACTCCACTTCGAAATATGGAAATTCTGGTCAAGGAAATCCTTCTTACCTGTCCAAAACCACCTGTGAGGAAATCATTCAACTAATGGCGCTCATTGTTGACGTAGTAAAATCTTGTGATCATTTTTAGTTTGTCAGTTGATTTAACACCAGATCTATCACATATCGATCAGTTAAGTGTTGCACTTGGGTACTAAAAGATGGACAGCCTATTAAACGCTTTTTAACCTTTCTGGAAATGAAAAGTCATACCGGTGGAGAAATGGCAAATCAGGTGTTGCAGTACTTACGTGAAGCTTGTAGGCTAAACTTTTCAAAATGTTTGACTGGGTAAATCTTATGACAACGCTGCTAACATGTCTGGGCCAAATTTTTTAGAAACCAACAAGTTTGTTATATATGTACCCTGTGCAGCTCATTCACTAAATCTGATAGACCAAAGTGCTGTTGACTGCTGTCAGGAGGCAGCTAATTATTTCTCTAGGTGCAGTTACTCTATATCTTTTTTCCAGCATCAAACAGCCGGTAGAAATTTCTTAAAGGTTGTATTGGAAATGAAAGTGTCTTAAAATCCCTCTCTGATACCAGATGGGAGGCGCATGCTATGGCAACAGCATAAATTTTAAATCTTTCCTTAAAATTTTAGAAGCATTAGAATATATAGCCGAAGACCAGTCACAAAAGGGAAACGCTAGAAGAGAAGCAAATAACATTGCAGATAAGATGCAAGAACTAAAACTCGTTTTTATGTTGAATTTTTGGAATAAAATTTTGCAGAATTTTCACAGAGTAAGCCAAGTTTTATAAACTGAGGACGTGAACTTAGAGACATGCACAAATCTGTATGTATCATTAGCTGACCAACTGTGCACTTCACGAGATTAATTTGAAAGATATGAAGCAGCTACAAAGGAAATGCTACCAGATGTTGTTTACAAGGCAGCTACAACTCGCAAAAGTATCAGAAAGAAGGTAGGCCTACCCAATGACGGAGATCTATAGCAGCGACAATCACATACACGACACACCCACAGCTTGAGCCTATAATTACTTCCCTCGAGACCGCGGCTGAGGTCGAGATTAACTTGACCTCACCTCACCTGTCACTTCACCCCAGGTGGCCACCAGGTCTGCGAGCCCAATATAAGCTGCCACACACACACATCACTAGGTCAGTCAACCGTGAGTCTACCTGCAGTCTACCACCTCACCAAAACCACAGCTCACGTCGGGGAGTCAAGCCTCGGGGCTTCCCTCACACATCACTCACCATCTCCAGGCTCTCTGTCCACTGTGCAAGCTACTTGTGTCTAACAACTCGTGCACCAATAAATTACCGAGCTCTGTCTACTTGTGTGTACAACCAACGCTGCAGCAATAAACTAACAAAACCAAGTCCGGGTGTTGTTCCAATCCTTATGTAGCCGACTACCGCCCGCTACAGATCCACCACAAGTATTAATGACTGCCAGAGATATATTTCGTATCCCCATCTTTTACACAATAGATCAATTTCCTCTACTCTAGCCAGTGAATAAAATATAATCTTCAAGTCTCATATATCAAAGCAGTAAAAGTAATTTTTCAAAAAGAAAGGTTGTTTTTATGATACAGACAATTTAAAATCAGAAAAAATCTTGCGCACAAAAACGACTGGCGCCATGTTGTGACGTCACATGCGGGTTCGCTGCCTGTCTTCCCACTAGTATGGCCCTACCTACCAGTGCCCACACTGACACATCTATGCAACCCTTCATCTATTTTACGTTGTGTATTATATTGTAAGGAAAACATAGGTTTTTGGGGGTAAAAGTCAGCAAAATATGAGTAACTAATATTATTTTACATACTGGGCATGAATAGGTTAGGTTGAGTTGGTCAAGCTAAGCACGCATGACTCTTAGAAATTATGCTGTTGCTGCTGCTGTTGCTACTACTACTACTACCACTACTACTACTACTACTACTACTACTACTACTACTACTATTACTACTACTACTACTACTGCTGCTGCTGCTGCTGCTGCTGCTGCTGCTACTACTACTACTACTACTACTATTACTACTACTACTACTACTGCTACTACTACTACTACTACTACCAATACCTCCACCCAATGTTTATTTATGAAATATACGAGGGCTCCACGAATTGGAGGTCAGTAGCCCCAACTCCGGTCACTACTGACTGTGGCATCCAACCATATTACTAAAACTTATCTACTATTTACTTATATATAATACTTATTTTCATATTTATGTTGTCTAAACTAGTAGGTATGCCGCTCTCCACTACAGTGGCCTGGTAGTCCTGAGCGGGGATCCAGAGAACACTTACATCATTGTAACTCTGAAGTTTGTTGTGCGTGCAACTAAGTCGCTTACTCTTGGATGCACAAGCGGGTTGCGGAAGTAAGGTGACGTCACAAACCACAACAAATGTGACAAGCCCAAGCCCAAATCTTACAACTGGTAGGACCAGTTGTAGGAGTGCTTATTTTGCTGTTTTCGTGCGTGAAGTGCATCTTTGAAAAAATATTGTAGTCATATAATCATATTCAACTAGTTCCTGAGCCACATACATAGGTTTGCATGGAAATAAAAGCTACGTTCTAATGAAGCGTATTACCACCTTGACACTTGCACGCATTTTGTCCCCGCACTGGCACGCAATTCGTCGTGGCAATGCGTACCAAAAAAGAAAAGAAAAAGAAAAAACGTAAGCCTAGTTTGCACACTGTTCGCGTCATGTTTACGCATAAGTTACGCAATTGGCACGCAATGGCATGCTATCGCACGACTGGTTTACGCTCCGGTCAAGTATTGTTGGCGCATTGTTTACGTATAGTGTACAACATGGTACGTGGCCACAACCAGTTCGCCCATGCTTAAAGCATTCTTGACATTATTTGGTCCCGCTTTGTCCCGCTTGACGCCACGCTATATATATAGCGGGCATCACATAT
>JAPQNM010000004.1:19913102-19938102 GCA_029783475.1 Metacarcinus magister
AGTGCTTATGTTTGTATGTACTATGTAGGAAGGTTTTGGCGGGATGTTTCCGCGAGCTTTCCTTTTGAGGCACGCCACTGTGTAGCGTCGCCAGACCCAGGGCCAGTTAGCCCTCCACTCTCGATTGGAACAGATATTACTCTAAGGCTCTCGTGTTTTCCCGCCTGTGTTTCTGTGTGCTTGTAAAGAAAGGAGTTAGTGGTATCACTTTGTGGTATCGTAGAAGACGAGGAGCATAAGCTGCCTATGTAACTTGTGGTGACTAAGTTTAGAGGAAATAAAAGTGTTAAGAAGGAACGCTTCTTTCCTTCGCCATCAAAATGTTCTGTGACCGCCTGTGCTGTTCTTGCTCTCTGCTTCTCCAGTGCCTAAGCCATATCCAAGTGTAAGCAGGTGTAAGCTGCTCTTGTTACGGCCCAGAAAGGAGATTTGTAGCAAGTGGTGTCAAGAAGTGGGATTGAAAAAAAGGCGCAGGCGCTTGGCGGCTCCGAGAGCAGGATGGCCTTGTCACAGGATGGGTTTGGCGTGGAAGATGCAGTGTTGCCAAGTGTAGGTGAAGGGCAGAAATCTGATGTAATGGCGCTCTTTACTGCTCATATGGAAAAAACAGATAAGGCCGAAGAGAGAACACTTGAGCTTAGAGTCGCAGTGCAGGAGGGCTGGCTGATGGTGCAGCGAGAATCCCAGCTATATACAGACAGAAAGATGGAGAATGTGAAGGAGGAACTGTTGGACGTGATTCGTTCTCTAAGGACTGAGTACCGAGGTGAGCTGGCAACGTTGCACCAGGCAGTGAAAGAGGAACGGGAGAGTGAAGATGGAAGTGTTGAGATGTGTGACTTGCGACCTTACGACAGACGGCTAAGTGTTGCCTCTGCCCCACCGCCACGAGTGGTAGGAGCCGGGTGGCAGGGTCCTCCATCTTGCAGTGCGTCAGCCAGCCATCTTCCTTCCCCCCCTCTCCCCACCTCCTTGCTCCCCGGGGGGGGGGGGGGCCTATGGGGCCCCGCCACCGTCCACTCAGCGACCCTATTGCTCATTGCAGTTTCCAACAGATACCACCACCGCTGTGTTATCACCCCACGTCACCCTATCATAGGTCGTTCAGCAGGAGAAAACCAGCAGACTTTGATGGCAACGTACCGTGGGAGGCGTACAAAGCTCAGTTTGATATTGTAGCTGACGCTCAGTCATGGAGTGTTGATGAGAGGGTGCTTCAACTGGTCTCAAGTCTGCGTGGGTCAGCAGTGGAGGTCTTGGGACATCTGACGAAGGGACAGCGAGCGTCATACAAGTGTGTAGTGGATGTACTACAACGAAAATTTGGCCACCACCAGCAAGCGGAGGTGCATCGGGCTCGTTTGAAGGACCGAATGAGAGCGCGCGGGTAGCCTCTGCCTCACCTGGCGCACGAAATGGAGACGTTGGTGAGACGTGCATACCCGTCGGTGCCTGAGGAAGTGGTGATTGTTCTGGCCCGCGAATACTTCGTCGACGCCCTCTGTGACCAGCAGCTGCAGATATACGTGAAGCAGGCTCACCCGGAGGACGTGCAGATAACCTTGGCGAGGGCTCTAGAATTTGAGTCCTTCCTACGCACGACTGGTAACGTGGGGGAACCTACCTTTCCTCGCCGTGCCTTTCGGGCCTGCCGCGCACAAACCAACTCGCTGTTCAAGCAGAGGAGGACGAGTCCTCGTGCTTTCAAAGGGACCTGCTGGGAATGTGGCGAGACTGGTCACAAACAAAGCCAGTGTGGCCAGGCGAAAATGACGCGGTCGTTGGAAGAGCTGCATTCTCCCGACTTCCCACCCTGCTGCTATAGTTGTGGTCAGTCGGGCCACAAAACCAGTGCCTGCAAAACACCAAAGGCCGTGGTGCAAGCAGGAAATGCGGCCGGGCTGGGTGCGGGGGCCACGATCCAGCCAGAACTCCCCGGGCCCCTCGCGGACTAGACTGCCGACACGTCATACCCCCAACTGTTCAGGTAGATGGAAAGCCATGCCGCCTGGTAGTGGATACAGGTGAAGAGAGGACGTTCGCCAGGGAGGACGTGGTAAACTCTAAGGACCCCTCAGTAGCCCAGCAACAACTCTGTGAAGTCACAGGACACTGTGTGTCACTCAAGGGACCGGTGAAGGCTCGTATTGGCGTGGACAGGGTTGAGGAGGAGCTGCCAGTGTTCATCGCCGAGATGGAGGAGCCGTGCCTACTGGGAATGGATTATCTGGCTCAGTGTGAGGCGTGCATGGATTTCGGGAGGCAGACGTTAAAGGTGCGTGGAGAGGAAGTGCCTTTGCTCCCGAGCAGCGCCACTGAGTCAGTCTTCAACCCTGAGGTGAAGCACGCAGCCCTTTGGACTGGTGACAGAGTTCAGTGCATGCTGTCGAGGGGAGAACAGGATATCACCACCTCTGGGGAGGAACAACGGCAAGACGGTGGTGTGACGGGTGAACAGCTATGAAGTGCGGGGAGCAACCGTGATTAAACTGCCCGAATGCTTGGAGGACTTGGCGCGCAGGAGCGCCGTCTGTTTGACTGAGGCACAGACGAGGGTGATGCGACACACTCTCGGTAAGTATGCCGATGCATTCAGCCAGGGAGACATGGATTTGGGTCAAACGTCTCTGGTGAGGCACACCATCGACACTGGTGACAGCCGACCGCTCAAGCAGCCACCACGCCGAGTAGCCCCAGCCAAGAGGGAAGAAATGCAGCGAGCTTTTAACGAGATGGCTGCTCTGGGGCTGATTGAAAAGTCTGACAGCCTGTGGTCGTCCCCGGTAGTCCTTGTCATCAAAAAGGATAGCTCAACACGGTTTTGCGTGGACTACCGAGCACTCAACCAGGTGACCGTCAAAGACGCTTACCCCCTGCCCAGGATAGACGACACGTTGGATGCACTGGAAGGGGTGCAGTGGTTTTCTACTCGCGACTTGAAGTCGGGATACCATCAGGTGGAGATGGCGGAGGAGGACAAGAAAAAGACAGCATTTACCTTTGGGCAGGGGCTGTGGCATTTTAAAGTGATGCCCTTTGGCCTATGCAACGCTCCAGGGTATTTTGAGCGCCTGATGGAGAAGGTACTCGAGGGGCTACAGTGGAGAACTGCCCTAGTCTACCTCGACGATGTGCTGGTCGTCGGAGGTACCTTTGAGGAGGAGCTCAAGAGGCTGGAGGAGGTGTTGTGTCGCCTGAGGAAGGCAAACCTGAAGTCAGTGGAGGAAGGCACAGCGTGTGGATCCTGACCTCGCGCCCGTGGTTCGCTGGATGGAGCAGGGGAACGAGAAGCCACAGTGGGAAGAGGTAGCACCGGAGAGTCCAGCCACAAAGTGCCTCGTAGAACAGTGGGTAGCCCTACGACTTGACGCGGGAATACTACAAAAGTGCTGGGTAGAAGCTCGCAAGGAGGAGGGTAGATGGGTGACGGTAGTGCCGGGCGCCTTGCGTGAAGAATTGCTGCAGGAAATGCACGCAGAACGTACCAGTGGCCATCAAGGCGTTAAGAAGACGTTATGCCGCCTCCGTCAGCGCTTCTCTTGGGTCGGCTTGCGGCGTGATGTGATGGAGTGGTGTCGCACTTGTCACATCTGTGCCGCTAAGAAGGGTCCCGCCCTAAGGACGCCCTAAGGACAGCTATACCAAGCAGGAGCACCCATGGAGAGAGTAGCGGTGGATATCGCGAGGCCCTTCCCTCGCACCCCTCGAGGTAACAGGTTCATCTGTGTCGTGATGGACTATTTTACTAAGTGGCCCGAGGCTTATGCCCTCCCAGATCATGAGGCAGAGACAGTGGCAGGAGTGTTAGTTGAACAGTTCATCACTCGGTTTTGAGTTCCCGGTGAGTTACACTCAGACCAAGGGCGTGAGTTTGAGTCCCGAGTCTTCCGTGAGTGCTGTGAGTTGCTGAGGATTCATAAGACTCGGACTACACCCCTGAGGCCACAAAGTGACGAGATGGTGGAGAGGTTTAACTGTACTCTCGCCGGGGAACTGGCCAAGTATTGCTTGCGAAGCAAGTCAACAAGACTGGGATGTTTGGCTGCCTTATTTCCTCATGGCTTACCGTTCTGCTCCACATGAAGCTACTGAATACACGCCAGCCCGACTCATGTTTGGCCGGGAAATGCGTCTGCCGGTGAACCTAGCCACAGGGCGACCGCCAGATGAAGACTTGCCGACGGTGGAGACAAAATAAGCCGTGGCGCTGCAGCATCGTTTAGACAATACCTGTGAGAGAGTGAGTGACAGGCTACGAGCCGCAGGACATTCGATGTGGCGAAGGTATCAACAGCGAGTGCGTGACGCTCAGTACCTCTCGGGTGATAGTGTGGCTTTATAACCCTCGTAGAAGGCGGGGCTTGTCCCTCAAGCTGCAAAACCCTTGGAAGGGGCCATATACTGTGGTGGAGGTTTTGTCGGATGTGACTTATCGCATCAGCCCAGGGGCAGGAAAGAGGAGGCACGTGGTACATGTGGACCGTTTATATAAATATGTGGGTGACGGCGCCTTTACGTGGAGTGGGACATGCGGTGAGAAAGAAGAAGAAGACCTCGCGAGTCAAGGCGAAGAATATCTCGCGGGCGGAGTGGTGTGTGAGGGTGAGTGTGACATGGATATTGACAGTGTGAGCCAGGATGTGAGCGGCTCGTCTCTCGCTCGCCCGAGACGAACGCATTGCCCGCCGCGCAGCGACGTAGAGGAAGGGTACTATATAGTGTGTGTGTAGAGATTGCCACCTTGAAAGGGTGACGCGGGCCTTTGTAGCTGGCCCACAGGTACTATATAGTGTATTGGTTTCTGTTCTTTTTATTATGTTCAGTTCCTATATTATTGTTTCTGTTTTGCTATTGTTGGTATTTCTTGTGTTACCAGACGAGGACGTTTGGTTTTAAAAGGGGGATAGTGTTACGAAAGGGGGGAGTGCTTATGTTTGTATGTACTATGTAGGAAGGTTTTGGCGGGATGTTTCCGCGGGCTTTCCTTTTGAGGCACACCACTGTGTAGCGTCGCCACTCGCCAGACCCAGGGCCAGTTAGCTCTCCACTCTCGATTGGGACAGATATTACTCTAAGGCTCTAGTGTTTTCCCGCCTGTGTTTCTGTGTGCTTGTAAAGAAAGGAGTTAGTGGTATCACTGTGGTATCGTAGAAGACGAGGAGCATAAGCTGCCTATGTAACTTGTGGTGACTAAGTTTAGCGGAAATAAAAGTATTAAGAAGGAACGCTTCTTTCCTTCGCCATCAAAGTATTCTGTGACCGCCTGTGCTGTTCTTGCTCTCCGCTTCTCCAGCGCCTACGCCGAATCCAAGTGTAAGCAGGTGTAAGCTGCTCTTGTTACGGCCCAGAGAGGAGGTTTGTAGCAATATATATATATATATATATATATATATATATATATTATATATATATATATATGTGTGTATATATATATATATATATATATATATATATATATATATATATATATATATATATATATATATATATATATACACATGCATAGTTTACATACATGTATATACATAAAGTTATATATAGGTAAGTCCCAGCTGGAATGGGTGGGGAGGTTTTCCTTGTAAACACTGATGACGTGAGTGCCCCGCGATTGGCTGCTTTGTTTTGTAAACAGTGTTATCATTGGCTGGCGATGACTTCAAGCCTCGTGCCGTCACTCGTGACGTATCCTGGGGCGTATATTCAGGGTGTGCTAGGTGTGCGCCGCACATCCTCAGCCAGAAAGAGAAATGCATGATAGTTATAAATAAATTCAGCAGTAAATGGGAAACGATATTTTTCATTTTGCTTTTAGCCCTGTTATAATATTTTGCACTATAGGTGTTCTGTAGAAGCACTGCACACCCAATAATCAATTGTATCATTATGTAGCATAGCGGATACGTTGGAGTGGGAGGGTAGACTGTTGAATATGGAGCTGGGTGTGTGGCTCTACAAATGCACACTGCTTGCGTTCGTTTTTGCTGCTGAAATTTTTTATTGGCTAGAAGGTATAAAGGGTCTTTGCCATTCATTATATGGGCATAATTAAGACTTGCAGGAATTATATTATAGTATTATATTATAGTATGAAACCAAATGTTATTAAGTCACTCAACCAGAAATAAAGATTGAGTGCAACCTATGTCATGGACTCTCTTACCGATGAATCAACGGAAGTAAGTTGAGTTGCCAAGTTATACTAACTCAGTTTCATTGACGCCAGTGTCGAGGTAGTACGTGCCTTTCCACACAACGGTTGTAAGCACAATAGCCTACAATGTGCTTACAACCGTTGTGTGGATGGAGAGGAGAGCGTAGTTGTAATCGGTTTGCAGCTGCAACCCGGTTGTAAGAGGCGGAGATTGTAGCTAAAATCTCCGACTCTGGGCCCATACTTATAGAGAAAAGACTTTGTCTCAGACGATCCTAAGTACACAAAATGGCGGAAATCGGTCTTAACTATTAGGAATAAGTCTTAAGTCGCGCCCTAAGCTAAGTGCGGGTGCGGGAGCGAATAGCAGCTAGACTCTGTCTAAGGGCCGTACTATTAAAACCTGGGCGGAAGTATGGCGAAGTTGGGGCGCACTTGGGACCGAGTGACGGATTCCTTACTTTTAAAACAGATCCGAACGTTCGCCTGGGTAAGCGAGCGTTGTGGTCCGCCACCGCTAAACATGATGATATTCCCGCTTGACTAGCGGAAAGTAGCAGGAAAAGCGCGGGAAATATGTTTGTTTACATCTGCAGAATGACAACAAGCATCAACGCTGTCTCCCTTAGGGCAAATCCTGTATCCACTGTGGATAAGGATATGTTCATTGATCTCGTCAGAGAACATAACTAGGTCATAAATGACAAAACGGTAAATCTGCATAACTATACTGCTCGGACGATATCAATATAAATATGAAATCGTACATAGTGTATGTATTCAACACATTTGTGAAGGCTTCAGGCGGTGTTAACCATTATCTAACTCGCAAAGCGTCTTTGATTTATGTTAAGTTATGTTAGGTTAGTTATGTTATGTTGGGTTATGATTAGGTCACGTTAGGTTAAGGTTAAATTATGTTGTTAGATTTGGTTAGGTATGGTTTGGTTTGGTTATATAAGCTTTTATATTTTATTACGCAAAAGTTAAGCATTTCACCCAAATTTTTTTTCGTATATGGCCTGTATTTACTTATAATGACGAGCACAGCCTGAAACCTTCACAGGTGTGTGGAGTGCACTCTGTATAGTATGTAGAACTTCATAGTTATATCGATATCGTCTGAGCAGTAGTAAAGAGTCAGTATAGTGTGGTTTACTTACAAACACAAACAAGTTTGCTTGCTTGTATATCGTAGGTCAGTTGTACTTTTGCTATCATCTCACTATCTTAATAAGGCAGTTACAAGCATTATAACAATAAATAGCATCAGAGACTGTTTTATACTACAATATTTTTTCTCTGAAGCTATTATTTCCTTACTGTTGGCATTAATACATGACCATATATCAAAAGAAAATGGCACAATTTAATAGAAATTAAGAACTACAATACATAGGATTGTTATATTAAAGTTTTTAAATAATTTCAGTAAGTTTTATTAACAAACAATACAAAAATGGGATACCATCAAATAGAGACACAGGGGAAAAAAAGAACACTGCTCAATTATGTCATGTTTCATTTCCTTCAGTAGTGTGAACATTTATGACAAAGAAATGAAGTGTCAATCACTTATTGAAGAAACTTAAATGAGTTCTTATCTCCAAAAAGAATCCAACTATCTGTACCTTAGATAGCACTAACTAACTGTAATTATCAGGTTTCAAGATGGGTTGTAGTGGTTTGGAAAGACTAGATTTAATATTCAACGGACTATGCTTTGATAGCCTGAACCTAAATGTAAATTCCTCCTCAGTCAGTCTGCTTCAGCTGCATCAAGCACATTTATATTCTCAAAGTCTAGCAGTGCATCCATAATCTGGAAAATATATGAAACATATTACAATCTAACATGCATGTAAAGGTAGATCTATATATCCGAACATCACATTTGATTTCGTAATGAAAAAATAATTTGCGGACAAAATGTTATAAAAGAAAAGTATCCAAAATTCATGGGATGTTACAATTTACAATAATACACTTTTTTTTCCTAACCAAACCTACCATAACTTTAAAGGTGAATTCCATGAAAATGTATGAGAAAGGCAACTGGAAAAGATAGTTTCAAGTAACATTTCTTTATTGGGCAACACTTTAGTATCACAATAGGTATATTTGAAGAATAATGACTCCACCTCCTATCTTCTAATTTTTATATGCCTATTGCCAACAGGCTTGGAGACCCCTTGGGAAAGCGTGGTTTCAGGTTTGGTGAAGTAAACCTCACCTAATCTAACCTAACCTAACAAATTAATACATTATAATTATAACAAGAGTTATAACTCATTAAATTTGATCTGATTAAACCCCATAAATATAAATTTTTTGTGTGGCGGGAGCACACTGATAATAATAAACTTTTTTTCCTAACAAAACCTACCATAACTTTAGGGGTGAATTACATGAAAATCTATGAGAAAGGCAACTTGAAAAGATAGTTTCAAGTAACATTTCTTAATTGGGCAAAACTATAGTACCTATTCCACTAGGTAAATCTGAAGAACAAAGCCTCCACCTATCTTCTAATTCTCATTCCTATAGCCAACAAGCAACCTTCACAGATGTTCAGTATAGTAAAGTATCCTGTGTACTACAACGAAAATTATTCTGATCGGTGTGGAGGCGGAATCATACGTTTCAGCAGAAATCATACACTAAATAAGATAGAAGTTAGTAAAACATTATAATTATAACAAAAGTTATAACTCAGTAAATTTCACCTGATTAACCCCAAAAATAAAACTTTTTTAGTGGGGCGGGAGCACACTGATATTACAGGCACGTATCACTATAATGACTATAAGGGTGGTAGGCCTCTATAGCTAATTTAAGCACGCCATTCCCAAAACATCCAATGAAAACCTAATATTATGCAAAATAGTTCCTAAACCAAAAATAATTGGGTGGAAAGTCAATATACACTCACCTTGGTAAGTCTTGTTCTTCCTCTTCTTGTGCCTGTCGCTGTAAAACTTCGACGGTCTTTAAAAACAATATAAACACGACTTATTTTTCAATGGCAAGCTTGTAATGCTCATTGATAATATTACAATGTGTTTTCTACATCATAAGATGATTAAAAGTATTATACAAATTATAAACTAAACGAAAAAAATGCTTTTCGTTCAGTGTTAGGGCGGTCTCTCCCGCACTCACCGATTCCAATACTATTCCAACCAGCCCTTTCGCCATGCGAAGGGCTAGTGGAGTTTAAAAGTAAGAAATTATGCTTCGCCCCGCTCGCCAGACTTGCCTACCCTGGCGTAAGATTTTAATAGTACGGCCCTTAGACTCATTCTTAAGCTCCGCGCCTTAGCTGGACAAATGTCCTAGCTTAGTTAAGACGCGCTCTTAGGATCAAATCCTAATTCTTTATAAGTATGGCCCCTGGATCCCCGCCCAAGCCAGCTGTATCCGTGGTTGTGGGGGCAGAGTATCGAGTATGGGGTCCGAACAAAACCACCAGCGGACAAAATCCCCACGGACAAAATCCCCACGGACAAAACCCCCACGGACAAAACCCCCAGCGGACAAAACCCCCAGCGGACAAAACATCCAGTTATATATTTTCTGAAGAAGATATATAATCTCAGTAATTTATTTTACATAATTTATAATTAGATTTACTGAAATAATCATAAAAATTGGTGGGGGAAAAACATGGCATCAAGGCGGAAGTTTTTGATCCTTTCCTTAAGACTGTAGACATTTGTCCGCTGGGGGTTTTGTCCGCTGGGGGTTTTGTCCTACACCCATCGGGTACCCCTACTACTACTACTACTACTACTACTACTACTACTACTACTACTACTACTACTACTACTACTACTGCTACTACTACTACTACTATTACTAGTAATAATAATAATAATACTGCCATGAAAACAATAGAGGGAATTAAAAGAATAAAGAAGAAATGACCATTAAAAGAAGGAAGCCAGAGGTAAAGGGGAGGAGGAAGGAGGGAGGACGCGATGAGCAAACACCCACCACTGTCTCCTTATTGTCTTATTTTTCGGCACACTTATAAAACTTTTAATTGGTGTTGTCAACGTGGTGCTTTTGTACATTGGCACAAAGGAATAATAATACCGTCTGCTTGCCTGCGACATGTTTATAGGGACAAAACGGCACAAGTAAACACATTCAGCCCGTCCATTGGCTGGGCCGTGGCAAAGGGAGACCGCTACTGACGTCACGACCAATCACAGCGCGTTCCAAAGTGACGTCATATTTTGGCATAAAAAAACTACATTTATTTGATATAAGACGCATATTTAAGCTAAAAGACCATTAGGATATTGAAATTAAACATATTTTCCATTAAAGGATAGATTATACGTACGATTTTTGATCTGAGGAAATTGATCTATTGTTGACAAACTTGAAATTGAGATGAAGAGAAGAGATATACAAAGAAATAACAGAGAGATTTTCTTTTCTAAGTGATGTGCCACATAATGTCACTTCATCATATATTAACATTGAAAGGAATTCTCAGTGCTGTTAAAAGCTGATTGATGCTTACACAGAGGACTTCAACAGTAATTTCTCAGCTGAGCTTCAGCAGTTTCATTCATATGTGCGCCAAAGTTCAGTGCAACAAAAAATGTAAAAACAAGATTCAGTCATGCTGAACTAAGCTCATGCTAAACTAAGTTTATTTAGGGGAGCTAGTACAAGACAATTAGGGTTTAACCTCAGAATTTAGATTGACAAACTGAAACTTTGGGGATATGTAGAGGTGACCTGTGGTATCTTCATCCAGAAAGTCCCAAAATATCCCGTGACGGGTTTTCGAGTTATGGCCACAAAATGGCGGCTATCTTGGAATTTTTTGATTTTCTCATTTATTGCTTCTGAAAGTAAAATTTAAATCTGGTAATTCAAATATGCCTCATTTCTTATTGTATGATACTTGTAGAAGCTATTCCCGTAAATTTTTCTAGTATCATTAGTGTGAAATTATGGGCCTTTATTTATAGAATAAGTCTTTTACCGACACTGAGAGGAATATTTCCATTCCTGTTATGGGAAAACTAACTGGTTTATCAAAATTTTGACATAAATAAACCTTCTGCAGAATTTTATTTTATTTTGAATGAGACCAAAATGGTATCTCTAGAACAAATCAGTACTTAGTTATCCTTGTTAGAATATATTCATTTCTGCATTCAGCTATTTTCCTACTGCAGTATACAGTACACTAGTCTACATCTTGCTTATAAACACATTCATAGGTGACATGTATATGACATTATATTCAGTTGAAAATAAGTTCTAGCTTTCATAAGCACTAGTACCGTAGGAAAAGTATAGCGAACTGGATATTCCTTTAAAACGTGTAATAGAACGAAACATCATTATGTGAAAATATGAATGAAATTTTTATGTACATTCGATTTCAAGTTATTTGGCAAACACTTAGATATCATATAAACAAAAATTACTTCATCTTGATGAAACACCCAGTATAAACACAAGGAATTATACATTACAACAAAAATGAGGACCGTAACAATGTGACCATACAACGAAACATCGTTTTGTGAACAAGTTGAATATGTATCCAGATTAGACTGCAAGTTTGTAGACAAACGCATAGACACCTTAAAAAACAAAAATTGCTTCATCTTGATAAATCACCCAATACGCCCACAAAGAACTATGCATTAATTTCAAATTAAAAAGAAAAATTAGGACCACTGTTTATTATGTCTTCAATTATTTCCTTTTCTTTTTCTGCAACGGTTGAGAATCGTCTGCATCGTCAATTTCTCTATATTCCTCTGCATATTCATCTACATCTCCTTCGTCATCTGCATCAAATGAACACTGATTACTGCACCCATGACCAGCACAATACCCACACATATGTGTACAGGGAGGTCCACATCCTCGGCACTCGCAGTTCACTTCCCAACCTGTTTTTTTTTTCTTTCTTATATCATTACCCGTTTGCGCCAGTAGGCTTATGGAGGCACAGATGGACTTGCCTCGCCTGCTATTTGACGTAGGTTATCAGATTTTTATAGTGACGCCTGAAATGTTTACGTTCTCTCTTGAATATGTTGAGAACGTGCGAGGCTAATCGCTGCTACAGCCTCAGATGCATATAGCGTTGTAAGTCCCATCTGAGGACAGTATGGCAGCAATTTGGGTAGTCTTTGGCCACTCGGCGGTGATATCAAAGAATGAAAAGTGGTCAGCGAATATCGGAGATTCGAACCTGGGGCCTTAGGCTCGCTCACCCGAGCGCTAGACCACTGTGGTACAGGCTCTTTAAGAGATGTAACTGGTCTCAAACGATCATTCTTTAATTCCTAACCCCAGTCAGTATGTAAGGTCAAGAGGGTTCCCCAGCCACTGTTGCACTTGATGAAATGTACGATAAGAATGTTGACGTGCTGCTGCTGATGTTGGGGGAAGTGTAGCTAGATCGAATCTGGCATGAACAGGCTTTTTAGCAATCGTCCTTAGTTATATAAAGTACCTCTGTTTATCAAGACTACCCTCTGGCTTTTCTCCATACATGACTACAAGAAATGGTCCGCCAGCAGCAGCTATATCACCTGCAGAGGCTTCAGGATCATAGAAGATCTGCATTTTCTGACGTATTGCAGGATTTTGTTGTAATGTTTTGTAAGGAACCCATTTTCCCCTTGCGATACACAGCAGAGGTTGTATCGCAACCCGTTATTGCATGCAGGAAGAGCAAGCTGCCAGTCATGTCACCCATTTCACTTTGGATTCTTTTAATGCTGAATATTTTAAATGGATGTGCTCTGTCTGCAGGGATCATCATTTTGATATCAGTCTTAAATTTGGCAAGAGCAATTAAGAGGACAAGAACTGATTCCTGTCCCGAATCTCCTATGTCAATTGCTGTTGTTGCTACTAATCTTTCAGCATCTGCCTCTGCCTGATGAACCTTACAACCAGCAGTTTCAAGATGTGTAGAGAGGAGTTTGATTAATCCCGCCTTGTTTTTTGCATTCTACATAAATTTCTGCTGAGATACTGGGATTTGTATGTAACTCTCTACGACTATATCTCTAGATGACTGTGTTCTTCCTCGACGAAAGTGTTCTTCATCTTTTGTACTGTGAGTTTCATATCTATCGAATACCACATGAGCATCCCCATATTTCTGTTTAACAAACGATGTATACTGAGAACATATTTGACTGAATGTTGCAGGACATTGCCACACAACATGATGAAGAAGGTATCCACCATCTAAAGTGTACAAAGCAGCAGCTGGAGGCAAATTTTCAGAGGGTGCCAATGCCTCAATCACTGGGACAAGAGAAGATTTTGTTCCTTTACGCAAAGAAAACTCATTAAAGAGGGAAGGTGGTCGAGGTGCAAGTTCATATGCCAGATATGATGCAAGGTCAGACTCACTTCTAGCAACACATACAATTCGATGGAATAGTTGGTTTGAGTTGATAGTGATATGTGTATCTTTTATCCTAATTGATTTTGTTACAGTTGACAATGATCTGATGTTGTTTCTTCGCTGCAAATGCATATCGCTGAATACTTTTCCTTCCATTGTCTTCATTGATGCTTTTCCAACTGCATAAGCATTATCACAGTTCACCTTTTCATTGGCCACAATACCACTTGATAAGGAGGTTAGGAGAGGGGTAGGCCGGTTGAATGGGTTGTGTATAGCTAGCCAATCCCTGAAGGTATTCATGTCAGTAAGGTCACGAGTCTGATGAAATTCACGAAGGTCTGTATGCTGCTCGGAAGTGGTAGTAGTAACCCCACAAACAGACTCAACAGCATTGATGATACTAGTAGTTGCAGGCATTGACTTAACCCACTTTGCTATAACTGAAAGTTTCATTCCGCGTCCTCGAGTGAGACCTCCAGATGTTTTGATGGAACGCATGAGGACTTGCTCTATTGTCATATCTGTCCAGATCCCTGACCAGCACTTGACAGATCTTCTAATTGTGAAATATGCTTGTGCTGTAAAATTGTCAAACTCCTCTGGCTTCATAATTGTTTCCAGCTTATGCATTTGCTGTAGATACACCTGAGCAGACTTTGCATAATTCAGCTGTCCTGCTGCGTGCAAGTAAGGTAACATGAATTTCACATTGTACAGATGAAGATCCCAATCACCACATCACTCTGCTCGTATAAAGAGTTTCACAATACTAATACATCTAAAATACTGTACCCAGAGCTTTTCGGTTCTGCCACGTGATTCAGCACATTGAAGATTCATCTCAAGTTGATTTGTGATGCCCTCTACAACACTTGAGCTTACTGTTACCTGCAGAGTTTCACTGTTGTCAAGCAAGGACATGTAGCAGGTTTGTAAATCTTTCTTAGGGGAGGCTCACCCTCTGACACAAAAAAAAAAAAAAATAGATAAAAGCATAAGATCTTTCAACTTGAAACTTTCAGGGTATAACCAAATGATTAAAGTCGACTCTATGTGAGCAGGAGAATGTAATACATCATGACATCTGACGGTATGACGTCATAACGTTTTTCATAATATAAAAACTTGCTGTGGTATTATTTTTTGTCGTAGAGACACCTGCTTCATCATGGAAATACTTAAATGCAATATAAAAAGCGTGTAATCAAGTTTTTCTTAAAATTCTCAATACGTAATTAGTTATTGAGGCCATAAAAAACCACATCTTGCGTGACGTCACGTTGATTGCTATTTTTCTTAAATAAAATTCCCTAACACTCAAGTTTTCAATTTATCGAAAAAAACTCAATTACACGATGTAGATACAACCAATAAGTATTAACATGAACGTTTAAAAGCAATTTCAATCATTTTCAAGGTTTGACAATGTTTTTAACGTAAACATTTCTTGTTTTGAGATATATGTGCTTAAAGTTCCTGTTAGCCAGCGGAGTACACTCCCTTGGTGTTATGTGGGTGTATTGTGGTGTAGTAAGATGTTGGTGACTTAATTCACGTTCCTATATGTTGCCACATACATATACACTTGAAATACGCTCAAATCTCTATTTATAATTTGTTCACGTATTTCGACCATATCAAAGGGTGAGCCTCCCCTTAATAGTTTCATGAGCCAAAGATGACTCCAACAACAGTACTGCTGGTGCAAGTTGGGTAAGGAAATGAGCTCGCAAACTCCTTGCATAAGCATGTCCAGTCATCATATGAGCAACACTGTTCTTTGCATAAACTGTCTCCCATAGTTCTTCAAGGCCACTTCCAGCCATTATAGCTCCTAGAAATGACATCAAAAGATGAAGTCCTCCAAGGCGAATGGTGACACGTGAAAAAGGGCTACTAGGACCAGCAGCAAGAACCATTTCACAAGCTTTAGAGTAAAGTGGTTGGTCAAAGGTTACCATGATCATAGACTGGACTGTCCATGCTTTTCACCTTCTTCTGCAGCATTCAAGAGGCAAGTGTATATTGTAGAGGGGTTGGTAGGAGCAAGATTGACAAATGGTACAGGTAGTACAGCTGATTTCTTGTAAGATGAGCTTTTACAATACATGTTGCTCATAAATCCACTCCAGTTTGGGCATGGAAGACCTTGGAGCCATGCACTACATATCTACAAAGCGTCAAGTCGATGGGCTGTTTTTACACTTTCAGGTTCTTGTACAAGTGTTTGTGTGTTTTCAGCAGTCAAGTGTGAATAGTTCCGTGTGATAGGTGTATGGTACACAGTTAATTTAGTAAGTCCCTGAGTTGCTAAAGCTTCAGTGTCAATTCTGTGAGTTTTAAGAATGGGTGTGTCTACATGAACTAGATCTGCTGGTGTCACACACTTGATTCCTCCCATTGAGTGAAATGTATTATGGCCATCTAAAGTTGCAACATTATAGTCAGCATTGTCATAGAAAAATTGGATATATGACTGTGGATCTACAACAGTTGATAGGTTCATTGTAGCTGATGCTTCATACAACAATACCTCTCTATATGGGGCACAGAATCCTAGGTTAGAAACCATGTCAATTAGTACCCTTTGTCGTGACCAGATAATGTGTTAAAAGGAAAGATAAATATTATGTGAAGGTGGAAGATACATGTGGATATGTGGAATGTGGAGTTAAGGAAATCAGAGGCAAATGAGCACGGTCAAAAGAGTAAAAATAATGAGATGACCTATGGTCAAAATAAGATTTAAGTGCCTCTGTAGATACGGAAGCAGGGTCCGAGTCAGGCCAGGTGCACGGTCAAAAAAAGGTAACAGCAGGTGTCGGCTGTTTGACCCCGACGCTCAGATGACCAGGCAAATTAAAAGATTTTAAAGAGATTAGGGAGATTGTCGAGACCATTAGTCGAGCGAGGTCATAAAAACCTGCTGGCTTCTTTTGTTAAATTTGACCTACGATATAAAACCATTAAGGTAATCCCTGGACTTTACACAGAGGCCTCCCCAACACCTGTTCATAGAATTTTAAGGGAAACTCACCTTTATATAAAAAAAAGTAGAAGTATAAGGGAAAATAGCATATATGTTGGGGCCTCCCAAAATGTCTTGTGAGAATTGGTAACTGCTAGTTTGAGTGTATATATTCAGCTCTTCCCACTTGGAAGTAACATCACTCAACACACAGCTACAGTCCTGGAAACACCTCTCTCCCTGCGCTCTCCAAACTAACCACAATAGGCAACAGCTCGTCGGTTCGCCCGCTGCTTGAGCTGCTCTGCCTTGTGTACCACGTCTACACCTGCGCTCAAGGTTGATAAGCACCTTCCGGCCAAGTCAGTCAGTTCTGGCACCTTCGTGGTTGACCTTTCTGACAAGGCTACGGTTGTGCGAGGTACCTCCACTCACCTCAAAGCTGCTGTGTTTTTCCTTGGAGCTCGCTACACGTCTCCTCAAGTTTGCAACTGTGTACCGGGAGTCTCCCACTTGGTTGAGACTCCGCCCTTTTGCAACTCTTTTTTTCTCCTACTGTACTTCCTTTTCGCCCTTAGCGTCCTCCAGGTGGTGAAGGTGACCCCGCGGCTTGCACAAGGGGGGCCATTAGATGGTTGCCTTAAGCCACCTGGATTAAGGTCGGGCAAACACTTTAATAGGGTCAGGCGCTGAGCAGGTTGGCCACGACAGCTGTTAGCAGCTGGACCAGCAAACTGCTCGGCATAGGTAGGCTCCTTTCATTATTCTATCCTCAGCTGGGTTGTGTGTCGGGCCTTGGCCCCTTGTAGGAAATTTACCCCTGTACAACTGATTCCACACCAGTACCTACCTACTCACCTTGGTCAATGACGTTTCAACATGGCGAGGGTTAAGATCAAGCACCCTAGCCCCTCTCCACACCTACGTATCAAACTACTCCAAATACTATCTCAGAACCTTATCTACGCCACCAAGATCAGTACATTGAACGATGGATTTGTAGTATTAACAAGAAACGATGAAGACCTCGACAAGATTTTCCAAGGTGCTATCCAAGATGAAATTAAAAAAGCCAACTTCACTCCGACCCTTCCACCAGAAATAAGGGCCAGACGGACAATCATAGTATTCAACGTAGATGACACCATCAAAGATCACACAGAAAAGGAGATTGAAGAGGAACTTATTAAAGAAAATAACTGGATCACAGAAGGTATTGATAATATTTTCAAGTTCCCCAAAAATAACATTATGAAAATTTGCTTCTCTCAAACATCTACCGCTAAGAAAGCTACTGACATCGGCCTGTTAGCATTCAATATGAGCATACCTTCATTTAACATTAAAACAGAGGAGTATGTCCCAATCAACACCTGTTTCAAGTGTTATAAAATAGAAGATCATTTCTCCAACAAATGCCCAGAAGATAAAAGTTTTACAATATGTTCAGAATGTGGAAGTAAGTACCATACATGGAGAAATTGTAAAACAGAAAGCAAATGTTGTATTAACTGTGGAGGGGCACTGTCATGGGTGGAATTTTTGGGCCTACGTGACAGAGGAGAGCTACGTCATGGCTAAGGAATGTGGGGACGCTTCGTTGAGTGGAATATTCCTTTTTGACGTCACACGTAGGTCCTGTGCCGCTACCAATAAGAATGCAGGATTCTAGACAAGGAGCGAGGGTAGAACCCAAATTACATTATATCCATGGGGGGGTATTATCAGGCTGGGAGACATTTTCTGCATGCAAGCAGGACTACTTAATTGTAGGGATAGTTGCATGATGTGTAACATTTACGCGCATGTTAAATTGGGGTTGTGTTATATTAATTAACACAACCAGAAGATGCCATGTGGCAGTGTTTGGCATGTCAATGACTCGGGCGGGGTAGCAGCGACCCGTGCTGACCCCCGGCTGACCGGCGGACAGTCTTGGCTGGCGCAGCGGCGGAGAGAGGTCAGGTTGGGGGTGAATTTCTTTTTCCACGTTGTTTCTCGCGTCGCCATTTCAATCTTGCATAGTCTGGTGGACTGCAGTTGTATGGTGACGCGAAGAATTGCGTGGAGTTTCTTTGAGAAGAAACTGGTGGTGAGTGAAGTGGAGTGGATCTTAAGTGGAGGAGTCTACGCGGAGAGCTAAGTGGAGTTGTCTCTGAGTGGAGAGGCTGAGTCTAGCTGTGTGGAGAGGTCCAAGGTGGACGCCACGTGGTCTATGAGCTAGCTAGTGGAGCTTGAGTGGAGAGGCTGAGTCTAAGGTGGAGTCTGGTTTGTCCTGCCCCCTGGAGTCTGTGGTGGCTGAGTCTAAGGTGGAGTCTAAGGTGGAGTCTGGTTTGTCCTGCCCCTTGGAGTCTGTGGTGGAGTTTCTTTGCAGAAACAGCGTGTGGGAGGACAGAAGGAGACGTGTATCTGGATACCACGTGTGCCCCCTCAACCCACGCCCGCTGGACCTACGTGCACGCCCGCTGCACCTACGTGCACGCCTGCACACACTACTTCCTTGAGAGTAGGAAGGTCGTGAGTACAGTAAGGAATCTTAAGGTTTACAATTAAGTTCTTTATAGCCAGATTAGCGAGTGAATGGTGTGAGAGTCTTTAATAATCTTTCCGTTTCAGGGGAAGCTTATTTAAATAAACTAAAGAAGCTTGTCTTACTTGTTTAATTTGCCAAACACTCTGGGTACATTAGATTTAAAACTTAGGCGATACAGAGCCTCCCGAAGGTGAGTGAAAAGAGGTAGGTGTCGGAAGGCTTGTAATTATCCTACAGATTTATCGTAACTAGTCCACAGAAAAGGAGTTAAAAAAGAACCCCGTAACAGGCACACAGCACTCTGGCATTTAGATGTCCTATGAGGAAAAAAATAAGAGAAGAGAAACTTAAAGAAAAGAAAGAAGCAAGGATTAACTCATACAGCCAAGCTGTTTCTAAAAGCCAAACACACCCAAACCCATCTCCTGCCAACACATTCAGCATCAATCTACAAAAAGACACTGCCGCTACTATTCTGACTTGCATGCTTCACGCACACATGGCAAACATAGCTAATCCAGGTACATACAATAAAGAAATGAATAACCTATTGAAACAAAACAAACTTCCCCAAGTCACTCTCCCTGACAAAGGAAATTCTCCAGATGGCTTCCAACACAGAAGATGAAACCACCCAAAAGAGAACTCCAGCAAATGTGGAAGGAGACGCAGATGTGAGTCAAGAGGACATTAATGAAGAGCAAGAGGAGGAAGAAATGCCTGCTCTAGAAGAAATCAGAGGAAGAGACATAGGACTGGAGATAATTACAAAAAAGAGTGAAGGATGGCCCAAAGAAACTATGAATCTCAAACATTTAATCCATGGAATAGATAAAGGAAAGTACAAATGGCCTTACACCCACACTACAATCAAAGAGGAACAAGTCCTACAACACATTAAAAACAATGAAATAAACCTTAAAGATTGCTGGAGGACTGTAGATGATCAACAATTTAGAAAAATAAGGAATGGGCATTTCCAGGAAAGGACACCACCAACCACAAAGACCAGACACAGGAAATTAAGTCATTAATCTATAAATTCAATACAATACAAGGAAACATGGAAAAGATCACACTCATTCAACATAATGTCCACAACTGGAAAAATAATAAATTCATGCTCTGTAATATATACAAAACATTAAATCCAGACGTAATTTTGTTAAATAGTCACGGCCTAACGTCCAATGAAAACATAAAAATTCATGGATTCACTACTCACAAGGTCAACTTCAGCAAAGAACGTCATGATGGCTCTGCAATATTAATAAAACATAACCTGAAATACAAATTAAGAGATCATTACCTCACAGATATACTGCAAATAACATTAGAAACGAACACTGGCCCAGTTAACCTAGCCACAACATACTTGCCCCCTCGCCGACCTTATCTTCCGTTCCCCGACTTTCATTCCATAGGATCACAATCTACCCCCACATACATCATTGGTGATTTAAATGCCCACCACCCTTACTTGAATAGTAAAACCACCAACAATGTTGGGAAAGCACTTAAAATATTGATCGACAACAATAAATTACACTTCCTTGGACCCACCTTCCCTACCTATCTTTCTTATAACGCCGCTACTACTCCAGACATCATCCTTTCAAATAACAAAACATACCACAATATATCTATAAACCCTGGCCTATCTACTCTCTCAGACCATCTGCCCATAATCATTAAAATATCTGCAAAGGCTATAAAGATCCCCGATACACCGAAGATTAATTTAAGGCTTGCAAACTGGGAAAACTTTCGTGTAGAATTAAATAACAAAATGGAGCATGTAAACACAAATCAACAGATGAATAAAGACGTACTTGCTAAATCAATAAAAACCTGGATCAAATCTATAACAGAAGCTATTAACAACAATATACCTAAAACAACACAGAAAACAGAACAAAAAGAAATCAACAATCAACGAATAAAACTATTACAATGGCAAATTTCACGTTTAATAAAAGAAAGTACCAGAACGGGATGGAGTTACGCAAAATATATAGCCTACAAAACAATAAAGCAATTAATCGTAGATGAATGCAGACACCAAAGCAACAAGAACTGGGAAAATAAAATAACATCACTAAACAGACTTTATAAAGACCCGAGAAAATTTTGGCAAAATATTAAAAACCTTAAAGGAGTGTCAGTTTCAACAAAACCATATCTTATTTACCAAAACAGGAAAATTTATGAAGAAACAGAAAGGGAAACCATATTTAGAAAAATTTGGGCAGATATATCCAAAATTAGTCCTGCCGAAAACCTGCGTTTTGACCCACACAACGACTACTTAGTTAATAATTTTATTCAAACCAATATTGAACATATATCCCCGAATCAGTATGGCAACCCACACAACTTAGATGACTCCAACTACCTAACAGAAAAAATAACCTCTCAAGACATACTAAAAGTTATAAAAGATATGAAAAACAACACCCCTGGCCACACAAAAATAAACAAAGTAATATTACAAAACCTCCCAAGCATAGCCATGACAAAATTCTCCGAACTCCTTAATATCTTCCTCTCAATGGGATTTTTCCTTACCAGCTTCAAACATGCCAAAATAAAGTTAATTCCTAAACCAAATAAGCCCACAACAGATCCAATCAACTACAGACCCATCTCCTTACTTGAAGTGCCTAGCAAAATATTCGAAAAAATTATCAACTCTAGACTACGCAAATACTTAGAAAATAACAACTGCCTCCCACACTCACAACATGGCTTTCGACAACATCGCTCTACTGACACAGCCTTAGCAGTTACCACCGAAGCAATAGCCAAGGCTGCAAGCAAGAAAAAACAATGTTGTTTAGTATTAAGGGATGTATCCAAAGTATGGCACAATGGTTTGAAATTAAAATTTTTTCACCTACAGTTACCATCAATAATAACCAAACTACTCTGCAGCTACATAGATGATAGAACTGCTTCAATATCTATAAATTCATATGATGGCCCTCCCTTTCCTATACTAAGCGGAGTCCCTCAGAGAAGCTGCATCTCCCCTACATTATATATTATCTACACTGCAGACATGCCCAGTCCACAACCAGAAGCTATGAATATACTCTACGCAGATGATATTACTCAAATCATAATTCAACCAGGCAAATCAAAAAATATGCTCTCAAGGAAAATAGAAAGAGAAGTAAAACATATAAATGATTTCGAAAAACAATGGAAAATTAAAACCAACACAAACAAATTCAAACTGTTACCCATAGCAATAAAAAAGACTTTACCTGTAATGATTGAAAATGAAGCAGTTGAAATATCAAATCATGCTAAGATTCTAGGTCTCACACTCTCAAGGCACGGATACAATAAACACGTAAATGAAATTAAAAAAACAAAGCCAATGTTGCTCTTTCCACAATTAGAAGATTCCAACATTTAAAAAGTAATATAAAACTACACCTAGTTAAGGCTTGCATACTACCAATTCTAACTTACCCTACATACCCATTAAACTCTACTTCTAAGACTTCAGTACTTGCTTTACAAAGAATTCAAAATAGATCTCTCAGATTCGCTTTCAATGAAAAATACCCATATACAAAGACAACAGAGGAATTACATCAATTAGCGAAAGTCAACCCAATAAACACCACCTTATACGAAATAGGAAATAGAATAAAGAACAAACTCATATATAATATAAAAGATCCAACATATATTGATCTAATAACAAATTATGAAGGCACACAAGATCACAATTGGTTTAGAAAACCAATAACAATATTAAATAAGGACAAACCTCCTCCCATATTTACAACCCTTGCCGCTGATTAACGAAGTAACAGAGAGCTTCTCAGCTCTCAGCCTTAGACATGGAGGCACATCTAAATGGATTGGTGAGTAGGAACTTCTCATTCTAATGCAGTCAATTTAGCAGCTGTTAGGATGTTATTTTAAGAATATTTATTTATGTAGGATTGTGATGTACGAATATTATGCATTGTTCCAGTATATGAATATTATGAATTGCTCCAGGATTTGAATATTATGTGTTGCTCCAAATTATGAATATTGTTGTAAGCTCCTAGAGATATTATCTAATGTGCCTGATTATTTGTATATGTTAAATATTGATGAAAAGAAATAATGTTTGGAGCAAGGATTGTCTACTTAATTAATTAAATATAAAAAAATCAAAGTGTTCTGTACCCTGTGACCAAAGTATATGTTGATTAACAGAACACGGAAATATTGCAATAACGTGCAACGAAATTGGTGGCAGCGGTGGGATAATTGCAACATTGCATAAATTGTTAGATGGATTAATAGATTGCAAGCAATCGTGCAATTGAAGAAGAAAAACAATTCTTTGCAATTTCAACCTAGTTTGAAATTGTATAATTTTCAGTGATTATATGAATGAAACGCATTAATCCTAGACTATTAAAACCCAGCAGATTTTAAGAAATTATTGAAACCTAGAGAATTAACCCCATTAATTTTTGATCTTGTGTTGCAAGAAAATCTCAAAGACAAAATGGCTCAAGTACAATCACCTGGCAGTACCAGTACCTGCTTTAGTAAGGATGATATTGTAGAGGCAATTACAGATAATGCAAGGAATAATTTTAACAAAAGTTATAGGATTGCCATACTTTTGTGGAGGAAGTGAATCCAGTCCTTCTGCACCTAATTTAAAATGTATCACAAGTGCTCATCCTGGATTGTTGACATCGAGAACCGAACTCGAACCAATTGGGATGATGAAGGACGCATTGAGATAGCTAAGCAGTATGCATTAGACAGTGCATATACTCACATCAATCATTGTGCTTCCAAATATAAACTTGATTGGACTAACGTTAAAAAGGCATTTTTAGAAATATATCCAGTCTGATGCATGAATTATCATCTGTCACTCGGAGAACGAGAGAGACATTAACTGAACTCTACATCAGAATTGAAGGCATTGTTGAACAGTTAGAATCACTTAAGCCTACAGGCAAAGAAGTTTAGTGATAGTTTGTCTCTATCATTATAAATGCATTACCCAAAGACTTCTCATACATCTTAACAGAAGCTGATATGAAACATTCCTTTGACTGTCTACAAAAAGGCATTAAAATACGTAGCCTCACATCCAAGCCTTCAGCTTACGGATGTTGCAATAAGGAAAGAAATGAGTAAGGGTATTCCAGTAAATTCCATCACCTCACATGAAACCCCTGTTCATCGGACCACAACACGAAGGAATAAGACTTATAGTCAGAGATGTGGGTAAAATAATCATGACACACAACATTGTCGAGCCTCAGAATGTCTCAGATGTCATCGATTTGGTCATACTTCTAGGTCTTGTAAAATTCAAATTTCACAATGGCGCCGACCTACAGTCACTTGTTTCTCTTGCGGCATGTTTGGGCACACTAACAGACAATGCAGAAATGTGCCATGGTATCCACCACAAGGCAAATCATCACACTTTACGCCGATGCATCCATGGTAGTTATAGGAGCAGTAAATGGAAAATCAGGCCACATATTTATTGAAGTGAAAATAGGAGATAGAAATAGTAAGGAGCAATTAGCATTATTTGACACTGGAGCAGGAGTTTCCATAATAGGAGCTGAATTAGTAAGATCATTAGGAAAAATTAAAAGAATTCAAGACTTAACCACAATACGTAACGCAAGTGGAAATGTTATGGCCACTGCAGGACAAATTAGGTTAATCCCTAGAAATAGGAGGAAGGAATTATACACATGAACTAATTAATAGTGAAGAAAAAGGATTAACTTCACAATTAATATTAGTCTGGGACTTTATGAAAAGGTACGATGTAAAATTTCAGACTAACCCACTGAAGCTCTATATTGAAGGAAAATAATGTGACTACCGTTGAAATACCGTTAGAACATGCACTGCATATAACAAAAGAAAATAAAACGCCAC
>JAPQNM010000004.1:19943102-19995765 GCA_029783475.1 Metacarcinus magister
CAAATCCTAAAGTTTTCCTTGGTTCTAACTCAATTTTTTCATTAGTCACATTCATATACTGTATAATGAATCTAGTACAATAAAACTTATATTTTCTCCTAATACTGTTGCATCAGCTACTGAACACTTGAATTTACTATTTTCTATAACCTCCTCCATCTGTGGCGTTTTATTTTCTTTTTTTATATGCAGTGCATGTTCTAACGGTATTTCAACGGTAGTCACATTATTTTCTTCAATATAGAGCTTCAGTGGGTTAGTCTGAAATTTTACATCGTACCTTTTCATAAAGTCCCAGACTAATATTAATTGTGAAGTTAATCCTTTTTCTTCACTATTAATTAGTTCGTGTATAATTCCTTCCTCTTATTTCTAGGGTTAACCTAATTTGTCCTGCAGTAGCCATAACATTTCCACTTGCGTTACGTATTGTGGTTAAGTCTTGAATTCTTTTAATTTTTCCTAATGATCTTACTAATTCAGCTCCTATTATGGAAACTCCTGCTCCAGTGTCAAATAATGCTCATTGCTCCTTACTATTTATATCTCCTATTTTCACTTCAATAAATAAGTGGCCTGATTTTCCATTTACTGCTCCTATAACTACCATTGATGCATCGGCGTTTTTTTTTTTTTATAAAGTGTGATGATTTGCCTTGTGGTGGATACCATGGCACATTTCTGCATTGTCTGTTAGTGTGCCCAAACATGCCGCAAGAGAAACAAGTGACTGTAGGTCGGCGCCATTGTGGAATTTGAATTTTACAGTACCTAGAAGTATGACCAAATCGATGACATCTGAGACATTCTGAAGCTCGACAGAGTTGTGTGTCATGATTATTTAACCCACATCTCTGACAATAAGTCTTATTCCTTCCTGTTGTGATCTGATGAACAGGGGTTTCATGTGAGGTGATGGAATTTACTGGAATACCCTTACTCATTTTTTTCCTTATTGCAACATCCGTAAGCTGAAGGCTTGGATGTGAGGCTACATATGTTAATGCCTTTTTTGTAAACAGTCAAAGGAATGTTCATATCAGCTTCTGTTAAGATGTGAGAAGTCTTTGGGTAATGCATTTATAATGATAGAGACAAACTATAAAATTCTTTGCCTGTAGGCTTAAGTGATTCTAATTGTTCAACAATGCCTTCAATTCTGATGTAGAGTTCAGTTAATGTCTCTCTCGTTCTCCGAGTGACAGATGATAATTCATGCATCAGACTAGGAAGAGAACGGTCTTCTGGATATATTTCTAAAAATGCCTTTTTGACGTTAGCCCAATCAAGTTTATATTTGGAAGCACAATGATTGATATGAGTATATGCACTGTCTAATGCAAACTGCTTAGCTAACTCAATGCGTCCTTCATCATCCCAATTGGTTCGAGTTCGGTTCTCGATGTCAACAATCCAGGAGTGGGCACTTGTGATACATTTTAAATTAGGTGCAGAAGGACTGGATTCACTTCCTCCACAAAAGTATGGTAATCCTATAATTTTGTTAAAATTATTCCTTGCATTATCTGTAATTGCCTCTACAATAGCATCCTTACTAAAGCAGGTACTGGTACTGCCAGGTGATTGTACTTGAGCCATTTTGTCTTTAAGATTTTCTTGCAACACAAGATCAAAAGTTAATGGGGTTAATTCTCTAGGTATCAATAATCCGCTGGGTTTTAACAGTCTAGGATTAATGCGTTTCATTCATATAATCACTGAAAATTATACAATTTCAAACTATGTTGAAATTGCAAAGATTTTTTTTTTTCTTCAATTGCACGATTGCTTGCAATCTATTAATCCATTTAACAATTTATGCAATGTTGCAATTATCCCACCGCTGTCACCAATTTTGTTGCACGTTATTGCAACGTTTCCGTGTTCTGTTAATCAACATATACTTTGGTCACGGGGTACAGAACACTTTGATTTTTCTATATTTAATTAATTAAGTAGACAATCCTTGCTCCAAACATTATTTATTTTCATCAATATTTAACATATACAAATAATCAGGCACATTAAATAATATCTCTAGGAGCTTAAAACAATATTCATAATTTGGAGCAACACATAATATTCAAATCCTGGAATAATTCATAATATTCATATACTGGAACAATGCATAATATTCGTACATCACAATCCTACATAAATAAATATTCTTAAAATAACATCCTAACAGCTGCTAAATGACTGCATTAGAATGAGAAGTTCCTACTCACCAATCCATTTAGATGTGCCTCCATGTCTAAGACTGAGAGCTGAGAAGCTCTCTGTTACTTCGTTAATCAGCGGCAAGGGTTGTAAATATGGGAGGAGGTTTGTCCTTATTTAATATTGTTATTGGTTTTCTAAACCAATTGTGATCTTGTGTGCCTTCATAATTTGTTATTAGATCAATATATGTTGGATCTTTTATATTATATATGAGTTTGTTCTTTATTCTATTTCCTATTTCGTATAAGGTGGTGTTTATTGGGTTGACTTTCGCTAATTGATGTAATTCCTCTGTTGTCTTTGTATATGGGTATTTTTCATTGAAAGCGAATCTGAGAGATCTATTTTGAATTCTTTGTAAAGCAAGTACTGAAGTCTTAGAAGTAGAGTTTAATGGGTATGTAGGGTAAGTTAGAATTGGTAGTATGCAAGCCTTAACTAGGTGTAGTTTTATATTACTTTTTAAATGTTGGAATCTTCTAATTGTGGAAAGAGCAACATTGGCTTTGTTTTTTTAATTTCATTTACGTGTTTATTGTATCCGTGCCTTGAGAGTGTGAGACCTAGAATCTTAGCATGATTTGATATTTCAACTGCTTCATTTTCAATCATTACAGGTAAAGTCTTTTTTATTGCTATGGGTAACAGTTTGAATTTGTTTGTGTTGGTTTTAATTTTCCATTGTTTTTCGAAATCATTTATATGTTTTACTTCTCTTTCTATTTTCCTTGAGAGCATATTTTTTGATTTGCCTGGTTGAATTATGATTTGAGTAATATCATCTGCGTAGAGTATATTCATAGCTTCTGGTTGTGGACTGGGCATGTCTGCAGTGTAGATAATATATAATGTAGGGGAGATGCAGCTTCTCTGAGGGACTCCGCTTAGTATAGGAAAGGGAGGGCCATCATATGAATTTATAGATATTGAAGCAGTTCTATCATCTATGTAGCTGCAGAGTAGTTTGGTTATTATTGGTGGTAACTGTAGGTGAAAAATTTTAAATTTCAAACCATTGTGCCATACTTTGGATACATCCCTTAATACTAAACAACATTGTTTTTTCTTGCTTGCAGCCTTGGCTATTGCTTCGGTGGTAACTGCTAAGGCTGTGTCAGTAGAGCGATGTTGTCGAAAGCCATGTTGTGAGTGTGGGAGGCAGTTGTTATTTTCTAAGTATTTGCGTAGTCTAGAGTTGATAATTTTTTCGAATATTTTGCTAGGCACTTCAAGTAAGAAGATGGGTCTGTAGTTGATTGGATCTGTTGTGGGCTTATTTGGTTTAGGAATTAACTTTATTTTGGCATGTTTGAAGCTGGTAAGGAAAAATCCCATTGAGAGGAAGATATTAAGGAGTTCGGAGAATTTTGTCATGGCTATGCTTGGGAGGTTTTGTAATATTACTTTGTTTATTTTTGTGTGGCCAGGGGTGTTGTTTTTCATATCTTTTATAACTTTTAGTATGTCTTGAGAGGTTATTTTTTCTGTTAGGTAGTTGGAGTCATCTAAGTTGTGTGGGTTGCCATACTGATTCGGGGATATATGTTCAATATTGGTTTGAATAAAATTATTAACTAAGTAGTCGTTGTGTGGGTCAAAACGCAGGTTTTCGGCAGGACTAATTTTGGATATATCTGCCCAAATTTTTCTAAATATGGTTTCCCTTTCTGTTTCTTCATAAATTTTCCTGTTTTGGTAAATAAGATATGGTTTTGTTGAAACTGACACTCCTTTAAGGTTTTTAATATTTTGCCAAAATTTTCTCGGGTCTTTATAAAGTCTGTTTAGTGATGTTATTTTATTTTCCCAGTTCTTGTTGCTTTGGTGTCTGCATTCATCTACGATTAATTGCTTTATTGTTTTGTAGGCTATATATTTTGCGTAACTCCATCCCGTTCTGGTACTTTCTTTTATTAAACGTGAAATTTGCCATTGTAATAGTTTTATTCGTTGATTGTTGATTTCTTTTTGTTCTGTTTTCTGTGTTGTTTTAGGTATATTGTTGTTAATAGCTTCTGTTATAGATTTGATCCAGGTTTTTATTGATTTAGCAAGTACGTCTTTATTCATCTGTTGATTTGTGTTTACATGCTCCATTTTGTTATTTAATTCTACACGAAAGTTTTCCCAGTTTGCAAGCCTTAAATTAATCTTCGGTGTATCGGGGATCTTTATAGCCTTTGCAGATATTTTAATGATTATGGGCAGATGGTCTGAGAGAGTAGATAGGCCAGGGTTTATAGATATATTGTGGTATGTTTTGTTATTTGAAAGGATGATGTCTGGAGTAGTAGCGGCGTTATAAGAAAGATAGGTAGGGAAGGTGGGTCCAAGGAAGTGTAATTTATTGTTGTCGATCAATATTTTAAGTGCTTTCCCAACATTGTTGGTGGTTTTACTATTCAAGTAAGGGTGGTGGGCATTTAAATCACCAATGATGTATGTGGGGGTAGATTGTGATCCTATGGAATGAAAGTCGGGGAACGGAAGATAAGGTCGGCGAGGGGGCAAGTATGTTGTGGCTAGGTTAACTGGGCCAGTGTTCGTTTCTAATGTTATTTGCAGTATATCTGTGAGGTAATGATCTCTTAATTTGTATTTCAGGTTATGTTTTATTAATATTGCAGAGCCATCATGACGTTCTTTGCTGAAGTTGACCTTGTGAGTAGTGAATCCATGAATTTTTATGTTTTCATTGGACGTTAGGCCGTGACTATTTAACAAAATTACGTCTGGATTTAATGTTTTGTATATATTACAGAGCATGAATTTATTATTTTTCCAGTTGTGGACATTATGTTGAATGAGTGTGATCTTTTCCATGTTTCCTTGTATTGTATTGAATTTATAGATTAATGACTTAATTTCCTGTGTCTGGTCTTTGTGGTTGGTGGTGTCCTGTTGCCCATTCCTTATTTTTCTAAATTGTTGATCATCTACAGTCCTCCAGCAATCTTTAAGGTTTATTTCATTGTTTTTAATGTGTTGTAGGACTTGTTCCTCTTTGATTGTAGTGTGGGTGTAAGGCCATTTGTACTTTCCTTTATCTATTCCATGGATTAAATGTTTGAGATTCATAGTTTCTTTGGGCCATCCTTCACTCTTTTTTGTAATTATCTCCAGTCCTATGTCTCTTCCTCTGATTTCTTCTAGAGCAGGCATTTCTTCCTCCTCTTGCTCTTCATTAATGTCCTCTTGACTCACATCTGCGTCTCCTTCCACATTTGCTGGAGTTCTCTTTTGGGTGGTTTCATCTTCTGTGTTGGAAGCCATCTGGAGAATTTCCTTTGTCAGGGAGAGTGACTTGGGGAAGTTTGTTTTGTTTCAATAGGTTATTCATTTCTTTATTGTATGTACCTGGATTAGCTATGTTTGCCATGTGTGCGTGAAGCATGCAAGTCAGAATAGTAGCGGCAGTGTCTTTTTGTAGATTGATGCTGAATGTGTTGGCAGGAGATGGGTTTGGGTGTGTTTGGCTTTTAGAAACAGCTTGGCTGTATGAGTTAATCCTTGCTTCTTTCTTTTCTTTAAGTTTCTCTTCTCTTATTTTTTTCCTCATAGGACATCTAAATGCCAGAGTGCTGTGTGCCTGTTACGGGGTTCTTTTTTAACTCCTTTTCTGTGGACTAGTTACGATAAATCTGTAGGATAATTACAAGCCTTCCGACACTACCTCTTTTCACTCACCTTCGGGAGGCTCTGTATCGCCTAAGTTTTAAATCTAATGTACCCAGAGTGTTTGGCAAATTAAACAAGTAAGACAAGCTTCTTTAGTTTATTTAAATAAGCTTCCCCTGAAACGGAAAGATTATTAAAGACTCTCACACCATTCACTCGCTAATCTGGCTATAAAGAACTTAATTGTAAACCTTAAGATTCCTTACTGTACTCACGACCTTCCTACTCTCAAGGAAGTAGTGTGTGCAGGCGTGCACGTAGGTGCAGCGGGCGTGCACGTAGGTCCAGCGGGCGTGGGTTGAGGGGGCACACGTGGTATCCAGATACACGTCTCCTTCTGTCCTCCCACACGCTGTTTCTGCAAAGAAACTCCACCACAGACTCCAAGGGGCAGGACAAACCAGACTCCACCTTAGACTCCACCTTAGACTCAGCCACCACAGACTCCAGGGGGCAGGACAAACCAGACTCCACCTTAGACTCAGCCTCTCCACTCAAGCTCCACTAGCTAGCTCATAGACCACGTGGCGTCCACCTTGGACCTCTCCACACAGCTAGACTCAGCCTCTCCACTCAGAGACAACTCCACTTAGCTAGCTCAGAGAAACTCCACCTAGAGACGACTCCACTTCACTAGCTCAGCCTCCACGTGGCGTCCACCTTGGACCTCTCCACACAGCTAGCTCAGCCTCCACTCAGAGACAACTCCACTAGCTAGCTCATAGACCACGTGGCGTCCACCTTGGACCTCTCCACACAGCTAGACTCAGCCTCTCCACTCAGAGACAACTCCACTTAGCTCTCCGCGTAGACTCCTCCACTTAAGATCCACTCCACTTCACTCACCACCAGTTTCTTCTCAAAGAAACTCCACGCAATTCCTCGCGTCACCATACAACTGCAGTCCACCAGACTATGCAAGATTGAAATGGCGACGCGAGAAACAACGTGGAAAAAGAAATTCACCCCCAACCTGACCTCTCTCCGCCGCTGCGCCAGCCAAGACTGTCCGCCGGTCAGCCGGGGGTCAGCACGGGTCGCTGCTACCCCGCCCGGGTCATTGACATGCCAAACACTGCCACATGGCATCTTCTGGTTGTGTTAATTAATATAACACAACCCCAATTTAACATGCGCGTAAATGTTACACATCATGCAACTATCCCTACAATTAAGTAGTCCTGCTTGCATGCAGAAAATGTCTCCCAGCCTGATAATACCCCCCCATGGATATAATGTAATTTGGGTTCTACCCTCGCTCCTTGTCTAGAATCCTGCATTCTTATTGGTAGCGGCACAGGACCTACGTGTGACGTCAAAAAGGAATATTCCACTCAACGAAGCGTCCCCACATTCCTTAGCCATGACGTAGCTCTCCTCTGTCACGTAGGCCCAAAAATTCCACCCATGACAGTGCCCCTCCACAGTTAATACAACATTTGCTTTCTGTTTTACAATTTCTCCATGTATGGTCCTTACTTCCACATTCTGAACATATTGTAAAACTTTTATCTTCTGGGCATTTGTTGGAGAAATGATCTATTTTATAACACTTGAAACAGGTGTTGATTGGGACATACTCCTCTGTTTTAATGTTAAATGAAGGTATGCTCATATTGAATGCTAACAGGCCGATGTCAGTAGCTTTCTTAGCGGTAGATGTTTGAGAGAAGCAAATTTTCATAATGTTATTTTTGGGGAACTTGAAAATATTATCAATACCTTCTGTGATCCAGTTATTTTCTTTAATAAGTTCCTCTTCAATCTCCTTTTCTGTGTGATCTTTGATGGTGTCATCTACGTTGAATACTATGATTGTCCGTCTGGCCCTTATTTCTGGTGGAAGGGTCGGAGTGAAGTTGGCTTTTTTAATTTCATCTTGGATAGCACCTTGGAAAATCTTGTCGAGGTCTTCATCGTTTCTTGTTAATACTACAAATCCATCGTTCAATGTACTGATCTTGGTGGCGTAGATAAGGTTCTGAGATAGTATTTGGAGTAGTTTGATACGTAGGTGTGGAGAGGGGCTAGGGTGCTTGATCTTAACCCTCGCCATGTTGAAACGTCATTGACCAAGGTGAGTAGGTAGGTACTGGTGTGGAATCAGTTGTACAGGGGTAAATTTCCTACAAGGGGCCAAGGCCCGACACACAACCCAGCTGAGGATAGAATAATGAAAGGAGCCTACCTATGCCGAGCAGTTTGCTGGTCCAGCTGCTAACAGCTGTCGTGGCCAACCTGCTCAGCGCCTGACCCTATTAAAGTGTTTGCCCGACCTTAATCCAGGTGGCTTAAGGCAACCATCTAATGGCCCCCCTTGTGCAAGCCGCGGGGTCACCTTCACCACCTGGAGGACGCTAAGGGCGAAAAGGAAGTACAGTAGGAGAAAAAAAGAGTTGCAAAAGGGCGGAGTCTCAACCAAGTGGGAGACTCCCGGTACACAGTTGCAAACTTGAGGAGACGTGTAGCGAGCTCCAAGGAAAAACACAGCAGCTTTGAGGTGAGTGGAGGTACCTCGCACAACCGTAGCCTTGTCAGAAAGGTCAACCACGAAGGTGCCAGAACTGACTGACTTGGCCGGAAGGTGCTTATCAACCTTGAGCGCAGGTGTAGACGTGGTACACAAGGCAGAGCAGCTCAAGCAGCGGGCGAACCGACGAGCTGTTGCCTATTGTGGTTAGTTTGGAGAGCGCAGGGAGAGAGGTGTTTCCAGGACTGTAGCTGTGTGTTGAGTGATGTTACTTCCAAGTGGGAAGAGCTGAATATATACACTCAAACTAGCAGTTACCAATTCTCACAAGACATTTTGGGAGGCCCCAACATATATGCTATTTTCCCTTATACTTCTACTTTTTTTTATATAAAGATGAGTTTCCCTTAAAATTCTATGAACAGGTGTTGGGGAGGCCTCTGTGTAAAGTCCAGGGATTACCTTAATGGTTTTATATCGTAGGTCAAATTTAACAAAAGAAGCCAGCAGGTTTTTATGACCTCGCTCGACTAATGGTCTCGACAATCTCCCTAATCTCTTTAAAATCTTTTAATTTGCCTGGTCATCTGAGCGTCGGGGTCAAACAGCCGACACCTGCTGTTACCTTTTTTTGACCGTGCACCTGGCCTGACTCGGACCCTGCTTCCGTATCTACAGAGGCACTTAAATCTTATTTTGACCATAGATCATCTCATTATTTTTACTCTTTTGACCGTGCTCATTTGCCTCTGATTTCCTTAACTCCACATTCCACATATCCACATGTATCTTCCACCTTCACATAATATTTATCTTTCCTTTTAACACATTATCTGGTCACGACAAAGGGTACTAATTGACATGGTTTCTAACCTAGGATTCTGTGCCCCATATAGAGAGGTATTGTTGTATGAAGCATCAGCTACAATGAACCTATCAACTGTTGTAGATCCACAGTCATATATCCAATTTTTCTATGACAATGCTGACTATAATGTTGCAACTTTAGATGGCCATAATACATTTCACTCAATGGGAGGAATCAAGTGTGTGACACCAGCAGATCTAGTTCATGTAGACACACCCATTCTTAAAACTCACAGAATTGACACTGAAGCTTTAGCAACTCAGGGACTTACTAAATTAACTGTGTACCATACACCTATCACACGGAACTATTCACACTTGACTGCTGAAAACACACAAACACTTGTACAAGAACCTGAAAGTGTAAAAACAGCCCATCGACTTGACGCTTTGTAGATATGTAGTGCATGACTCCAAGGTCTTCCATGCCCAAACTGGAGTGGATTTATGAGCAACATGTATTGTAAAAGCTCATCTTACAAGAAATCAGCTGTACTACCTGTACCATTTGTCAATCTTGCTCCTACCAACCCCTCTACAATATACACTTGCCTCTTGAATGCTGCAGAAGAAGGTGAAAAGCATGGACAGTCCAGTCTATGATCATGGTAACCTTTGACCAACCACTTTACTCTAAAGCTTGTGAAATGGTTCTTGCTGCTGGTCCTAGTAGCCCTTTTTCACGTGTCACCATTCGCCTTGGAGGACTTCATCTTTTGATGTCATTTCTAGGAGCTATAATGGCTGGAAGTGGCCTTGAAGAACTATGGGAGACAGTTTATGCAAAGAACAGTGTTGCTCATATGATGACTGGACATGCTTATGCAAGGAGTTTGCGAGCTCATTTCCTTACCCAACTTGCACCAGCAGTACTGTTGTTGGAGTCATCTTTGGCTCATGAAACTATTAAGGGGAGGCTCACCCTTTGATATGGTCGAAATACGTGAACAAATTATAAATAGAGATTTGAGCGTATTTCAAGTGTATATGTATGTGGCAACATATAGGAACGTGAATTAAGTCACCAACATCTTACTACACCACAATACACCCACATAACACCAAGGGAGTGTACTCCGCTGGCTAACAGGAACTTTAAGCACATATATCTCAAAACAAGAAATGTTTACGTTAAAAACATTGTCAAACCTTGAAAATGATTGAAATTGCTTTTAAACGTTCATGTTAATACTTATTGGTTGTATCTACATCGTGTAATTGAGTTTTTCTCGATAAATTGAAAACTTGAGTGTTAGGGAATTTTATTTAAGAAAAATAGCAATCAACGTGACGTCACGCAAGATGTGGTTTTTTATGGCCTCAATAACTAATTACGTATTGAGAATTTTAAGAAAAACTTAATTACACGCTTTTTATATTGCATTTAAGTATTTCCATGATGAAGCAGGTGTCTCTACGACAAAAAATAATACCACAGCAAGTTTTTATATTATGAAAAACGTTATGACGTCATACCGTCAGATGTCATGATGTATTACATTCTCCTGCTCACATAGAGTCGACTTTAATCATTTGGTTATACCCTGAAAGTTTCAAGTTGAAAGATCTTATGCTTTTATCTATTTTTTTTTTTTTTTGTGTCAGAGGGTGAGCCTCCCCTAAGAAAGATTTACAAACCTGCTACATGTCCTTGCTTGACAACAGTGAAACTCTGCAGGTAACAGTAAGCTCAAGTGTTGTAGAGGGCATCACAAATCAACTTGAGATGAATCTTCAATGTGCTGAATCACGTGGCAGAACCGAAAAGCTCTGGGTACAGTATTTTAGATGTATTAGTATTGTGAAACTCTTTATACGAGCAGAGTGATGTGGTGATTGGGATCTTCATCTGTACAATGTGAAATTCATGTTACCTTACTTGCACGCAGCAGGACAGCTGAATTATGCAAAGTCTGCTCAGGTGTATCTACAGCAAATGCATAAGCTGGAAACAATTATGAAGCCAGAGGAGTTTGACAATTTTACAGCACAAGCATATTTCACAATTAGAAGATCTGTCAAGTGCTGGTCAGGGATCTGGACAGATATGACAATAGAGCAAGTCCTCATGCGTTCCATCAAAACATCTGGAGGTCTCACTCGAGGACGCGGAATGAAACTTTCAGTTATAGCAAAGTGGGTTAAGTCAATGCCTGCAACTACTAGTATCATCAATGCTGTTGAGTCTGTTTGTGGGGTTACTACTACCACTTCCGAGCAGCATACAGACCTTCGTGAATTTCATCAGACTCGTGACCTTACTGACATGAATACCTTCAGGGATTGGCTAGCTATACACAACCCATTCAACCGGCCTACCCCTCTCCTAACCTCCTTATCAAGTGGTATTGTGGCCAATGAAAAGGTGAACTGTGATAATGCTTATGCAGTTGGAAAAGCATCAATGAAGACAATGGAAGGAAAAGTATTCAGCGATATGCATTTGCAGCGAAGAAACAACATCAGATCATTGTCAACTGTAACAAAATCAATTAGGATAAAAGATACACATATCACTATCAACTCAAACCAACTATTCCATCGAATTGTATGTGTTGCTAGAAGTGAGTCTGACCTTGCATCATATCTGGCATATGAACTTGCACCTCGACCACCTTCCCTCTTTAATGAGTTTTCTTTGCGTAAAGGAACAAAATCTTCTCTTGTCCCAGTGATTGAGGCATTGGCACCCTCTGAAAATTTGCCTCCAGCTGCTGCTTTGTACACTTTAGATGGTGGATACCTTCTTCATCATGTTGTGTGGCAATGTCCTGCAACATTCAGTCAAATATGTTCTCAGTATACATCGTTTGTTAAACAGAAATATGGGGATGCTCATGTGGTATTCGATAGATATGAAACTCACAGTACAAAAGATGAAGAACACTTTCGTCGAGGAAGAACACAGTCATCTAGAGATATAGTCGTAGAGAGTTACATACAAATCCCAGTATCTCAGCAGAAATTTATGTAGAATGCAAAAAACAAGGCGGGATTAATCAAACTCCTCTCTACACATCTTGAAACTGCTGGTTGTAAGGTTCATCAGGCAGAGGCAGATGCTGAAAGATTAGTAGCAACAACAGCAATTGACATAGGAGATTCGGGACAGGAATCAGTTCTTGTCCTCTTAATTGCTCTTGCCAAATTTAAGACTGATATCAAAATGATGATCCCTGCAGACAGAGCACATCCATTTAAAATATTCAGCATTAAAAGAATCCAAAGTGAAATGGGTGACATGACTGGCAGCTTGCTCTTCCTGCATGCAATAACGGGTTGCGATACAACCTCTGCTGTGTATCGCAAGGGGAAAAGGGTTCCTTACAAAACATTACAACAAAATCCTGCAATACGTCAGAAAATGCAGATCTTCTATGATCCTGAAGCCTCTGCAGGTGATATAGCTACTGCTGGCGAACCATTTCTTGTAGTCATGTATGGAGAAAAGCCAGAGGGTAGTCTTGATAAACAGAGGTACTTTATATAACTAAGGACGATTGCTAAAAAGCCTGTTCATGCCAGATTCGATCTAGCTACACTTCCCCCAACATCAGCAGCAGCACGTCAACATTCTTATCGTACATTTCATCAAGTGCAACAGTGGCTGGGGAACCCTCTTGACCTTACATACTGACTGGGGTTAGGAATTAAAGAATGATCGTTTGAGACCAGTTACATCTCTTAAAGAGCCTGTACCACAGTGGTCTAGCGCTCGGGTGAGCGAGCCTAAGGCCCCAGGTTCGAATCTCCGATATTCGCTGACCACTTTTCATTCTTTGATATCACCGCCGAGTGGCCAAAGACTACCCAAATTGCTGCCATACTGTCCTCAGATGGGACTTACAACGCTATATGCATCTGAGGCTGTAGCAGCGATTAGCCTCGCACGTTCTCAACATATTCAAGAGAGAACGTAAACATTTCAGGCGTCACTATAAAAATCTGATAACCTACGTCAAATAGCAGGCGAGGCAAGTCCATCTGTGCCTCCATAAGCCTACTGGCGCAAACGGGTAATGATATAAGAAAGAAAAAAAAAACAGGTTGGGAAGTGAACTGCGAGTGCCGAGGATGTGGACCTCCCTGTACACATATGTGTGGGTATTGTGCTGGTCATGGGTGCAGTAATCAGTGTTCATTTGATGCAGATGACGAAGGAGATGTAGATGAATATGCAGAGGAATATAGAGAAATTGACGATGCAGACGATTCTCAACCGTTGCAGAAAAAGAAAAGGAAATAATTGAAGACATAATAAACAGTGGTCCTAATTTTTCTTTTTAATTTGAAATTAATGCATAGTTCTTTGTGGGCGTATTGGGTGATTTATCAAGATGAAGCAATTTTTGTTTTTTAAGGTGTCTATGCGTTTGTCTACAAACTTGCAGTCTAATCTGGATACATATTCAACTTGTTCACAAAACGATGTTTCGTTGTATGGTCACATTGTTACGGTCCTCATTTTTGTTGTAATGTATAATTCCTTGTGTTTATACTGGGTGTTTCATCAAGATGAAGTAATTTTTGTTTATATGATATCTAAGTGTTTGCCAAATAACTTGAAATCGAATGTACATAAAAATTTCATTCATATTTTCACATAATGATGTTTCGTTCTATTACACGTTTTAAAGGAATATCCAGTTCGCTATACTTTTCCTACGGTACTAGTGCTTATGAAAGCTAGAACTTATTTTCAACTGAATATAATGTCATATACATGTCACCTATGAATGTGTTTATAAGCAAGATGTAGACTAGTGTACTGTATACTGCAGTAGGAAAATAGCTGAATGCAGAAATGAATATATTCTAACAAGGATAACTAAGTACTGATTTGTTCTAGAGATACCATTTTGGTCTCATTCAAAATAAAATAAAATTCTGCAGAAGGTTTATTTATGTCAAAATTTTGATAAACCAGTTAGTTTTCCCATAACAGGAATGGAAATATTCCTCTCAGTGTCGGTAAAAGACTTATTCTATAAATAAAGGCCCATAATTTCACACTAATGATACTAGAAAAATTTACGGGAATAGCTTCTACAAGTATCATACAATAAGAAATGAGGCATATTTGAATTACCAGATTTAAATTTTACTTTCAGAAGCAATAAATGAGAAAATCAAAAAATTCCAAGATAGCCGCCATTTTGTGGCCATAACTCGAAAACCCGTCACGGGATATTTTGGGACTTTCTGGATGAAGATACCACAGGTCACCTCTACATATCCCCAAAGTTTCAGTTTGTCAATCTAAATTCTGAGGTTAAACCCTAATTGTCTTGTACTAGCTCCCCTAAATAAACTTAGTTTAGCATGAGCTTAGTTCAGCATGACTGAATCTTGTTTTTACATTTTTTGTTGCACTGAACTTTGGCGCACATATGAATGAAACTGCTGAAGCTCAGCTGAGAAATTACTGTTGAAGTCCTCTGTGTAAGCATCAATCAGCTTTTAACAGCACTGAGAATTCCTTTCAATGTTAATATATGATGAAGTGACATTATGTGGCACATCACTTAGAAAAGAAAATCTCTCTGTTATTTCTTTGTATATCTCTTCTCTTCATCTCAATTTCAAGTTTGTCAACAATAGATCAATTTCCTCAGATCAAAAATCGTACGTATAATCTATCCTTTAATGGAAAATATGTTTAATTTCAATATCCTAATGGTCTTTTAGCTTAAATATGCGTCTTATATCAAATAAATGTAGTTTTTTTATGCCAAAATATGACGTCACTTTGGAACGCGCTGTGATTGGTCGTGACGTCAGTAGCGGTCTCCCTTTGCCACGGCCCAGCCAATGGACGGGCTGAATGTGTTTACTTGTGCCGTTTTGTCCCTATAAACATGTCGCAGGCAAGCAGACGGTATTATTATTCCTTTGTGCCAATGTACAAAAGCACCACGTTGACAACACCAATTAAAAGTTTTATAAGTGTGCCGAAAAATAAGACAATAAGGAGACAGTGGTGGGTGTTTGCTCATCGCGTCCTCCCTCCTTCCTCCTCCCCTTTACCTCTGGCTTCCTTCTTTTAATGGTCATTTCTTCTTTATTCTTTTAATTCCCTCTATTGTTTTCATGGCAGTATTATTATTATTATTACTAGTAATAGTAGTAGTAGTAGTAGCAGTAGTAGTAGTAGTAGTAGTAGTAGTAGTAGTAGTAGTAGTAGTAGTAGTAGGGGTACCCGATGGGTGTAGGACAAAACCCCCAGCGGACAAAACCCCCAGCGGACAAATGTCTACAGTCTTAAGGAAAGGATCAAAAACTTCCGCCTTGATGCCATGTTTTTCCCCCACCAATTTTTATGATTATTTCAGTAAATCTAATTATAAATTATGTAAAATAAATTACTGAGATTATATATCTTCTTCAGAAAATATATAACTGGATGTTTTGTCCGCTGGGGGTTTTGTCCGCTGGGGGTTTTGTCCGTGGGGGTTTTGTCCGTGGGGATTTTGTCCGTGGGGATTTTGTCCGCTGGTGGTTTTGTTCGGACCCCATACTCGATACTCTGCCCCCACAACCACGGATACAGCTGGCTTGGGCGGGGATCCAGGGGCCATACTTATAAAGAATTAGGATTTGATCCTAAGAGCGCGTCTTAACTAAGCTAGGACATTTGTCCAGCTAAGGCGCGGAGCTTAAGAATGAGTCTAAGGGCCGTACTATTAAAATCTTTCGCCAGGGTAGGCAAGCCTGGCGAGCGGGGCGAAGCATAATTTCTTACTTTTAAACTCCACTAGCCCTTCGCATGGCGAAAGGGCTGGTTGGAATAGTATTGGAATCGGTGAGTGCGGGAGAGACCGCCCTAACACTGAACGAAAAGCATTTTTTTCGTTTAGTTTATAATTTGTATAATACTTTTAATCATCTTATGATGTAGAAAACACATTGTAATATTATCAATGAGCATTACAAGCTTGCCATTGAAAAATAAGTCGTGTTTATATTGTTTTTAAAGACCGTCGAAGTTTTACAGCGACAGGCACAAGAAGAGGAAGAACAAGACTTACCAAGGTGAGTGTATATTGACTTTCCACCCAATTATTTTTGGTTTAGGAACTATTTTGCATAATATTAGGTTTTCATTGGATGTTTTGGGAATGGCGTGCTTAAATTAGCTATAGAGGCCTACCACCCTTATAGTCATTATAGTGATACGTGCCTGTAATATCAGTGTGCTCCCGCCCCACTAAAAAAGTTTTATTTTTGGGGTTAATCAGGTGAAATTTACTGAGTTATAACTTTTGTTATAATTATAATGTTTTACTAACTTCTATCTTATTTAGTGTATGATTTCTGCTGAAACGTATGATTCCGCCTCCACACCGATCAGAATAATTTTCGTTGTAGTACACAGGATACTTTACTATACTGAACATCTGTGAAGGTTGCTTGTTGGCTATAGGAATGAGAATTAGAAGATAGGTGGAGGCTTTGTTCTTCAGATTTACCTAGTGGAATAGGTACTATAGTTTTGCCCAATTAAGAAATGTTACTTGAAACTATCTTTTCAAGTTGCCTTTCTCATAGATTTTCATGTAATTCACCCCTAAAGTTATGGTAGGTTTTGTTAGGAAAAAAAGTTTATTATTATCAGTGTGCTCCCGCCACACAAAAAAGTTATATTTATGGGGTTTAATCAGATCAAATTTAATGAGTTATAACTCTTGTTATAATTATAATGTATTAATTTGTTAGGTTAGGTTAGATTAGGTGAGGTTTACTTCACCAAACCTGAAACCACGCTTTCCCAAGGGGTCTCCAAGCCTGTTGGCAATAGGCATATAAAAATTAGAAGATAGGAGGTGGAGTCATTATTCTTCAGATATACCTATTGTGATACTAAAGTGTTGCCCAATAAAGAAATGTTACTTGAAACTATCTTTTCCAGTTGCCTTTCTCATACATTTTCATGGAATTCACCTTTAAAGTTATGGTAGGTTTGGTTAGGAAAAAAAAGTGTATTATTGTAAATTGTAACATCCCATGAATTTTGGATACTTTTCTTTTATAACATTTTGTCCGCAAATTATTTTTTCATCACGAAATTAAATGTGATGTTCGGATATATAGATCTACCTTTACATGAATGTTAGATTGTAATATGTTTCATATATTTTCCAGATTATGGATGCACTGCTAGACTTTGAGAATATAAATGTGCTTGATGCAGCTGAAGCAGACTGACTGAGGAGGAATTTACATTTAGGTTCAGGCTATCAAAGCATAGTCCGTTGAATATTAAATCTAGTCTTTCCAAACCACTACAACCCATCTTGAAACCTGATAATTACAGTTAGTTAGTGCTATCTAAGGTACAGATAGTTGGATTCTTTTTGGAGATAAGAACTCATTTAAGTTTCTTCAATAAGTGATTGACACTTCATTTCTTTGTCATAAATGTTCACACTACTGAAGGAAATGAAACATGACATAATTGAGCAGTGTTCTTTTTTTCCCCTGTGTCTCTATTTGATGGTATCCCATTTTTGTATTGTTTGTTAATAAAACTTACTGAAATTATTTAAAAACTTTAATATAACAATCCTATGTATTGTAGTCCTTAATTTCTATTAAATTGTGCCATTTTCTTTTGATATATGGTCATGTATTAATGCCAACAGTAAGGAAATAATAGCTTCAGAGAAAAAATATTGTAGTATAAAACAGTCTCTGATGCTATTTATTGTTATAATGCTTGTAACTGCCTTATTAAGATAGTGAGATGATAGCAAAAGTACAACTGACCTACGATATACAAGCAAGCAAACTTGTTTGTGTTTGTAAGTAAACCACACTATACTGACTCTTTACTACTGCTCAGACGATATCGATATAACTATGAAGTTCTACATACTATACAGAGTGCACTCCACACACCTGTGAAGGTTTCAGGCTGTGCTCGTCATTATAAGTAAATACAGGCCATATACGAAAAAAAATTTGGGTGAAATGCTTAACTTTTGCGTAATAAAATATAAAAAGCTTATATAACCAAACCAAACCATACCTAACCAAATCTAACAACATAATTTAACCTTAACCTAACGTGACCTAATCATAACCCAACATAACATAACTAACCTAACATAACTTAACATAAATCAAAGACGCTTTGCGAGTTAGATAATGGTTAACACCGCCTGAAGCCTTCACAAATGTGTTGAATACATACACTATGTACGATTTCATATTTATATTGATATCGTCCGAGCAGTATAGTTATGCAGATTTACCGTTTTGTCATTTATGACCTAGTTATGTTCTCTGACGAGATCAATGAACATATCCTTATCCACAGTGGATACAGGATTTGCCCTAAGGGAGACAGCGTTGATGCTTGTTGTCATTCTGCAGATGTAAACAAACATATTTCCCGCGCTTTTCCTGCTACTTTCCGCTAGTCAAGCGGGAATATCATCATGTTTAGCGGTGGCGGACCACAACGCTCGCTTACCCAGGCGAACGTTCGGATCTGTTTTAAAAGTAAGGAATCCGTCACTCGGTCCCAAGTGCGCCCCAACTTCGCCATACTTCCGCCCAGGTTTTAATAGTACGGCCCTTAGACAGAGTCTAGATGCTATTCGCTCCCGCACCCGCACTTAGCTTAGGGCGCGACTTAAGACTTATTCCTAATAGTTAAGACCGATTTCCGCCATTTTGTGTACTTAGGATCGTCTGAGACAAAGTCTTTTCTCTATAAGTATGGGCCCAGAGTCGGAGATTTTAGCTACAATCTCCGCCTCTTACAACCGGGTTGCAGCTGCAAACCGATTACAACTACGCTCTCCTCTCCATCCACACAACGGTTGTAAGCACATTGTAGGCTATTGTGCTTACAACCGTTGTGTGGAAAGGCACGTACTACCTCGACACTGGCGTCAATGAAACTGAGTTAGTATAACTTGGCAACTCAACTTACTTCCGTTGTTTCATCGGTAAGAGAGTCCATGACATAGGTTGCACTCAATCTTTATTTCTGGTTGAGTGACTTAATAACATTTGGTTTCATACTATAATATAATACTATAATATAATTCCTGCAAGTCTTAATTATGCCCATATAATGAATGGCAAAGACCCTTTATACCTTCTAGCCAATAAAAAATTTCAGCAGCAAAAACGAACGCAAGCAGTGTGCATTTGTAGAGCCACACACCCAGCTCCATATTCAACAGTCTACTCTCCCACTCCAACGTATCCGCTATGCTACATAATGATACAATTGATTATTGGGTGTGCAGTGCTTCTACAGAACACCTATAGTGCAAAATATTATAACAGGGCTAAAAGCAAAATTAAAAATATCGTTTCCCATTTACTGCTGAATTTATTTATAACTATCATGCATTTCTCTTTCTGGCTGAGGGTGTGCGGCGCACACCTAGCACACCCTGAATATACGCCCCTGGATACGTCACGAGTGACGGCACGAGGCTTGAAGTCATCGCCAGCCAATGATAACACTGTTTACAAAACAAAGCAGCCAATCGCGGGGCACTCACGTCATCAGTGTTTACAAGGAAAACCTCCCCACCCATTCCAGCTGGGACTTACCTATATATAACTTTATGTATATACATGTATGTAAACTATGCATGTGTATATATATATATATATATATATATATATATATATATATATATATATATATATATATATATATATATATATATATATACACATATATATATATATATATATATATATATATATATATATATATATATATATATTGCTACAAACCTCCTCTCTGGGCCGTAACAAGAGCAGCTTACACCTGCTTACACTTGGATTCGGCGTAGGCGCTGGAGAAGCGGAGAGCAAGAACAGCACAGGCGGTCACAGAATACTTTGATGGCGAAGGAAAGAAGCGTTCCTTCTTAATACTTTTATTTCCGCTAAACTTAGTCACCACAAGTTACATAGGCAGCTTATGCTCCTCGTCTTCTACGATACCACAAAGTGATACCACTAACTCCTTTCTTTACAAGCACACAGAAACACAGGCGGGAAAACACTAGAGCCTTAGAGTAATATCTGTCCCAATCGAGAGTGGAGAGCTAACTGGCCCTGGGTCTGGCGAGTGGCGACGCTACACAGTGGTGTGCCTCAAAAGGAAAGCCCGCGGAAACATCCCGCCAAAACATTCCTACATAGTACATACAAACATAAGCACTCCCCCCTTTCGTAACACTATCCCCCTTTTAAAACCAAACGTCCTCGTCTGGTAACACAAGAAATACCAACAATAGCAAAACAGAAACAATAATATAGGAACTGAACATAATAAAAAGAACAGAAACCAATACACTATATAGTACCTGTGGGCCAGCTACAAAGGCCCGCGTCACCCTTTCAAGGTGGCAATCTCTACACACACACTATATAGTACCCTTCCTCTACGTCGCTGCGCGGCGGGCAATGCGTTCGTCTCGGGCGAGCGAGAGAAGAGCCGCTCACATCCTGGCTCACACTGTCAATATCCATGTCACACTCACCCTCACACACCACTCCGCCCGCGAGATATTCTTCGCCTTGACTCGCGAGGTCTTCTTCTTCTTTCTCACCGCATGTCCCACTCCACGTAAAGGCGCCGTCACCCACATATTTATATAAACGGTCCACATGTACCACGTGCCTCCTCTTTCCTGCCCCTGGGCTGATGCGATAAGTCACATCCGACAAAACCTCCACCACAGTATATGGCCCCTTCCAAGGGTTTTGCAGCTTGAGGGACAAGCCCCGCCTTCTACGAGGGTTATAAAGCCACACTATCACCCGAGAGGTACTGAGCGTCACGCACTCGCTGTTGATACCTTCGCCACATCGAATGTCCTGCGGCTCGTAGCCTGTCACTCACTCTCTCACAGGTATTGTCTAAACGATGCTGCAGCGCCACGGCTTATTTTGTCTCCACCGTCGGCAAGTCTTCATCTGGCGGTCGCCCTGTGGCTAGGTTCACCGGCAGACGCATTTCCCGGCCAAACATGAGTCGGGCTGGCGTGTATTCAGTAGCTTCATGTGGAGCAGAACGGTAAGCCATGAGGAAATAAGGCAGCCAAACATCCCAGTCTTGTTGACTTGCTTCGCAAGCAATACTTGGCCAGTTCCCCGGCGAGAGTACAGTTAAACCTCTCCACCATCTCGTCACTTTGTGGCCTCAGGGGTGTAGTCCGAGTCTTATGAATCCTCAGCAACTCACAGCACTCACGGAAGACTCGGGACTCAAACTCACGCCCTTGGCCTGAGTGTAACTCACCGGGAACTCAAAACCGAGTGATGAACTGTTCAACTAACACTCCTGCCACTGTCTCTGCCTCATGATCTGGGAGGGCATAAGCCTCGGGCCACTTAGTAAAATAGTCCATCACGACACAGATGAACCTGTTACCTCGAGGGGTGCGAGGGAAGGGCCTCGCGATATCCACCGCTACTCTCTCCATGGGTGCTCCTGCTTGGTATAACTGTCCTTAGGGCGTCCTTAGGGCGGGACCCTTCTTAGCGGCACAGATGTGACAAGTGCGACACCACTCCATCACATCACGCCGCAAGCCGACCCAAGAGAAGCGCTGACGGAGGCGGCATAACGTCTTCTTAACGCCTTGATGGCCACTGGTACGTTCTGCGTGCATTTCCTGCAGCAATTCTTCACGCAAGGCGCCCGGCACTACCGTCACCCATCTACCCTCCTCCTTGCGAGCTTCTACCCAGCACTTTTGTAGTATTCCCGCGTCAAGTCGTAGGGCTACCCACTGTTCTACGAGGCACTTTGTGGCTGGACTCTCCGGTGCTACCTCTTCCCACTGTGGCTTCTCGTTCCCCTGCTCCATCCAGCGAACCACGGGCGCGAGGTCAGGATCCACACGCTGTGCCTTCCTCCACTGACTTCAGGTTTGCCTTCCTCAGGCGACACAACACCTCCTCCAGCCTCTTGAGCTCCTCCTCAAAGGTACCTCCGACGACCAGCACATCGTCGAGGTAGACTAGGGCAGTTCTCCACTGTAGCCCCTCGAGTACCTTCTCCATCAGGCGCTCAAAATACCCTGGAGCGTTGCATAGGCCAAAGGGCATCACTTTAAAATGCCACAGCCCCTGCCCAAAGGTAAATGCTGTCTTTTTCTTGTCCTCCTCCGCCATCTCCACCTGATGGTATCCCGACTTCAAGTCGAGAGCAGAGAACCACTGCACCCCCTCCAGTGCATCCAGCGTGTCGTCTATCCTGGGCAGGAGGTAAGAGTCTTTGACGGTCACCTGGTTGAGTGCTCGGTAGTCCACGCAAAACCGTGTTGAGCCATCCTTCTTGGTGACAAGGACTACCGGGGATGACCATGGGCTGTCAGACTTCTCAATCAGCCCCAGAGCAGCCATCTCGTTAACAGCGCGCTGCATTTCTTCCCTCTTGGCTGGGGCTACTTGGCGTGGTGGCTGCTTGAGCGGTCGGCTGTCACCAGTGTCGATGGTGTGCCTCACCAGAGACGAGTGACCCAAATCCATGTCACCCTGGCTGAATGCATCGGCATACTTACCGAGTGTGTGTCGCATCACCCTCGTCTGTGCCTCAGTCAAACAGACGGCGCTCCTGCGCGCCAAGTCCTCCAAGCATTCAGGCAGCTTAATCAAGGCTGCTCCCCCACTCCATGACTGTTCACCCGTCACACCACCGTCTTGCCGTTGTTCCTCACCAGAGGTGGTGATGTCCTGTTCTCCCCTCGACAGCATGCACTGAACTCTGTCACCAGTCCAAAGTGCTGCGTGCTTCACCTCAGGGTTGAAGACTGACTCAGTGGCGCTGCTCGGGAGCAAAAACACTTCCTCTCCACGCACCTTTAACGTCTGCCTCCCGAAATCCACGCACGCCTCACACTGAGCCAGATAATCCATTCCCAGTAGGCACGGCTCCTCCATCTCAGCGACGAATACTGGCAGCTCCTCCTCAACTCTGCCCACGCCGATACGAGCCTTCACCGGTCCCTTGAGTGACACACAGTGTCCTGTAACTCCACAGAGTTGTTGCTGGGCTACTGAGGGGTCCTTGGAGTTCACCACGTCCTCCCTGGCGAACGTTCTCTCTGCACCTGTATTCACTACTAGGCGGCACGGCCTTCCATCTACCGTACCGGCCACCTGAACGGTTGGGGGTGTGACGTGACGGCAGCTTAATCCGCGAGGGGCCTGAGGAGTTTTGGCTGGATCGCGGCCCTCCAACCCAGCCCGGCCGCATTTCCTGCTTGCACCACGGCCTTTGGTGTTTTTCAGGCACTGGTTTTGTGGTCCGACTGACCACAACTCCAGCAGCAGGGCGGGAAGTCGGGAGAATGCAGCTCTTCCAACGACCGCGTCATTTTCGCCTGGCCACACTGGCTTTGTTTGTGACCAGTCTCGCCACATTCCCAGCAGGTCTCTTTGAAAGCGCGAGGACTTGTCCTCCTCTGCTTGAACAGCGAGTTGGTTTGTGCACGGCAGGGCCCGAAAGGTACGGCGGGGAAAGGTAGGTTCCCCCACGTTTCCAGTAGTGCGTAGGAAGGACTCAAATTCTAGAGCCCTCGCCAAGGCGATCTGCACGTCCTCGGGTGAGCCTGCTTCACGTATATCTTAAGCTGCTGGTCACCGAGAGCGTCGACGAAGTGTTCGCGGGCCAGAACAATCACCATTTCCTCAGGCACTGACGGGTATGCACGTCTCACCAACGTCTCCATTTCGTGCGCCAGGTGAGGCAGAGGCTCCCCGCGCGCTCTCATTCGGTCCTTCAAACGAGCCTGATACACCTCCGCTTGCTGGTGGTGGCCAAATTTTCGTTGTAGTACATCCACTACACACTTGTATGACGCTCGCTGCCCCTTCGTCAGATGTTCCAAGACCTCCACCGCTGACCCGCGCAGACTTGAGACCAGTTGAAGCACCCTCTCATCAACACTCCATGACTGAGCGTCAGCTAGAATATCAAACTGAGCTTTGTACGCCTCCCACGGTAGGTTGCCATCAAAGTCTGCTGGTTTTCTCCTGCTGAACGACCTATGGCAGGGTGACGTGGGGTGATGACACGGCAGTGGTGGTATCTGTTGGAAACTGCAATGAGCAACAGGGTCGCTGGGTGGACGATGGTGGAGCCCAATAGGCCCCCCGGGGAGCCAGGAGGTGGGGAGAGGGGGGCGGGAAGGAAGATGGCCGGCTGATGCATTGCAAGATGGAGGACCCTGCCATCCCGCTCCTACCACTGTTTGGCGGTGGGGTAGAGGCAACACTTAGCCGTCTGTCGTAAGGTCTTAAGTCACACATCTCAACACTTCCATCTTCACTCTCCCGTTCCTCTTTCACTGCCTGGTGCAACGTTACCAGCTCACCTCGGTACTCAGTCCTGAGAGAACGAATCGCGTCCAACAGTTCCTCCTTCACATTCTCCAGCTTCCTGTCTGTATATAGCTGGGATTCTCGCTGCACCAACAGCCAGCCCTCCTGCACTGCGACTCTAAGCCCAAGTGTTCTCTCTTCGGCCTTATCTGTTTTTTCCATATGAGCAGTAAAGAGCGCCATTACATCAGATTTCTGCCCTTCACCTACACTTGGCAACACTGCATCTTCCACGCCAAACCCATCCTGTGACAAGGCCATCCTGCTCTCGGAGCCGCCAAGCGCCTGCGCCTTTTTTTCAATCCCACTTCTTGACACCACTTGCTACAAATCTCCTTTCTGGGCCGTAACAAGAGCAGCTTACACCTGCTTACACTTGGATATGGCTTAGGCACTGGAGAAGCAGAGAGCAAGAACAGCACAGGCGGTCACAGAACATTTTGATGGCGAAGGAAAGAAGCGTTCCTTCTTAACACTTTTATTTCCTCTAAACTTAGTCACCACAAGTTACATAGGCAGCTTATGCTCCTCGTCTTCTACGATACCACAAAGTGATACCACTAACTCCTTTCTTTACAAGCACACAGAAACACAGGCGGGAAAACACGAGAGCCTTAGAGTAATATCTGTTCCAATCGAGAGTGGAGGGCTAACTGGCCCTGGGTCTGGCGACGCTACACAGTGGCGTGCCTCAAAAGGAAAGCTCGCGGAAACATCCCGCCAAAACCTTCCTACATAGTACATACAAACATAAGCACTCCCCCCTCTCGTAATATATATATATATATATATATATATATATATATATATATATATATATATATATATATATATATATATATGACTGCATGCTGTAACATGAATTAGACCATAACAAGGAAGTTTCCAAGATGATATATATTTTTTACCCATATAGATCTCATAACTTTTTACCTATCTTATACAATATGTCAGTTACCCTTATTACGAAGGAAATGAAGGAGAGAGGAAGCAAGTGGAGTGTGTGTATGTGTACGTGTGTGCGTATACGTTTATGTGTAAGCTACGTTTATCAAGTACCTCTGTGTGTGTGTGGGTGTGTGTACTCCTCCATCACCTTGCTCCACCCCTCCTTACCTGTGTACACATACATGATACCATGTGCACATTATTCTCTTCTCATACTTACATAACGTGTGCACATACTCAACTGTGTAGGTAAGCTTATGTACGTTTTTTTAGATAGTACAATGTGTTTGTGTGTGTACTTTATTTCCTGTACGTAATTCAATTTGTGTACGTGAGTTTTAAGGCTATGTAAGCTTTCATGTGTGTATATCATTGTGTGAACATATGTTTGTGTACGTATTCCTGTGTAGTGTACGTATTTGAGCAGTCTGTGTGTACCTAGCCGTGTGCGTTTAGTTTATGACTGTGTGTACATTCGTGTGCGTTAATACATATTTTACGTACATGAGAGAGAGAGAGAGAGAGAGAGAGAGAGAGAGAGAGAGAGAGAGAGAGAGAGAGAGAGAGAGAGAGAGAGAGAGAGAGAGAAAAGAGAGAGAGAGAGAGAGAGAGAGAGAGAGAGAGAGAGAGAGAGAGAGAGAGAGAGAGAGAGAGAGAGAGAGAAAGAGAGAGAGAGAGAGAGAGAGAGAGAGAGAGAGAGAGAGAGAGAGAGAGAGAGAGAGAGAGAGAGAGAGGGAGAACTCATTGTGCATTTCCATATAGAAACAGGCTAGCTTTCAGATAGAAGCTCTCCCGAAGGAGGGCCTCTTTAGCTAGCCTCATGTATATTTGTATATTTTTGTAACCACCTATACATATGTTATTTTAACTTTGTTTGAATAAAAATTAAAAATAAAAAGAGAGAGAGAGAGAGAGAGAGAGAGAGAGAGAGAGAGAGAGAGAGAGAGAGAGAGAGAGAGAGAGAGAGAGAGAGAGAGAGAGAGAGAGAGAGAAAGTGAGAGAGAGAGAGAGAAAGAGAGAGAGAGAGAGAGAGAGAGAGAGAGAGAGAGAGAGAGAGAGAGAGAGAGAGAGAGAGAGAGAGAGAGAGAGAGAGAGAGAGAGAGAGAGAGAGAGAGAGAGCGCCCGAGCGAGAGCGAGCCCGAGCGAGAGCGAGCCCGAGCGAGAGCGAGCCCGAGCGAGAGCGAGCCCGAGCGAGAGCGAGCCCGAGCGAGAGAGAGCGAGAGAGAGAGAGAGAGAGAGAGAGAGAGAGAGAGAGAGAGAGAGCGAGAGCGAGAGCGAGAGAGAGAGAGAGGGAACATTGCGCAACCTATTCGTAAACACTGCGGGCATTGCACAACCTATTTGCAAACACTGCAGGCATTGCACAACCTATTCGCAAACACTGCGGGCAGTGCGCTACCTATTCGCAAACACTGTGGGCAGTGCGAGTCAGATGTTACATAATAATAAGATACATTATCTAATAATAGATATATACATATATACATATATAGTATGTATAGTACGTATATACATAAATACATATATAACAAGATACTTTACAGATACATTATCTAACTCATAACAAGGAATGGAACTGCAACTGTTTTACCAATCCATTTAAATATATATAAATTTAAATAAATATTTACCTTTGAGACAAGATTCCAGCATCTACAACGGCCATGAGTACAATGCTGTGGAAACCCTTATAATTGTAGTAGAATGATCCAGCTTTGGGTAGCTTCTTCATAGCAACATGCTTGCCGTCCACAGCCCCCAAACAGTTGTGGTAGTTCGTTCCATCTGGAACTAAAACCTTCAGCAACCTCTTTCCACTCCTCTTCAGTTTTGGGGCACCTGAGTACTTCATCTTTGTAGACCTCAATGATGGCTTTGCAGACATCTGGTAAGAACTTGCAGATTGTACTAACTTCAACTCTGAAGCTGTACTGTAGACTTGGATACGAATTTCCAGTAGCTAAGAAGCGAAGGGTGCTTGCCAGCTTGAGTCCCACGTCCAGCGGTTCTCTTATGAATGTGGTCTTCTTCTGAAGATGAGAGGTTAACTTATCCACCATCTCTTGGGAAAAGTCGGGAGTAATTCTCAGGTAGTTTCTGTAGCCTCTTGGATCTTCCTTGTGAAGTTCTGTCGATAACTGATCGTAATGTCCAAAGTGATGTCTTAAGGTCAACCATTCCCTCACCCACACTGTTCTTGCTTTTCTTTTTCTAGTTGGGGTTATTTCTTCTTTGGTCTGCTCTTTCTTCATTTCCTCCTGGTCTTGAAGAAGTATTAGTGCTGCAGCTGAGAGATAATATACACGCTCTCTTTTGTGCGATAAGAGCTTCTTCTCTGGCATTCAACATCTTGTCTGGTCCACAACAAATCGAGGAATGAATGAAGATATGTGATGCCCGCTATATATATAGCGTGGCGTCAAGCGGGACAAAGCGGGACCAAATAATGTCAAGAATGCTTTAAGCATGGGCGAACTGGTTGTGGCCACGTACCATGTTGTACACTATACGTAAACAATGCGCCAACAATACTTGACCGGAGCGTAAACCAGTCGTGCGATAGCATGCCATTGCGTGCCAATTGCGTAACTTATGCGTAAACATGACGCGAACAGTGTGCAAACTAGGCTTACGTTTTTTCTTTTTCTTTTCTTTTTTTGGTACGCATTGCCACGACGAATTGCGTGCCAGTGCGGGGACAAAATGCGTGCAAGTGTCAAGGTGGTAATACGCTTCATTAGAACGTAGCTTTTATTTCCATGCAAACCTATGTATGTGGCTCAGGAACTAGTTGAATATGATTATATGACTACAATATTTTTTCAAAGATGCACTTCACGCACGAAAACAGCAAAATAAGCACTCCTACAACTGGTCCTACCAGTTGTAAGATTTGGGCTTGGGCTTGTCACATTTGTTGTGGTTTGTGACGTCACCTTACTTCCGCAACCCGCTTGTGCATCCAAGAGTAAGCGACTTAGTTGCACGCACAACAAACTTCAGAGTTACAATGATGTAAGTGTTCTCTGGATCCCCGCTCAGGACTACCAGGCCACTGTAGTGGAGAGCGGCATACCTACTAGTTTAGACAACATAAATATGAAAATAAGTATTATATATAAGTAAATAGTAGATAAGTTTTAGTAATATGGTTGGATGCCACAGTCAGTAGTGACCGGAGTTGGGGCTACTGACCTCCAATTCGTGGAGCCCTCGTATATTTCATAAATAAACATTGGGTGGAGGTATTGGTAGTAGTAGTAGTAGTAGTAGCAGTAGTAGTAGTAGTAGTAATAGTAGTAGTAGTAGTAGTAGTAGTAGCAGCAGCAGCAGCAGCAGCAGCAGCAGCAGTAGTAGTAGTAGTAGTAATAGTAGTAGTAGTAGTAGTAGTAGTAGTAGTAGTAGTGGTAGTAGTAGTAGTAGCAACAGCAGCAGCAACAGCATAATTTCTAAGAGTCATGCGTGCTTAGCTTGACCAACTCAACCTAACCTATTCATGCCCAGTATGTAAAATAATATTAGTTACTCATATTTTGCTGACTTTTACCCCCAAAAACCTATGTTTTCCTTACAATATAATACACAACGTAAAATAGATGAAGGGTTGCATAGATGTGTCAGTGTGGGCACTGGTAGGTAGGGCCATACTAGTGGGAAGACAGGCAGCGAACCCGCATGTGACGTCACAACATGGCGCCAGTCGTTTTTGTGCGCAAGATTTTTTCTGATTTTAAATTGTCTGTATCATAAAAACAACCTTTCTTTTTGAAAAATTACTTTTACTGCTTTGATATATGAGACTTGAAGATTATATTTTATTCACTGGCTAGAGTAGAGGAAATTGATCTATTGTGTAAAAGATGGGGATACGAAATATATCTCTGGCAGTCATTAATACTTGTGGTGGATCTGTAGCGGGCGGTAGTCGGCTACATAAGGATTGGAACAACACCCGGACTTGGTTTTGTTAGTTTATTGCTGCAGCGTTGGTTGTACACACAAGTAGACAGAGCTCGGTAATTTATTGGTGCACGAGTTGTTAGACACAAGTAGCTTGCACAGTGGACAGAGAGCCTGGAGATGGTGAGTGATGTGTGAGGGAAGCCCCGAGGCTTGACTCCCCGACGTGAGCTGTGGTTTTGGTGAGGTGGTAGACTGCAGGTAGACTCACGGTTGACTGACCTAGTGATGTGTGTGTGTGGCAGCTTATATTGGGCTCGCAGACCTGGTGGCCACCTGGGGTGAAGTGACAGGTGAGGTGAGGTCAAGTTAATCTCGACCTCAGCCGCGGTCTCGAGGGAAGTAATTATAGGCTCAAGCTGTGGGTGTGTCGTGTATGTGATTGTCGCTGCTATAGATCTCCGTCATTGGGTAGGCCTACCTTCTTTCTGATACTTTTGCGAGTTGTAGCTGCCTTGTAAACAACATCTGGTAGCATTTCCTTTGTAGCTGCTTCATATCTTTCAAATTAATCTCGTGAAGTGCACAGTTGGTCAGCTAATGATACATACAGATTTGTGCATGTCTCTAAGTTCACGTCCTCAGTTTATAAAACTTGGCTTACTCTGTGAAAATTCTGCAAAATTTTATTCCAAAAATTCAATATAAAAACGAGTTTTAGTTCTTGCATCTTATCTGCAATGTTATTTGCTTCTCTTCTAGCGTTTCCCTTTTGTGACTGGTCTTCGGCTATATATTCTAATGCTTCTAAAATTTTAAGGAAAGATTTAAAATTTATGCTGTTGCCATAGCATGCGCCTCCCATCTGGTATCAGAGAGGGATTTTAAGACACTTTCATTTCCAATACAACCTTTAAGAAATTTCTACCGGCTGTTTGATGCTGGAAAAAAGATATAGAGTAACTGCACCTAGAGAAATAATTAGCTGCCTCCTGACAGCAGTCAACAGCACTTTGGTCTATCAGATTTAGTGAATGAGCTGCACAGGGTACATATATAACAAACTTGTTGGTTTCTAAAAAATTTGGCCCAGACATGTTAGCAGCGTTGTCATAAGATTTACCCAGTCAAACATTTTGAAAAGTTTAGCCTACAAGCTTCACGTAAGTACTGCAACACCTGATTTGCCATTTCTCCACCGGTATGACTTTTCATTTCCAGAAAGGTTAAAAAGCGTTTAATAGGCTGTCCATCTTTTAGTACCCAAGTGCAACACTTAACTGATCGATATGTGATAGATCTGGTGTTAAATCAACTGACAAACTAAAAATGATCACAAGATTTTACTACGTCAACAATGAGCGCCATTAGTTGAATGATTTCCTCACAGGTGGTTTTGGACAGGTAAGAAGGATTTCCTTGACCAGAATTTCCATATTTCGAAGTGGAGTTGCTGGGGGCACGTTATAAATTAGTAGCGACAGCAGGACTGGAACTCGCGTAGGAGCACTCAGCATATGGATGTAGGCCGCCTTGTATCACAAGTAGCCTTCTGGCTAGTAGAGTGGTAGCGCGCTGGCCTTGCATTCGCTTGGTCGGCAGATCGAGTCCCCGCCCAGGCCTGTGATGCTTAAGCTGTTTACTGGGGAGGAACTGCTGTGGTCGGGCACCAGTGGTGCAGCGGTGGTCCACCATGGCTGTGAGGCATAGACCTCTAAACAAAACCTAGTAGTAGTACTAGTAGTAGTAAAACAAACGTGATAAAATAAACTTAGTCACTACCACCACCACATGAGAAAAAAAACTCGCTGTCCTCACCACCACCACCACGGCACTACGTACAAAAAATGCACATGGAGACATCACCAGCACCACATAAACTGACAGACATTATGAAATACAAACTCAGTTATCACCACCACCACCATGTGATAAATAAAAAATGGAAAATACATGCATAGTCAAAAGCAACACCATACACCATTTGGCCATTTTTTACGAGTTTCACGACATCGCATAAGCACTTCCACAAAATTATGAAACATTAATTACATTATATGCTGTCAGTGTTATATAAAAAGGAATCAGGGAGGGGATCCACAGTCGGAGATCTTAGCTACAATCTCCGCCTCTTACAACCAAAACATTTGCAACCCGCTTACAACCACGCTCTCTTGAGCATCCACAAAACGGTGGTAAGCACATTGTAGCTCGATACGTCACGAGTGACGTCACGAGGCTTGAGGTCATCGCCAGCCAATGATAACACTGTTTACAAAACAGGGCAGCCAATCCTGGGGCACTGACGTCATCAGTGTTTGCAAGGAAAACCTCCCCACCTATTCCAGCTGGGATTTACCTATATATAACTATATGTACATAATATATAGTACATGTATATATATATATATATATATATATATATATATATATATATATATATATATATATATATATATTTATATACATATATATATATATATATATATATATATATATATATATATGTATATATATATATATATATATATATATATATATATATATATATATATATATATATATATGAGACTGCATGCTGTAACCTCAATTAGACCATAACAAGGAAGTTTCCAAGATGATATAAATGTTTTAGCCCTATTAATCTCATAACTCTAGGAAAATAGACGGTTTTTTTTACCTATTTTATACAATATATTAGTTACCCTTATTACGAAGGAAATGAAGGAGAGAGGAAACAAGTGGAGTGTGTGTACGTGTATATGTGTGCGTATACGTTTATGTGCACGCTTATCAAGTGCCTGTGTGTGTGTGTGTGTGTGTGTGTGGGTGTGTGTACTCCTCCATCACCTCGCTCCACCCTCCTCCCCTTACCTGTGTACACATACATGATACTGTGTGCACATTATTATCTTCTTATACTTACATAACGTGTGCACATACTCAGCTGTGTAGATAAGTTTATGTACGGTTTTTTGGGATGTGTCTGTGTAGAGTGTGTTTGTGTGTGTACTTTATTTCCTGTACGTAATTCAATTCGTATACATGGATTTTAAGGCTATGTAAGCATTCATGTGTGTATATCATTGTGTGTACATATGTTCATGTACGTATTCCTGTGTTGTGTACGTATTTGAAGCAGTCTATGTGTACCTAGCTATGTGCGTTTAGGTTATAACTGTGTGTACATTCGTATGCGTTAAAAGAAAGATATTGTGTGCTTTATTACATAGCGCGCGCGCGCGAGAGAGAGAGAGAGAGAGAGAGAGAGAGAGAGAGAGAGAGAGAGAGAGAGAGAGAGAGAGAGAGAGAGAGAGAGAGAGAGAGAGAATACAAGAGAATACATGAGAAGAACAGACACCAGTAGACCTACTGGTCTATAACTAGGGTATCTGCTTGACTACATACTACTACAAGTACACTAAGAGTTTGAGAACAGCATAGACACAGAACAAGGCTCTCTCCCACCCTCCTCTCCCTCCGGCAACATGCTGGCAGGAAAAACAGATAGAAGGAAACACCATGACCTTGTAGAAAACATGGCCATGGACATTTTATAGTAAAGACTGAAAATAGAGGAGGATACTATACTATACCATACTAGACTAGACTACTATACTCTACCATACTAGACTAGACTAGACTACCACTAGTGATCGTACATCCTGGATTGGGAATAACATAAATATTATATCAATTACTGCTATTACAGCTCTCACCTGAAATATAGGGACATAAGGTTAGTTTCATGGACATTATTTGTATAGGTGTTCATAACATTTATTATAAATCGTATGCTCATATCAAATGGGAACTAGTGAAGTAGACACAGACATAAGGACCCATACTGCAACTGTTGTTGAGGTAGAGATGCGATTCTCATAAACTTGGATCAGGGGATCTCTCAGTACCCTGTCAACCAACAGCTGCAGCCCCCCCACCAGTCTGAGTCACTCTACACCATGAATCCCCTAATTATCAGTAAAGTAAATTTCATAGACACAGTTTCACAAATGCTCGCATTGTTTACTCTAGATTATATGCTCATCTCAAATGGGAACCATTGAAGTAGACACAGACCAGTAGGACTTATACTGCAACTATTGTTCAGGTAGAGATGAGATATCTCGTTTACTAGGATCAGGTGATCTCACAGTACCCCGACAACCAATAGCTGCAGCGCCCCCCCTCAGTTTGAGTCACTTTACACCATGAATCCCTAAATTACCTTTTTCAAAGTAAAACTGTTTCTCTGAAATGTTTGTCTAATCTGGATTTGAAAATGTCTATAGTTTCAGAACTAACTACTGATGCTGGGAGTCTGTTCCAATGGTCAACAACTCTAACATTGAAGTATGACTTACGAGCAATTGAGTTTTATCTTTGTACTTTTAACTTCATACCGTTACCTCTCGTTACTGACGCGTTATTCATTTCAAAAAGTACTTCTAGATTGATTTTATTGAATTTATTTAGAACTTTAAGGACTTCAATCATTTCTCCCCTAATTCTTCGCTTATGGAGAGTGAACATGTCCAACTGTTTTAATCGTTCCTCATATGATAAATTACGCAATGTAGAAATAAGTTGTGTCGCTCATCTCTGTACTCTTTCCAGCAAGTTTTGGTCTTTAATGTAGTTTGGTGGCCAGAATTGTATCGCATATTCATGGTGTGGCCTTACAAATGCCGTATAGAGTTTTTTCATTACTTCTGGTGCTTTGTGATCAAAATTTCTTGAAATTAGCCCTAACATCATATTTGCTTTCTTACTGGCAGCTATGCACTGATCACTCACTTTTAGATTACAGTTAATGATTACACCAAGATCCTTTTCTTGTTTGATTATATCGAGCTCCTGAACACGCATTTTGTATTTAAAATTTGGATTTTTATCGACAATATGCATAACTTTACATTTGTCTGTATTAAAAGACATTAACCATTTTTCACTCCAATTGATTAGTTTGGTTAGATCGTCCTGAATTATATCACAGTCTACAGTGCATATTACTTTACCGCTAAGTTTTGTATCGGCTGCGTCTGGGTCGGTCCCAGGACCGACCCTTGAGGTACACCACTAATTACGTTTTGCCAATCAGACACTTCGCCATTTTGAACAATTCGTTTTTGTCGGTCTGAGAGCCAGTCTTTTATCCACGCGCATAGATGCTCTCCAATTCCATGAGCCCTCAATTTCGATATCAGCCGTTTATGAGGAACTTTATCAAATGCTTTTTGAAAATCCAAATAAATCACATCATATGGCTCCCGGACATCCCAACTCGCGTAAACATCATTAAAAAAAATCTAACAGATTAGTCAGGCATGATTTATTACTACGAAATCCGTGTTGGTTTTCCGTTATTAATTTATTTTTCTCGAGGAACTCAACTATCTTATTCCTAATGATCTTTTCAAAAAGTTTAATTAACTCTGACGTTAGACTAATCGGTCGATGGTTAATAGCTTGTTTCTTTTCTCCCTTCTTAAAAATGTGGGTTATGTTTGCTCTTTTCCATACACGAGGTTCTCTAGCTTGTGTTAATGATTTATTGAATAAACTTGTTATAGGAGTTTCTAGCTGCGCACAACATGTAGCAGTGGTGAGATTTCATCAGGACCAACGGACTTATTTGGATCAATCTTGTGTAAATATTTACGAACCTCATGTGCTTGAGTTTCGGTTATGATGAGCTTTTCTTCATCGGGGCCTTGAAATATATTCGACGGGGTAGGGATATCTGTTTTACCTTCCTCAGTAAAGACTCTACTGAACGTTGAATTAAGTATGGAGGCCATATCTTCGTCATCGCTGATTAGTTTATTATCATTATCTACTAGTGGGCCTATATTATTTCTTACCGTTTTTTTTGTTTCGTATGTAACTAAAGAACAATTTGGGACTTTTCTTTGCTTCGTGTGATATCCTTACTGCAAACTCGCGCTTTTTTTTCCTTATCTCTTTTCGCACGTTCTTTTAAGATCAACGTACCTGTTGAAATCTGAGGTTGAGAGAGAGAGAGAGAGAGAGAGAGAGAGAGAGAGAGAGAGAGAGAGAGAGAGAGAGAGAGAGAGAGAGAGAGAGAGAGAGAGAGAGAGAGAGAGAGAGAGAGAGAGGAGAGAGAGAGAGAGAGAGAGAGAGAGAGAGAGAGAGAGAGAGAGAGAGAGAGAGGAGAGAGAGAGAGAGAGAGAGAGAGAGAGAGAGAGAGAGAGAGAGAGAGAGAGAGAGAGAGAGAGAGAGAGAGAGAGAGGAGAGAGAGAGAGAGAGAGAGAGAGAGAGAGAGAGAGAGAGAGAGAGAGAGAGAGAGAGAGAGAGAGAGAGAGAGAGAGAGAGAGAGAGAGAGAGGAGAGAGAGAGAGAGAGAGAGAGAGAGAGAGAGAGAGAGGAGAGAGAGAGAGAGAGAGAGAGAGAGAGAGAGAGAGAGAGGAGAGAGAGAGAGAGAGAGAGAGAGAGAGAGAGAGAGAGAGAGAGAGAGAGAGAGAGAGAGAGAGAGAGAGAGAGAGAGAGAGAGAGAGGAGAGAGAGAGAGAGAGAGAGAGAGAGAGAGAGAGAGAGAGAGAGAGAGAGAGAGAGAGAGAGAGAGAGAGAGAGAGAGAGAGAGAGAGAGAGAGAGAGAGAGGAGAGAGAGAGAGAGAGAGAGAGAGAGAGAGAGAGAGAGAGAGAGAGAGAGAGAGAGGAGAGAGAGAGAGAGAGAGAGAGAGAGAGAGAGAGAGAGAGAGAGAGAGAGAGAGAGAGAGAGAGAGAGAGAGAGAGACACACACACACACACACACACACACACACACACACACACACGCGGGAAGTTGAATCCGGAAGGAAAAAAATTACCTCAACATTATAGAATAGCGTTGTGAGAGACGGAATCAAGTAAGTCAATAAGGTAAGCAAATAATTAAATGAAAAATATCGCACGACTAAATAGGAGAAAACATTATTCGGACTCCTTAATTGTTGATATCCTGCCAGCATCTGCATGAGTTGAAGCATAGCACAAGCATCAGCTCCCATGACAACTGCGCGAGCACAAGGTACTGCCGCGTGGGTAACGGTATGTAACTCAATCCTAAATTAAGGATTAGCTTTCTGCCAGACCTTCAAAATGGTAAACATACTCCTTAATGTGTGCAGTTACTCCTGTGTAGAACATCTAACCTGGTGTGGGGATTTCCTACCGGAAACGTGTCGTGTTTTGAGGATTTTCGTATTACGTAAGAAATATTTAAATCCTTGAAATGCAAGCTTTTATGATGTTTAATTCAAATTACACGATATAAGATCAAGCAGGTAAAAGTCACTTCTTGTATACTGATCACTGATTTATTATGAAGTGTAGATTAACATCTATACCTAATTGTAATGGCTAGCTATTTGAAATATAAATAAAGTCTGAACTAAAGTATGTACAGCGTGGAGCAGATTCAACATAAACTCTCCACTCCATAGTCACCGGGTAACTGGCACGGTAAAGAGGAGGGAGAAAAAGAAAGGTTTGAGGTCTCGCAGGTGCAGTAATGTGCTGAGGACTCGTCTTGCGATGCTTTTCTTACCCGTGAAAATACTTGCTTGAATGATCTTGAATAACAGTATGTTTAAAACAGCATGGAAGTTATGAATACGTCATTCTGTGTATGAGATAGACTATTTAAAAACTGGAAAGAAATCATGTGTTATGATCCCAAGGCCGCACAACATCTCCACTCCGCCGCCCGTGTATTCTGCCGCGCCATGGCTGCGCGGCTGCTGTGACGGCTGTGTGGAACTTAGTGCGACGTACTTTTCGGGTTTTCGTGCGGAACAAGGACGATTATGCCCTCAAAATGACCAACGAGAAGCCTGTAACATCCCGGTTGTTCACCACGTCGGTTATTGAGGGCCGGATCGAGTTAGATGAGGTAAAAATGGGCAAAGTGTGTATAAGGGCGGCATCATGGCGACTATGGGAACAGCTGATCGTGTCAACAACGACCTTTACCTTGCGTATTTTTCCTATGCTGCATCTACGTGCCTATCCCTTGCACTTAACCGGGAATATGTAAACTGATAAAGTCATACAAATCAGGCGCCATATTGATATGCCAGAATTGTATTTGCCAGCAGTGCAGTTATTATAAAGGTAAACACCCTACCTACCCTATACAAAATTTGATTCAGTCTGGTGCCACTTTTCGGCTTGCCAGGTGACCAGTTACATACTGATGCTGAAAAACCTAGTACATGGCTGTAGGACATTTTTCAACATTATTTCGAGATGAGTTCAAGTAAAGCATTTCCCTATTTCCATGAATTATATATATTAACACCCCATGTGGTGAAAATAGAATATATGGTAATTATTCAGGATTGATCTCAGTGCACTTGTTGCTAGTGTAGATTTCGGGTGATTCATGCTTGCTGCTATAGGATGGAAATGGAATTTCATCTGGGATGGACAATAAAGGTCCTGTTTCCCTGCAAGTGTGTGAGGAAAATAATGTCTCACTAAGTGGTAGTTTGGTAGAAACTTATTGCTCAGTGTCTAGGTTAGGCGGCTGCAACCACACCTAATTCCAGTGCTCATATACTTACTGTGGTCATGTGCTTTGCCTTGCATGGTGTTAGTTGGTATACAGGTGTTGGCTTTCAAAATGTGGCGTTCAAAATGTGGCGTGTATGGCCACCACTTAATTGTTACTTAAATATACTAGTTTCCTTGGAGTGCCAAAAGGTAAAGTAGATCCTTGGTTATCTTACCTATTTGTCTCACTTTGTGGGCTTCCCACCCCCAAACACATTAAGCTAAAACTTTACTGCTGCTTACCAGTCTTCCATATCATTACTGTTATTACAAGAATGAAACCAAGATTTTCTGATAGATTTTGATGCTTAGTACTGGAAATCTGCATAACTACTGCTCGTCCCCTATCATCTTTTATGGGAAAGTAGGGTTTTAGGGTGGGAGAAGCATATATTGGCCATTTATAGCACTTCGGAAAAAATTAGGTAAATATACAGAATAAGACCTTCTGCCCTTTCTTTTTTCTCTCCTTCCCTACATACTATACATAGAGTACACAACACATCTGTGAAGGTCTCAGTCGGCGCTCACCATTATTTACCTTGCAAAACGTCTTGGAAGTTATGTTATGTTAGGTTGGTTAGGTTATGTTAAGTTATGGTTAGGTTAAGGTTGTTAGGTTAGGTTACGGTTATGTTATGGTTAGGTTCGGTTATATAAGATTTTTACATTTTATTACCCAAAAGTTAGGGTTCTCAACCTAAGATTTTTTTTTTCATGATTTGGGTAATAAAATGTAAAAATCTTATATAACCGAATCTAGCCGAACCAAACCTAACCAAAATTAACCTAACTATAACATAACAACCTTGACCTAACCATAACTTTAACATAACATAACCTAACATAACTTAAAAGACATTTTGCAAGGTAAATAATGGTGAGCGCCGCCTGAAACCTTCACAGATGTGTTGAGTACACTATGTATAGTATGTGGGTAAGGAGAGAAAAAAGAAAGGGCAGAAGGTCTTATTCTGCATTTTTTAACAAAAATTAAGGTGAAAACCCAATTTTTGGGGTAAACAAATATATAAAGCTTATACAACCAAACCAGATACCTTCAACGACACAACCGTAACCTAACTCAAATTAAACTCACGTAAAAAAAACTCTTAGCGGGGGGGGGGCAACCCTCCCCAGACACCCACAACCTAACCTAAACTAAACTCGTGTAAAAAACTCTTAGCTGGGGGGAGCAAGCTCCCCCAAAAAACTCTTAATGGGGGCGGGCAAGCCCCCCAGACCACCCAACCTAACCTAACTTAACCTAAACGGAATTCACGTAATAACCTCGTAACTGGGGTGGGGAGCAAATTTAACCTAACCTAAACAGAACTCACATAATAACCTCCTAGCTGGGGGACAAGCCCTCAGACCCCCTAACCTATCACGTAATAATCATAATTAAATTACTTAATAACCTCATAGATTGGGGGGTAAGCCCCCACACACCCTTCTTCTAGCAAACCTACCGTAACCAAAGCTTTTGGTTGAAATTAAGTGTCGCTGGCTTGCCACACTCTTAGTACTTGGAGTCAAACAAGTATGTGACGAATGCACAGGTCAAATATTTCACTTGCTTTTTCTCTTAGACTTTGCAGCAAAATCTAAAATTCCGTATCAGTGCAAGTTTTCATGATGGTGGCTCTGAAAGAACTGATGATATGACCTGTCATCTACCTCGTATGTACCACAAAGCCACATAAAGAATTCTCATTGGCTAAGAATTCTGAAAGGAATACATCATAGTGACGTATAACCCAGTATACACCAGAAAATACTATTCAAAGTCAAGAAAGTGCAGTGGGCAGACTGGATTCGGTCGCGTGGACTTCAAAATTTTTTTGAAGTGTGGACTTCAACAAAAAATTTTTGAGGCACCCAACTTCAAAGACGCTTTGCCCAGTAAATAATAACGAGCACGGCCTGAAACCTTCACAGATGTGTTGAGTACACTATGTATAGTATGTAGGACCTCATATTTATATTGATACCGAGTAGTAATTATGCAGAAACACCCTTTGATGTTTTTACGAAACCCATAATGCCATTATAAAGTTTGAAGTGCCACACACTAAGTTCATTGACAAGTATTCACTGGAATTCCCTTCCCAGCATGAGCCCCCCATAACAAGTTAAGTTAGATTTAGTTTTGATATGGCTGTCACTTACCTGGTAGGCTGTGATTTGGGATTTTCCCATATAGTTTGGGATTTTCCCCTACATATTTTGCATTATTATTATTGTTCCTGAGTGTGTTTGCCTGATTTTTTTTTGTTTTTTTTTTTGATTAATTCTGGTATTTAATTCACACAAAATGAAGCATTTCCGATGGCTTACATAGTGACTAGCTATCAACCGAAAAACATAGGATTAGTAATGATTTGGCCAAGTTTTCTTTAGGAATGAGACAAATGACACGTGTTTGCTTCCTTCACCCATTAAACCCAGTTTGCTGGGAAGAAGGGAAGATTTTAAGTAAAAAAGGTTGGAGTTGCTCTCAGATTTACTGAAAGATAATAAGGCACTGAAATTTTTTTACTCATATCTAACTAGATATTGTATTAACCACTTTATATTGATAGTCCCAGATAGAATTTAGGAGAATGAAATTTGTCTGTATTTAGTCACAATGTAATAATCTCTCTTGTAGAAAGCAAATCGAGTGTAAATATGCGTGAATACTCCAAATTCTGTATTACTCTAATGTTTTGTAGTCCACTTTTACTTAATTGTTTTGAGTAGTCATAGATCATGATATACACCGTTGTATGGTGATCCAGTAGTGTAAATTCATGCCTTTAATTCAGCCATTTAATAACTTTTTTCCTTGAATAATACTTCATGGGCAGAAATAATGTATTTAATGGAGCTTAATCCCTATGTCTCACCCAGTTTTGTTAATCTAACCAAATTAAACTTAACCTTGGCATTAATGACCATAAAGGCTCCGTCACACCAGCACTTTTGCTGGTAATGTCAATGGTTTCTGTGTTTTTTTCTTGTTCTGTCATCAGCTTGTGCATAGACAAGGTATGTAATTGATAGATCTTGATAGTGTCTATTGAGGGCCAAAAGTAGTGTATCATTAGGTTGAATGACCGAGAACGGAAGAAGATGAGTATAAATATCTTTGATTTCATCTTGTGTAAATATGAAAAGAGAGAGAGAGAGAGAGAACTCTTGAACTCTTGCAATGAAGGAAAGTGATGAGATCATTAGAGCATATGAGAAGAGAATGGAAAGATGGAGTAAAGGAGTACATGCATGAAAGAGGTGTAGATAGAGAGGGAGAGCTTGAACAAGCAAGGAGTGTGTGTATGGATAGGAGAGCTGTAGGCTCTTCTGTTGTGTCCATCCACTTGAGGGACGTTTCCGGAGGGAACGATGTGTCAAACTATAGGTAGATAGTTTATTAAATCAAGAATGTTCTATATGAATATTGTTTTGCAGAAGTACGACAAAGCCTACAACAGTGTGATCAGCCTTACCCGAGGTTTAAGTGAAGAGGAATCTCATCATGCACTAAACAAAGCCTTAGATGACCGCAAGGTCCATGATGAGCTTTGCCTGGGCCTGTTAGTTAGCATTTTGGCGGACTCTTCTATTGCCTCTAGGGTGAGTGCATCTTATTCTTGATTGAGTATGTGTAGTGATGGAAAATGTATTTTGATTTAATTCCTCCAATAATTCTCTCATATTCATTACTAATCCCTTTCTGAAAGCTAAATCTTTGATAGTTTTTTCCTCCATTTCTTGAGTTGTCTTAAAAGAATTTTCAATTTATACAAATTCCAATTAGTGAATTTTCATTTAACTTTCACCATTAGAAATTATATATAATTTTTTAAGGGTTGGCATGGCATGAAAATCTGGAAGTGACAGAAACTGCTAATTGTTTAACAAAATTTGTCAGTTAACCTCTTCACATGTAATCAACTTAATTTCTTGGTTTATATCTCATTATACAGCATGAAACACTGAAAATGGATTTAAAAGTTATGGTTTGTGATTTGTAAGCACTTATCATTAGTTGGAAATAAGTTTGAATCTAGATATTAAATTAAGCTATTCCCTAAGAATATCCCAGTTCCTATTGTGTGAGCTGCTTGTCAGAAACATGAAGCAGAATTGTAAGAAATGTTAGGGAAGGGTGAAAGAAAATGGTAGACAGTGTCATTATACAATTTTTTAAACACATTCCTTTGCTTACTGTATGAAAAATATATCGGGTCAGCTGTTTGTCTCAGTTGTAGGTTTCATTTTAAGTTTTTGGCACTGATGGGCCTATGTTCTCCATAATATGGGAACATAACTCATTGCTCAGCTCCAACCAAAAAATGGTTATCTGTTCCCCATTTCTGCTCCTCTCTTCCCAAAACATGGGAGCTTAATTCACTGCTCTGCTCTATTTTTGCTTGATGCAAACATTACTTTTTTTTTCAGAAACCTATAACTATAAACTGTGGACCATTTTATTGCCTTTAGCTATTGGTAGTTAATAAGCCATTATTTTAGAAGCAAAAGGAAATAAAAAGGGAGCGAGTGATGAAAACAATTGGAAATTTGAATAGCTACTGAAAAGGTTTTAGGAGTGAATTTTAAATTGTGGAGAATGAAAGAGAGAATGGATACACAATATAACATCAAAAGAGAGGAGAGTACTAGGAAGCAGGACACAGGATATCATTATTATTAGGAATGAATTTGGGAATTAAAATAGTATAAGTTTAGGTATAGCTGGAAAGGTATATGGAGGTTCTAAAAAGATAGTGTATGTGTGAATCAGATATTTTTACTCAAGATGGTAATTAAAAAATAAAAAAGGCTAATGAAAGGGAAGAAAGTTTATGCTGGATTCATGGACCTGAAAGTGTATGACAGAATTTATTGGACAGCAATGTAGGATGTATTGAAAGTGTATAGTGTGGGTGGAATTTTGCTTAATGGTGTGAAGATTTATAAAGAAAGGGATAAAAGTGGTTGTATCTTTAGGGTGTATGTTGAAAGAAAGGACAGTGAGTATGGAAGTGCAAAAGGAACTGCAAGATAGAATAATTGTACCAAAAATCAATTATGCATATGAGATTTAGTTGGGGAATTGAAAATAAGATCAAGGATCGAAATATTGGAAATAAATTACCTGCACAACATTTAGTATCTGCAGTGATATTACATCAGGTCCAGTGGACTTATTAGGATCCATTTTTTTTTTAGATATTTATCAGGGATGGGGTCAAATACAACCTCCCAAATACAAATATATAATCAAATATGAGACTTTTAAAATGGACAATTACAAATACACGGACAAATAGGCTATTATAAAAATCTTCAAATAAAATACAAATACGAAAGCCTCAAATACAAATACAGAATTTAGTGTATTAACAAATATTGATAGCAAATACACCTAAATACAAAGACAGTATTACAACTATCATAAACTATTAAAGATTACGGTCCAAGTCTTGTGAATCTGCGCAATATTAACAGGCCTGTGTAATTCTAGCTTCTTACCATAAGGAAAACCCTTGAGGGCCCATATGGGTTTTGAGAAAACTCTAATGGGCCCCATCTTGAAATATTGGCCGAGTATATACTTTAAATTTATTTTTGTATGGTCAAAGAAAGAAACTCTGTTATGTATTTTTTTTTGCATAGAAAATAGCTGTAAAATAATAATAGATAGTGGATGAAAAAAATGTAAGAAAATTTTCACTAGTTGGCAATGCGACTTTTGGCGATCTCTCCAAACTAAAAACTACACCTAAACTAAAAACACCAAAAATGTGTGTATTTGACTGTATTTGAGCAAATACGTCAAATATCATGCTCCAAATATAAATAAAATACAAATACAGGCTTTTTCTACATGATCAAATACAAATCAAATACAAATATTCGTTTGGGCGTATTTACTAATACAAATACGTATTTGTATTTGACCCCATCCCTGATATTTACATACCTCATATACATGAATTTTGGTAAATACAAAAATGATAGCTGATAGGAGAAAAACATACAAATCATCGCCATCAACTTTGGATTTTAATAGTTATCTAAATCTCAAGAGAACATGGGTAAAAGAGATAAAAACTTGAGTATGAAGTTAAAAAACTTCCTAGGAAACCAAGAAAAATCCAAAAATGTTCTTGCCACAAATGAAGCAAAACAAACTAAAAAAATAATAATGCAGGCCCACTTTTAGATAATGATAAAACTAACCAGCAATGACAAAGGTATGGCCTCCATTCTAAATTTAATGCTCAGTAACGTCCTTACTGAGGAAAATAAAGCAGCAATCCCTAACCCGCTGAACATATTTCATGGGCCTATCAAAGATAAGCTTGATATAACCAAAATTCATGTGTATGAGGTATGTAGATATCAGGGATGGGGTCAAATACAAATACTATTTGTATTACGTATTTTTGTATATACAAATACGTATTTATATTTGACCCCATCCCTGATATTTACATACCTCATATACCGTATATTGCGGCCCTATAAGTCGAGTTTCTAAGGTAATTTTTTTTTATGGTCAAAACTAGGGGTCGACTTATGGGGTAGATATAAAATAGCAACCTTTAAATATATTTGCACCAGTAACATCAGGATACCGGAAAACTGCTACTGAACTTGGCCTAAGGGTTGTGTTTACACATGTTATTCTACTAAGCAGTTGGACACTTACCATTAGGGTTTTAAAAGTAAATATTCGTCCGATATAGTGTGTGAAACAGGTGAGTACAGTAAAAAGTAAAAACTGACTGTTTGTTTATGTTGAAATGCTTGAAGTTGGTGGTGTTTTCAATCTGTTTGAATTGTTTTATTTTCTTTACTGTAAATAAAACTTAATTTACAACCAGTACCTAGTGACTCAGGCCGATATTGGGCCAGGCTAAGTAATAGTTTAGGGGGTCGATTTTTCTGCAAGATAAACCTCTAGTACAACATTTTGGGGTCAAATTATAGAAGTCGACTAATGTGCCAGATCGACTTATAAGCCGCAATATACGGTACATGAATTTTGGTTATATCAAGCTTATTATCTTTGATAGGCCCATAAAATATGTTCAATGGGTTAGGATTGCTGCTTTATTTTCCTCAGTAAGGACGTTACTGAACATTAAATTTAGAATGGAGGCCATACCTTTGTCATTGCTGGTTAGTTTTATCATTATCTAAAAGTGGGCCTGCATTATTATTTTCGTTTGTTTTGCTTCATTTGTGGCAAGAACATTTTTGGGTTTTTCTTGGTTTTGTGGGAAGTTTTTTTAACTCATACTCAAGTTTTATCTCTTTTTCCCATGTTCTCTTGAGATTTAGATAACTATTAAAATCCAAAGTTGACTGCGATGATTTATACTTTTTGTATGTTTTTCTCCTATCAGCTATCATTTTTGTAAACACTAAATCATCCATAATGTTTTATATTTATTAATTTTTTGTGGTTTGCATGGAATATTTTGTATACCATCGATTTGAGATTACCGTATTTTGTGGCGTATAATGCACACTTTGTCACTTTAAAAAAAAAGCTATCCCTATGCGGTATATGCCGAAGGTATAAATTTGTTTTGTCTTGTCCAATAGTGACTGTAAACTTACCTTTATTATTGTTTATGATTCTTCATAGTCCATAGATGTGCTTATAATATGTTGCTATAGAATACAAAGTGAACAAATAACCATAATAAAAATATAAATATGAAGTCGGTTGAGGATTGCCCATGTCTTGTTGTTATCCAGTTTCTCCGCTGGGACTGCTGCATGTTTTGTATGACTCAGGTATACTGCTGCCAATTCAAGCAGTACAAGGCTACACCAATAATACAAATTGGGAAACTAAAATTATCTCTGTTCAATATTTACTAATTTCCTTAACCCTTAAACCGCGGGGATGTTTTGGCGTGCCTGGCCTCCCACGTGGGCATATTCATGTAAAAACATACCTCACTTCAACCTCCTGTAGCTTCTCTCCTATTAAACTCACGTTACTGAAAAAAAAATGTATCATTGTAAAGTCCATACCCTTAGCTGTCTTTTGACGTTAATTTGAACGCTATATGAGCATTATTAGAACGAGTACGGAATTCTGAAGTAGGAACTGTGAAAACACATTATAATAGACATATCAACCCTACTGGATTTCTTTTCTATTAGTACCAATAAAAAGCATCACTTTTATACCTTTTATGTGAAACACACCCGTAAAAAGCTCAAATTTCCGTTTTATTGTAAAAAATCAATGGTTAGCATTACTTGCTAAACTTAGCAATGGACCAGCATCCTCGCTAGAATGCAGCAACTGGTAGGCCTAGGGAGCGTGGGTTTGGTATTGTTTGAAAGAAATCAACATGTTTACTGGACTTGAGGACAAACTAATCAAATTGACGGCACGTTAATTCAAAAAATGCCCTGTCCACTATTGTGGACACCCGCACTTGGAGCCCACGCACCGGGTGTCCACAATAGTGGACCCCGCGGTTTAAGGGTTAAAGTAAATATGAACACAGATAATTTTATTTTCCCAATTTGTATTCTTTTGGTATACTGCTTGAACTACTGAACTACCTTACTTACCATAAATAAAACATGCAACAAACCTTATAATTAGGGTACATCTGTACTCATAGCTACACCTGCATCAGCTAGTTCATAAATTACGTACAGCATTGTCACTGATTGATAACAAAAAAACGCCAATTGCTCGTGTTTTACTCCTGTCGCAGTTCCGATTTGCGCATGCAGCCTGTTTCATGGTAAATGTAATGCACTTTCTTGACAAGGCTACGGCTTCAGCATAAAACTATTAATTTCCTTTAACAATTTCCCAAGGAGTTTATTAGCTTAGTAGGAGGGCTGCAACACCCTTACTACTGGTTACAGGACTGAAGGGAAACACATAGATTGGACTGCCAGTGATTAAACACTACCTAGCATTACAGTAACGCTTGTCTGGCACATAGTGTTTCCCTTGAATCTAGCGTTAATATAAATTGTCTTTTTAGTATGTGAAGCAATTTTTATTATATTATTATTATGTTATTATTATTATTATTATTATTATTATTATATTATATTATTATGATTATTATTATTTATTTTTTCCGTAATCATTAATGTATTACTCCCTTGTATATTTTCAGTCCATGACTGCCATTTTAATAACCCTTTATTATTATTAGCACGTTGCCCGTTTCAACTAGCCACTGTATCACCACCAGCATATCCTGCCTGTCTCCTGGTTTTGTGTAGTCCTCGTGCTCATGTTTCAGCCCAACTCTATCTTCCAACTATCACATGGCATCGGCTCTGCTAATACTTTGTCCACATAACCTGGCATTGTTCCTTCTGCCCTGGAAAAACAGCTTCACACGCATCCTTATAATACACCACCAAAAACTGGCTGCTACGGGTCGCATATCTGCTTGGCGTCCAAGTGTGACATCTCTCTTGCTCCTGTCTCAGGATTATGTCATGCTTACAGCCAAAGACAGATAAGTGCATGGGATTGCACCATGTGCGTAACATTATAATCAAAAGCATACAAATTATATCATGCCTTTATTTGATTTCATATTTTTTAAACAAAACCATAAATTTTAAATGAGAAATATGACAAACCAACTAGTACCCTAAGAATGTACCTTCACATAAGTAAAGGTTTATGTTCCTAGGTTTACGTTCTTAGGGTAGTAGAAAACATGGTGTTTGTTCATACTTCACTTCTAAATTTCATGGTTTGTGGGAAAAAAAATTATATTAAACAAAGGCATGATTAATTGTAAGCTTTGATTATAATTTTATGTACCATGATGCAATCCCCTGCGGTTCTCTGTCATCAGCTGTAAGATGATATATCCTGAAGCGGAAACAAGATGAGACACATAATTATACTTGCACCCACTGTAAAGTGGCAAAAATCCTTCCCGTTTAGGGAGAGCTACTCTGAGCCTGTCAGTCGCTTGCTGCTGATGGTTGACAGAGTTTAAGGCAATTGTGGAGGATATAGAAGCACCCTCATAAAATATTTTCATGTCTTCAAATATGAGCCGTATGCATTTCGAGTCATCCATCCCTCATCGTGGATAGACTGCTATATCACCTGTAAAGAAAAATACATCATGTAAACTGATTACTATTGTATATAATTATTATGTAACAATGGAACCTCATATCATGAACGCCTTTGCTCATGAACAACTCGTAGTTCGACGAACAAATCTTCAAACAAAACGTCTCAAGTGACAAATGTCTCGAGTGACGAAACATGCAAACAGCAATAACGTGTGCAACAAGCTGGGGAGAATTGGTGGGAGAGCGTCATGTTGTGGTGTAGCTTTTACTCTATAAACATCCCTGTTCAAATTCACTGTGCTTTCTCTTGAATGCATTGTGTTTTGTGTTATTTTTTATTTTATTATTAAATAAGCCACCATGGGGCAAAGAAGGATAGTGATAAAAGCAAAGTAAAAAAGAAATATGACCATAATCACATATAGGTGAAGAAAAGAATCATAACCAGAAATGAAAATGGTGTTGTTTATTTGATCTTGTACTCAGTTTGGTATGGCATACATAACCAATGATCTGTGCTATTCGTACAAAAAGAAATAGATGATCAAGGGAGCCAATGTTGCAAGAGGAGTGACAGTTCTTACTGAACAAAGATCACAGATGATTAAAGAAGTGGAGAAATTGCTGCTGATTTGGATAAAACCAGGAACTGTTAGCTGGTGACAGTGTTTTGATTCATTTGTGTAAAACCAAGGCGATTTTGCACCATGACCTGGTAAAAAATTACACTGGTATGAGTGCTGATACTGATGATTTCAAAGCTAGTAGAGGGTGGTTTGAGAAAATTTTAAAAAGAAGTGGCATACATAGTGTGGTGAGGCATGGAGAAGCTGAGAGGCGAACCAAGAAGCTACTAGGAATTTATACAAGTATTTAGTGACTCTGTAAAGGCTGAGGGATTTCTTCCCCAGCAAGTGTTTAACTAATGAAACCAGTGTATTCTGGGAAAAAATACCAAGAAGGACATAAATCACTCAAGAGGAGAAAGCATTACCAGGACACAAGCCAATGAAGACAGACAGACTCTTGCCATGTGGAAAGCAAGTGGGGACTTCAGGTCAAGCTATTACTTGTGTACCACTCGGAGAATCTGAGGGTGTAAGAAAACCAATGTAATGAAAAGGAAATTGCCCATTAAGGGAGGGCTAATTGTAAGACTTGGATAGCTAAGCATTTGGGAGGTAACTAACAATTTTTTATTGAATGGATTTATGAAGTCCTCCCCTAGTGTGAAGAAATACTTGCAGGAAAAATAATGCCATTGAAGTGCCTTCTTGTGATGGATAATGCACCTGCTCATGCTCCACGCTTGGCAGACCAGTGGTGGAGGAGTTAGATTATCACTGATTTGTTTCTGGTGGATTACTTATGTTTAAATTTCGCAATGATAATAAAGGGGACTACCATGATGCAATTGTTTGAGAACAATTGCCTCCAAACATTCCAGGGGGTTCCCTTATTGTGATGAACAAGTCCCCATACCACTCAAAAGTATTGAATGAGACCACAAGCACAAGTTCAAGGAAAAATGTCATAATACAATAACAACTTGGCCATGATGCATTCCACACCAAACTGGAATCAACTGTAGCAATGCAAAATCAAAAGCAGACAGATGTATGAAATCAATGTGATTGGCTGTAATCATGGACCAAAGGTGGTAAGGCTCCCACCTACCACTGTCACCTTAATCTGATCGACTTATCTGGGCACATGTAAAAATGGAAGTCAGAAAGAATAATTTTAACAACCATCAAACACGAGAAAGAGAGACAGAAACAGAGAGAGAGAGAGAGAGAGAAAAAAAAAATAAACAAACAAGACAAGAATCACAACACTCGAGGAATAAGGATTATGTCCAAAAGGACCAAAACGACTCTTACTTTCTAACGCTGCCTTGAAGCACACCAGTCAACATTCAACCTCCTGTGCATTTGGGTTGGGAAGTGCGGGTCCCTATTTTCGCCATCTTACGATGGGGCGACTATAGGCCTATGAGGTTTTTGGTGAGACTTACCCCCTTTCATATGAGGACACTGGTGTCACACTTGTGTTCTCCACCGTTGCCGGTTCAAGTTTGTCCGGGCAAGAAAGGCGCATCGATACACCGCTCCTTGCCAGTAGTAAGAATGGCGTCCAACTAAGAGCTCTTCTCGTTCCTGCTTGCTAAAAAGTAAATCGAAGAGGCACTCTGTAGTGAAGAAAGAGCATGTACACCCCATATTATCACCAAAAATGGGCACAGGAGTGCATCATACACTTTAAATTTAAAAACAATACTTTACAGTAAGTGGCAGCAACTGCGAGTGTCTGCCACAAAATTGCGGAAGTGGAGACACCAAAATATTAGTTGCCCGGAAGTTGTCTGGTCGGGCACTGCAGTTGCCTCGTGTGAAGGCTCCATTGGATAGTATGGGAGGCAACTAGTGTCCGACACCAGTGGTGGAATTCCGATATTAACCATTCATTACTGATGAATTCCCATAGTAATTCATGGAAAAGTTGAATACCCCTTAATTTGCAGTTAAACTAGCATATACAGGGGTTTATTTACATGGGTTTGTATGATTTTTATGATTATCAACGAGTCAACAAATTTTGCAACTAAACATCCATCAGTGTTGAAGCAAATAAAGCATGTAGCCTGTCTGGCACTGAATATATGTCAAAAATTATGGGGAGAGGTTCAACTGTATGTATGTATATTTGTGTATTAATAGTATGGGGGGGCACTGTCCACGATTTACAATTGGGATACGTTCCTCAAAACCTATTCATAAATTGATTGATCGTTATCAAAGTATTATTCAGTGGAATAAAGCTGGATTCACACATCACAGTGGCGTATCAGTGCCGGTCAGTTCAGTGTTAGTGAAATCCGTGACGCTTCAATGACGTCTATTCACACATATCTGTAGTGACTCCATACAGTGTGATATCAGTGATTTCCAAGATGGCAGAGTTTTCAGACGTGGAATTGGCGATGATTGCCATAATTCTTGATGAAGAGGAAGAGGCTGAGCATAAGCTGAAGAAAAGAAAGTGTGTACATGAAGAGTGGAAGAAAATAGAAAGTGAAGGAGAGATTGCTACTCTGTATAAGGAGTTAATTCAAGATGTAATAAAATTTTTCCAGTACTTCAGAATGTCAGAAAATTGTTTGGATGCGACAAATATACAGAATAGATGATTCTGAACTAATTCAATAAGTAGTTCATATTCATTTTGTTGATAAACTCACAACATTCATCCCACGTCCGTGAAAAAAAAAAAAAAAAAATATCAGTGTCGATGATATTCAACTTCATGGCACGGAACCTAACTGACACGAGAGTCAAAACAAGTACTGCACTGGACATATGTGAAGCATCAGCCAAATTTAAAGTAACAATATTTTTTCACTGACACTACGGACTGAGCAGATGCTGCACTGATATGTCACTGATATGTGTGAATGAGCCTTAAATAGGGATATATAGGGAATTATACATTCCCTTTTAAAAACCCCCATACAACATTAAATATACATACATATACATACTACATTAAAATATACATAAATAAAGGCATAATAAGATCAAATGAATAAGTTTCAGTAATTACAAGTATTATTATTAAACAACCCTTTCCTTTCCATGGAGGAATAGCGTGTTGTATATGAAATGGCATTATTATGTGAATGGGTCCAATAAAGAGGAAATAAGTTCAGAAGTGTTTTGGGTATCACATAAAATAGTATACTTTGTATGAATCGTTATTTCAACTTGTTGAGACTTCAGTGTCCTGTACTAATGAACACCCATTGCAAACAGTCCTCCCACCAACTCACCCAACACCAGCTGACTGGACTGTACAATGTCCTCTACTTTTCATTACAAAGATGCAAACCTTCTATTGTAATAGCAAAATAGCAAGTCTAACGATAGTGAATCGGGTAATAGAGAAATTTGTCTGAGTCGCCGTTCTCTGGACACCAGTCTTGGTGTTGATCTTGTAAACAATACACCTTGGTCTCGTATAGAACGTCCAATAGGTCGATAGAAGACGTTGTTTATACGAAATTGTTTCTATGTGATACATGTAGCTATGGAGAAAACGACATTGGTCGACGATCACCGAAATTGTCCCTGAAATTAATGTAAACTGCATATTATTAACAATAATTAAATGTAAATGGTTAAAAATATCAAAAAAGGTTTTCCTTAGGTCTTGATGGATGCATGAACCTCGTCTCTTTTGCGCCATATTGTCATACACTCAACCTGATAAACCCCAAATCACTTCCTATGGCTGTTCCCTCTCCTTCTCTTCCGTGCAATAACTTCCTTCTTCATATCGAAGGAGAGGCCTTCCGTTTCATAGATGCACAGCCAGGCATGTCGTGTGTCGAAGTTGGCGGTGTAGCAGCTTGAAGCGTTCAGCTAATGTAGAGTGACCGGGTGGAGGTGCCACAGGAGAATCACAGCTGGCAGCAGCGGACAGAGGCAACACACACCCGTCACTCTCCATCAGTCCTTGACGCGCTGCAGCTAGCAGTATCTCGTCTCCCGCCTCCCGTTCC
>JAPQNM010000004.1:19995865-20013365 GCA_029783475.1 Metacarcinus magister
ATATATATATAATATATATATATATATATAATAAGGTGGTAAAAGAGGTTGATGGTGTGTTAAATCTCTCGCTTGCTCTCCCCCCCCTCCACCCACCCTTACCCCCCCTCCCCACGACCCACACTACACTGAATCCCCCCCCCCCGACACCTCCCAATTTCTATTAATTATTACTATTATCTTATTTAATTATTATTAATTATTTATCTATTTTTATATATATTATTACTATATTATTCATATGAAAATAAACTCTCTTACTTTGTAGAACTACAGGTAATTCAATTTTTTCTTCGCATTCACCAACACTCAAACCGTATCATAAACATTTATATGCATTTGATTATTGCTTGCAAAATATTTCTTTCCTGAATTGTATTGCATAGCCTGACGGTGCACAGAAACTACCTCACATTTGTAGACACTACTTCCTTCTCAAGCATGTCCAGTGTGCATCTATATCATAGGGCGCACACCATCTTGTCACAAATGTGGGATTTGATTTTTGTTAAACACCATGAGGGCAGGAGGGAGAAACAACCTCTCTGATCATCTCTAGTCTAAAATACTGGTATTTTCTAGCCTGTCCAGATCGATATATCATCCATTATCCACAATTCGACTACAGAACTGGTTTTCCTAGGGGTGTATAGCCCATTCCATGTTCCAGTTCACCCAGTCAGCAACTCTCTTAGCTCGGTCTCACCGATCATAGTTATCGTGTGCGCCGCTCCTCCTTTTACATACACCATCTGGTGCCCTCGTCTCTTCCCTGCTCACCTCCTCTTTTGTGCTTTTCTCCCACCCCTTCAGCTACAATCTTCCACACAATCTCATTGCTCGGTGATCCTTAGCTTTAACATCCTCCTCCTTGATTTTCTCGTGGACTCCCTGTTAATATATTCATCCTGCTCATCCCAGATCGCAAGGTACTCCTATCTTCCATACCTAGAGTTGTCTGTGTGCCTAAACTAAGGTATACTTCCACAGAAATGGACCTCCACCACTCTCTCTCTATGGTCGTCAAGCGTGATTCATCAGCATTTACAATCTCATTTTCCTTGAGACTTTTACTACTCATGCTCAACTGCACTCCTAGCTATTTACTGATCGGCACTCTTAATCCACTGACTGTCTGGTGTTGGCCATTCGCTTGAAAAACACACATCCTCCTATTTATCTAACATTTCACTATTGATTAACCACTCTTTCCGTCCCCTTACTTTGCCATTATGCATGCACTCTTTGCTCTGCTTAGTCTGTCTTTTAGCTCACATTGTGTGCCATTGACCGGTTTTTTGACTCTAGCGCTACAATATTCATCATGAACTCACTCACTCACACTCTGAAAACAGAAGTCCCCAGGAATGGAAATAGCTGGTATATATACTATTATACAGTAAGCAACCACTTAATTATCGCATTAAGCCGTTGTCATATGTGTGTAGGTTAGGTTTAGTGGTTTCATTCATATTCCCATCAGAGCTGAATGTTTGCACACATAGTTGGGTGTGTGAGAATGTTAATGGTATGAGTGTTATTTTGTGAAGAGCTAAAATTGTTGACGTCATTCTGTCCTGGCAAGGTATAGGACTATACCAAGAGAGTATTATTGCCTGATGAGGTGTGCCTTAGGGCAGATGGCTCATCTGGTCAGAGTCCCAGAGGACAATGAGTACAGGGACCTCTACCATTACACTGCCTTGGTCACATGGCACTCTTGTTTCTGGGAGCCTTGAGCTAACCCTTTATACAAAATAATAATTAGGAGCACGGTGAGTCGTATGGTAAGCAAACAGGTTGTACTGTATGATTTTTCTTATCCTGGAATGATGAGATGTGTGTGCACTGTAGATCTAATTGTAGGAGACTGAACATTAGTGCTCATGGATCAGATAAGAAAGAAGTGTAATGTGCAGAAGGCAGTAAAGAGGATGCGAGCAGATGCAGTGTTGTCATCTGTCGTGCGCCAACTTGTGTAGGGCGTGCCGTTCTAGGCAGCTGTGCCATTCGGAGTCTGTGAACAGCAGTGCTCGAGCGGCACGCTGATTGATAGCACAAGAAGTGAGACCATTAGTCCCAGTCGAGCATTCCGTCTCGTGATAGCATACTCTGATAAATAGTCCACCACGTTTATTATTTCACCCTGTTATATAATGTTTTCCTACGAATAGCACAGTATTCAAATACTACGTAACGACACTACCATCTGTGATACGTACTCTTGTGCATTAGATGTCAGGTTGGTATTATATTGCACTTATATCTCACTATATTGTAAACATACTACAGCATGAATGATATATATGCAGCATGCGATGATTGATATAACTCACTTTGATTTCTAGCCCCACCTAGAAGCTGGACAGTATATCCCTGCTTAAGTTCAGACAAACATACTGTGACATGATGCTAGGAAAGTTGTCTGGAGCTTCCTGACGAAGACCACCAACTCCCTGACTACCTGGACGGCACAGTATTCTCCAAGGATGAGCTGTCATATGGTTGGGATATTTGCTGACTTTGTCCTAATACGAGAAGCACACCGGTACATGGTCGGCATTGTGTCTCGCATTGATGTTATGTGTTTGAATAATTCCTTATTCTGAATGTAGTGATTAGTGTGACTTTAATTATTATGTTATCGGATCAAGACTCATGAACAATAGAGTGCTAGATCTCAGGCATGAATTGTACTTGAAACCCTTAAAATAACTAAAAAGGGTTTAGTGTGGGGTGCATTAACATCAACTTTGGAAATGGCTTGATCACTCAATGCTCAAAGTGACATCCAAACATGAAAGGACATTTATAATTGGTATGTGGTAATATGACCATCATATATGAAAGGAACAAAAAATTTAATTTAAATGAGCTCATTTCAGCGCTCTTATGAATTGTTTCTTCTACTAACCTCCACAGAAATAGAAAGATTTGTATGGTATTTGCCGAGGCGTACTACCACTGTCATCGCCATTATCCCTTGTGAAAGGTGGTCTGAGTATTTAAAGATCTCTCTACTTCTCTCTCTCCTCTCTCTCTCTCTCGTCTCTCTCTCTCTCTCTCTCTCTCTCGTCACGCTTCTCATCTCGCATCTCTCCTCCTCTCTCTCATCTCTCTTTGGAGACAACTAGTGGAGGATCCACTGGATGTCTAGCAATCAGTGATGTTGTAGCTTGAGCAGGCGGTCACAGCATTGTCAGGCGCGGCCATCAGTCTGAATGCTGTCTGTCAATTCTGCAGTGAACACTCGCACTTACAAGCACTGGCAGAACACCCACTGATTGCAATGCCATAGTTGTATACTTCCAGCTCACCATCTCACTGTGGTGAGGTACAAACCCTGTTTTACTACAAACGCATGTGGAGAGCTCCGTCTGAGGCGAGCGCCGTATGGCTATTGAGTAATGTGTCACTGAATTAGAAGACTCACTGACAGTCCGCCACACCGTCATACAGCTTCTGGTGGTTCGAGACCATGATCCCTTGTGGCAACTAATCCGCTGTCAGGTTCCTGTTTGCATGGCTGCTGCGCCCCATCCTAAGATGCCCTTCCTTAGTTCTACTAACCAATACCAGGAGTGTTAGATGCCATGACCTTCACCACAGCAGGTATATGTCAGGATGTATGTCCTTGTTACTGTTTAACTTTACAGCAGTGTGCCTTCAGGATACTTTCTACCGAAAAATTAGTCAATTATCTATATATCTTGTCTATATTGGATTTTGTATCAGATTAATCTCTTCATGGTTCGAGCTGTTATACATCAGCCTTACCATATTTAGTCTTTATCATTTCATTCTGAACTCCGATTATGTCACGTACAGAGTTGTCTTCTAGTATCTACATCATCTGACCCTACTTTCAGTTTTCTGCATCATCTAGCTTTCTGGCCCGCATTTTAAGGTGATCAACTATGTCAACAGCATTGTACCTCCCTAGTCCTTATTGTAAACATTTCACAGAGCGATAAGCCACTCCGTGAATGGCTTCCTCCCATGGTCCTCGATTGTCCAAATGCTATAATATAGTTTCGTCATGACTGAACTTGTATAGCCTGTGGAAGGAGAGTTATACATGTATATATAAAACAAACAGTTACCGCCTGCGTTTTATCTCTGTATGGTCAGTGCACTAAGCTTTCTGGCGCAGGCTAGTAAACCCACTAGCCACTGTGCTCATACCATTCACACTTCAATCTCAGGGTGAAAATATGTAAATATTCTATCAGTATATATTTTTCTCTATACACTGATATGCTTTCTCGTGCAGCCGTTTGCCATTTCTTTTAAAAATCATAAGACAATCAAATACTTATATTTCTCTTGCTAATATGTCATATATTCACTCTTTTTGGCATGCACATTTGTCCTCACCTGGGAAGATAGAGATCGAATGTCTGCGTTTTTTCTTAGTAAGTCTGGGTCCAATCCATCCTACTTAGGTACAATCTTGAATGAAAATTATCTGCAAAGTTGTACTGAACAGTAAGTGTGGTTTTGGGTAAAAGCTGAATGAAATGCATAAATGCTAAGCAAAAGATGCTAGTATAGTCTAGAGACAGATGTTGTGTGTTGTGCTTTCATCACCTATTCTCAGTGATATCAGTCTTACATGCATTGTATTCTTCCTATTGATCAGTGGAGGAGCAAATTGATGTCTGTGAGAGCTCTTGACCTGTGATCCGTATGTAATCTATCCATGGCGTGGTGTACAACCTATGGCCCTCACCTAGGTGGGTATCTGCATGAGCATTTATGTATCTCCCTTGCTCCTACGCTACTGTATATATTTATTGAAAGATGATTGTAGGCCAGGTGCAGGTGAAAATTAGAACCCATTGACGTGCTTCCCTTTAAATGAGTTAACTTATTTCTGATTGTAGAGCTAAACATAAGAGAATTGGTTTTGTCAATTGTTTTCCTTGGATGTGTGAGGATAAGTGTGCTGGCAATTCAGGGCCGCTTACGAATTGGATCCCACACACATGTGAGGGAGCACTGTATAAGGGGTGTTGTGTGTAGGGATCTATAAATTGAGTTGCACACTGTATCCAGACTGTAATGGTTGTTCTAATGATTAATGTTAAAATTCGTTCATGTGGTTATGGTACACACAATGAGCATACCACCGTGCAAAGAGATTTTGTGCTTCAGCATTGCACATGCAACAAAAACTATACTATTATGATTGCTTGTTTCAGGGGACAGACTGAGGCACCTCGTCTCAGAGCAGTTGGTGCAGGACTAACGGACACTATGCATGTTCATGACCTTGGCGGGTGTACGGATGTGCCCCAGACAGTCGAAGAGAAGTAAAGAGGTTGATGCGATGTGGCTGCATGAGAGGATGGAAAGGTAGATCCATTGTATAGTGGCTGCCTCATGTTTTGGGCTCTAATTCATTCTGAAAAAAGTGGGGCATGAGATCCTATGGAAAAAAGAGAAACGAAGTTTTGGCATCATACATAAAAACTACTTAAATCTCCTATATGATGCCTTACAAGATGCACTTTTTTCCTTCAAATAGGAGAATAGCCCTTCATGCATTACATGAGGAGAGTACACGTCGGCCCCCAAGGGTGCGCTTAATGTAGTCTAACGAACACCTTTGAGCAGCACGCCTCTGAAAAACGCACATCCTTGAAGGTAATTCCTCATGGGAGGATAGTCACGATGTCGTCCGGGCCTCTAGGACTTACCTTTTTATTCGCCCACCATAAGCCCCGCAACCGACGCCGACCGAACGAAAACGACCAAATACATGATATAACTGAAAGAATATACGCGTACATCATACCACTGTGATTAAATATGATAGATACACTAGATAGATACTGTATCTGGCTTGGAAGACCATACAGTCATCTAAGACTGGAGAGGAGGCAATCCCATACTGAGAGCATGAGAGAGGAGACAGATGAGAGAGAGATGAGAGAGAGAGAGAGAGAGATAGAGAGAGAGAGAGAGTGAGAGAGTAGTGAGTGACGAGAGCGTGAGAGATGACGTCATCACAACATGGCCGCCGTACAAAAGCCTGAAGATTTCGATGCCGTATTCCGTCTTATACAGACGTGAGAGAATGAAGAAATTAGCGTAATGAAAACAGATTACTAGATAACTCAGTATAAAAATATCTCCCTTGTGCCTGCTTTTGCACTCTCTCCTATTCATCGTACTATGAAAGGATCGAGGAACACGTAACACAAGGAGATGAGTCCTGACAAGGCGATACAAACCATAACAGTCACAAGAAGAAGATGAAGATGGAGGAGAAGAAGAATTCTCACAAAATGAACAGCTTAGAGATCTGTTGAGTGCGTCTTTAAAGGAAGATGGAGGAGGGAGAGAAAGGACAATGGTGGTGGAGAGAGAGAGAACGAGACGAGAGCAGAGAGCGAGAGAGAGAGAGAGCAGCGATCGAGAGAGAGAGACGATGAGAGAGAGATGAGAGAGAGAGTGAGACGACCACCGATGGAGAGAGACTCTGCTTGCTAGTGACACTGCGTCAAGGACTGGGGAGATGCACAGGATGTGTGTTGTGCCTCTACTCCGTCTGCTGCCAGCTAGGGATTTTGCGCGCACGCTTTGATATTTTTTATCGCACCCTTGTGAACCTAAGGGCCAAAACTGAGGATACTGTTACGCCCCTGGAATTAATGTGCGCACCCTTGGTGCCCACGTAGTCCTCATACACATGTAAGCCATATTTCCCATGTAGCTTTTCAGTATCAATATCTCACATTTAACGTAATATGTACCGTAGATGATGTGTACAAACCTATGTATAGATCAGTCATCCCTTAACATTCTGTTGCTTGTTTACATTAGTATTTCCACACATGCTACTGAGGTTATACTCGTCTACTGTGTTCAGATCACTGCATATCTGTGTGACGGTTGCCAAGTATGAAGAGAGGCCATTATACATGATCTATTTTGATGTTTCTAAACCACAACTGTGAACAAATTATTGTTTTACCACGTACCTGTGCGCACGCTTAAAATAATGTGCGGATATTAAAGCCAGTACATTCGGCTATTTAACAGTGATATTATATACAAAATACTTTGTCATAGATGCAGAGGCAATGTAATTTTTTCATACTATTCGTTTAATCAAGAATATTTGTCATGTGATGATGCGATCAACCACCTGAATGGACACAGATAGAAAAGAGCTAATATTGAGAAGATAATGAGATAGGATAGAAATTTGAGGGAGACGCACGGCAACAGAAAAAGTGCTTTTGTCTTAAAAGGATGGCTTTGCTTGAACAATACAAACTAGTACAGTGTGCCGAAAGAGCAGTAGATACTATGGAATGCAACTAGGATAGGAAGAGGTGATAATAGGCAGATTGTGTATAACTGAAGATAACTGGACAACTCAGCTAGATCCGGAGACAGGCCCACACGAGGGTAGCTCAGGCCCTGTATATTACAACTAGTTAATACACCTCTGAACTGAATTCTTGTTCATATTTGGAACTATACTGTACATGTTAGGGAGTGGCGATGATTCTTTTTCTCTTAGTGTGTTTTTATATCCTGTCCCTTCATCAGTCTCTATAAATGAACTCGACTACAATTTAGTTGAATTTCGTTCATTACATATATTTCTTTGTGGGGACATTTCTAGATTGTACTAGCTGATGTATGGAGGCTACCCCGATCTTGTCTGCTGACGCGCCTCATGACCCGAGAGAGTTTTGAGGGCAAAATGGTGGTTTAGATACTTGACAGCTTATGAGCAAGTGCTGTCATAAATACATGCTGAAGGTAGCATTTCCTCACCTCCATAATATAGGTCAGTATATTATTGAAAAAACCTGCGACTACACATTGTGTTTTTTCTGTCCGTACAAGTACTCTTACATGTCTGCATTAATATATATTGTGTGACCTTGTGTCCCTCTCCAGATATAGGGATATCATAACTATGTTATTACTTTGTGTGTTGAAATATTATCATAGCGATCAACTCTACACGTTACAAAAATTTAAGTATTCACATATTATTTGTTCCCTTATGTAGATGTGATAAGATTTTCTCTAAGTTATCAGTATTCAAGGCAGAGATGATTTGATGTGAGTTGCAGTTAGGCAGCTCACATGATCCTTGGTAGTTGAAGTTCGATTCAGTAGAGGTGCTAACTTATGAGTGTGAGCTGCTGCTTTAATTACTGATGAGGTTATGGTACATCAAGGGTTTTTCATTATAGGTGTCCAGATAGTCCGAGCTGAAAATACGAGCTGTAATTTTGTTATTTATTTCTGTTTATAATTCCCTCTCCTTCTCTCTGCTATGCAGACCTTTAAACTACACGGAATGATACACATTCCCATCTCGCCTGAATTTGTGCATATCCCCTAAATTTCCACATCTACTATATACTGACCGTCATGTATTGTCATATTTACAATTGATTTCTATCAGACAATCTTTGTACATAGGGGATGATTATAGTTCTCCAAATTACAGACCACTGTTATTCCACCAGCTATCTTTGTATCACATCACACTCCACACAGCCCAGCCATTTCTAGCTACCTACCACCTGGTAGCCTTTGCATTGCTTAGATTTTAACCAAGTTCTAGGATGTCTAGGTCATCACAGATGAAGGATGGGCTTACTTCACAGGAGTTAGCACTCATATGCTCTCAAATAGTTGAAGTATTGTTTTTAAGGTTTGAGCAAATCAAGGCACAACTCATTGATGACAGTAGCGTTTTAGTATATTTGAGTGGATGCCCTCAGTTCATGCAAAGGTTACTGACACGAAGCTTGTGAATTGTGGCTAAAGATTTTCCCTGAACAAAATTAAGCGAAATTCTCCTGTCACTCATGTGTAGAAAAAAGAGTAAGAGTAGCAGCAACACATAGAGATGCGGCTCCACAGTTAAACGGTGCAAGTCAACTAAAGCCTAGCTGAACATATACTGATCTTCAGCAGCATTTTAGCTGTCAAATACTGGTGTGGTTTAATATACCCCACGAAAAACAGTACATTCTTTAATAATAGTTTAAAGGAAGCTGCAGTTGGACGATTTTGCCATATGAGAGTACTAGAAAAAAGAGACAATTGAAAGTAGGCATGAATGTCAGCTCTGATGTGAGAGGCCTGTGACGTTGAGAAGGCGACGAATGGGATGGGCATGAAAGAGAATGAGTACAGTTAATGGGAATGGAGTAAGTGCCGAGTAATCAAAGAGTCATATGGCACTGATGCTTGAGCTAAAGGGCAGATGCAGTGCAAGTGAGATATGGCAAGGAAAAATATGTGGGATGGAAGAGATGCTGAGTTATAGTGAATGAGTTGTTTAAAAGGTTTAAGCAAAAATGGATCATACTTGAAATAGAATATAGATCCAGTAGGCAGTTGCAGAGGTATTAGTTCTATGGAGCATAATATTCTTAAAGTAAATCATATGGTGGTGTGATAGATGGTAGGATAGGAGTACTGGGATCTCAGAATGCGGGAGGATCAGATGTAGGAGGTCATGTGGGCTAGGAAGGATCTGGAGAGAGGAAACTATGTAACAGATTCACGAGAGAATCCCAGGAGGATAAGTGATAGTCAAGAGGAGATGTTCTGGTAGTGTACGCGTGAGGGTGGAGGAAGAGACAGGTGTGAAGAGATCGCGTGAGAGGGAAGTCCGGGTAACGGTCACGGGTGGGGTGGGAAGTGCAGGATAAGTGTCACAGCGGTGGGCAGTGAATTTCTTCTGCTGAGCACTCAGAGCGGTCGTTATGGGACTTGAATGTGATACATGTCGAAGATGGGGAAGCGAAGTGCGCATCAATGAAAGTTTTATCTATAAACGATCAAGATATCAGAGATGGTGTCACTGGAGAACAGGAAGACAGAATGACAGCGCGAGTAAAGGTTTTCTGCATAGAAGACTGTGAGGAAGAAGTTTTCAGTGATTACGGATGAAGAGGATCAGTAGATGGTTTTTGAAGGGAATCGTGGAACACGGTTGATTGGTGTAAGAATACGGCGTGGGAGGGGAGTGAAGTTAGAAGTTGAAGGAGTAGATTGGGTGGATCACGGTCTGGTAAAGAAAAACTTTTAGTCCGGGCACGGGAGCACTCTAGGACATTGCGTGATGAAGTGAAGGTGAAGAGAGCAGAAATGGGATGAAACAAGCAGTGGAGAGGTTATTGTCGCTAGAGCTAGAGGAAGACGGTATTCAGGAGTAGGGCAGTAGACACCTGCTCATCTTGTCACTTCAACTAGATGGCTTCCACAGCTGTCTCTTCTTCATCTAAAGCTGAACTTTCGTTCCAAACCTTGCTACCACGTCTATTTAGATGATATTGGGCTTATTCCTCTACTCCTCCATCCTCTGACTACTTCATATCCCTAAAATATAGAATTCTGCATTATGTAGCGTTTTTCATGCCCTCTCTGGCCTTGATTCGTGGAAGGCTTACAGTCCAGATGGAGTCCTTCTGTGGTTCTCAAAACTGTGTCTTCTGACCTAGCTCACTGCCTTGGATCAAACTCTGCTTTCATCTGTGGCTCTACTCCTACCTATCCTTCTGATGGAGTTGCTCACATTCAACCTGTCCCTAAAAGGATGACCTCTCCAATCTTCTAACTACCACACTATAGCTTTGATTTCCTGCTTTTCTAAAACCTTTGAGTCCGTCCTTAATAAGATAGTGAGGCATCTATCAGCTCACCAACCTTCTCTCTGATTGCCAGTATAGTTTCCGTAAAGGCCGGTCTACTGGTGATCTTCTTGCTTTTCTAACTGAATCTTGGTCATCCTCTTTTAGGGACTTCGGTGAAACCTTTGTTGTCAGCTTTGAAATATTGAAGCCTTCGATAGTCTGCATAAATCTTTAATTTCTAAACTACCCTCCTACGGATTCTATCTTCTCTCTGTACCTTCATCTCCAGTTTCCTTTCTGACCGTTCTATTGCTGCTGTAGTGGACGGTCACTGTTCTCCTCTAAAACTATAACAGTGGTGTTCCTCAGGGTTCTGTCCTATCGCCCACTCTCTTTCTATATTCATCAATGATCTAAATTTGACTCAATGCCCTATACACCTTGCATTTTTCAACGTCGTACAACAGACGCCCAAGCAACAAGAATTAAGTGATTCAAGGCGAGATGCTATAAGACGCCTAACTTCTGATCTTTCGCTAGTTTCTGATTGGGGCAGAGCAAACCTGGTTCTGTTCAATGCCTCAAAAACTCAATTTCTACAACTATCTACTCGACATAACCTTCCAGATACTATCCCTCTTCTTCAATGACACTCAACTGCCCCTCTCCTCCACATTAACACACGCGGTCTATCCTTTGATAAAAATCTAAACTGGCAATTTCATATCTCTACTCTCTGCTAAATCAGCTTCCAAGAAGTTAAGTGTCCCTATGGCATCTGCATCCATTTTTCTCTCCTCCCAGTGCTTGCTCTGTACAGGGCCTTATCCGCCCATGTATAGAGTATGGTTCTCATGTCTGGGGGTGTTCAACTCTCACAGTTTTACTAAACAGGGTGGAGTCTAAAGCTTTTCGTCTCATCAACTCCTCCTCTCTGACTGACTTTAAGTCACCAACGCAATGTTGCATCTTTATCTATCTTCTACCGATATTTCATGCTAACTGCATGCCTCCACCCCTCCCGTGGGCCTCACTGCACAACCTTTCTACTTCTTCTCATCCCTATTCTGTCCATCTTTCTAATGGAAGTTAACCAGTATCTTCCTTCTTTCGTCCCTTACACTGGTAAAACTCTGGAACTCTCTTCCTTTCTGTTTTTCCACCTGCCTATGACTTGAACTCTTCAAAGAGGAGCGTCAAGACACCTTTCACACTAAAATGACCTCCAAACCCGATTCTATTTCTCCTACTGTCCTTTTTTACAGGGTCTAGTGACAAGCGGGATTTTTCTTAATGTATTTTTGTTGTCCTGTGGCCAGTACCCTTTTAATCAGTGAATTAGTGCATTACATTATAAATACATATATAAAAGTAAGTATTTTGTCAATTCAATGATCTATCATAATTATCAAGTTAAACACTTTAATGTGTATGATCTGTAATTCTTCAATTTTCTCTCTTAAGAGACTGTCATCTCCGTTCAATATTGTCAGTCATTCGGTTCCTTCTTGTTTGCTGTGTTTTCTTCCCTATCCTCTCCCCTAGTAGTGGGTGATGGTGGGAGACTCTCCAGAAGCATGATGAGAGCAGCGTTTCATTGCCACAGCAGTTGTGTATGCTGGGCTAATTGGAGGTTGTGTTGAGGCAAGTACTGATAGCTTTTACTACCTCTATCTGAAGAGGAAACAAATGAGAAAAACTAACAATTTTTAATCAAATAAGTAATGTAAATGGACACTGCAAAGTGTCCAGCATTTTATGTTCAATAAAATGGTCCAAAAGTGGCCAAACAGGGCTGCTTATATATACAAGAACTGATTATTCTCAATCTTTCATTTTAAAGAAATTATATCTATCTATCAATATGCCAGGTTGTTATTCACCTAAAGGCAGGTAGCCAAGACAAGGCATGCACCATACATAATTAAGGAAAACAAGATTCACTGTTGGAAGGACCGTTTGATCCACCTGGATTCATATAATTTTATGCAAGATGTGAATATACCAAAACCATGGTGAGACACAGAGAATTAGCATAGAACGCAGACGAGGATTGAGATGAGGGGTTAAAGTTAGATGTGAGTGGATGATAAAAAATCATGTTGAAAAGTTATTGGATAGAATGAACGACACTGAGTCAAATTTCATATGACACTTGGAAAAAAAAGTGATTTGAAAACTATTATAGAAACCTCAAGAAGGTAAATGATGAGAGGGTAAAGGAGATTGAAAAATTGAAGAGTAAAAATAGGGGAGTAGAGATGAGTGGATGAAAAAATCACTTGAGAAGTATTTGAGAGGTTGACATCAATCATCATTGGGGCCACATGCCAAGGGGACGCCCACCCTTTGACGCCAACCCCGGTGATTATCTTGCAGGCCACCTTCCATACTAAAGTATTCCCTACAAGAAGCATCGACTTGCCCCAGTCACAAACCTCCAACATTAAAGCACTATTGAATGAAAGAAGAAAATTGTATGCAACAAAAAGTGATACAAAAAAATAAATAGGAAACTATTAGATGGCAAATGTTCATATAAGGTTTAAATAGAAAATTTATTCAAATCAAATAATCAAAAGATGCTTGGAATGGGGTAAAATTATTATGTGGATCTAAAAGAAAAGACCATTACTAGACACCAAAAGTATGTAAATGACTTGAACTCTTTATGCTAGGTTTGATTTGATGTCCATGATTTTAATGTAGAATTTGAAAATATAATGTCATGTTAAGAACACTGATGTAGAAACGATATGTATAACCCACGAAGATACACTGAACTCTCTGAATGTATACTACAAGATGAAAGGCAGTGAGGCCACATAACATTGGTCCTAAACTACTGAAAACCTGTGCAGAAACAACTTGTTGTCCATTTTGTAAACTTTTCCAAGACTCACTTGATCAGAGTACAGTACCGAATGTATGTAAATGTCGGATATCATTTCTGTAGACACAAAACAACCACTCAAGAGTTTAATGATTAACGACCCATAGCCTAACTTCATTATAGTTAAAGTTGGAGCACAATGTAAAGAGATACTTTATGAAAACACAAATCCTGTAGAGATAAATTTCAGCTGTCTATTGTTAGGTTACACTATCAGTGTTCAGGATGCAGGGTAACAACATTTCACCAAATATGCGAACATTTAGAAACACGAAATGCACAGTTAGAATTATATTTGTAGATTTTAGCAGCACTTTCAATACAATTCAGCAACTTATTAGAAATGAATGTAAACAGTAACTTAATTTTGTGCTCTATAATTATCTTCGGAAAGACACCAATATACTAATTAAGAATGTTAAATCTAATAGTGTAACTATAAATACTGGGGCTCCCCAGGGATGTGTTCTGATACTGTTGCTTTTTTTACCTTGTATACAAATAACTGGAAAAGTAACTACCCTAGTTGCTTCATAAGTAAACATGCAGACGGACACTGCAATTGTAAGTGAAATCAAAAACAAAACTCAATGAGTTTTGGCTCAAGTTAATAGTTAGTTATTTAGTTAATGCAAAAAGGAGCAAGCATCAGACATCGAGATCATATGGTGCTATGTTAATCTAAAAAAGGTACCTCTTCATTCCTCTAACACCTTTCCTATATCATTGATCCTGGACTTCATCTGTCTCTATTACTCCACTCTACAGTAATCTTGGACCCTAAATATTTAAAGTATCAACATCCTCAAATCATTCACATTTAAGGCAACATTCATCCTTCTACCACCAACCCAAAGTGCATTTCATATTTAACTCGTATCTCATTCATCAAATTCCTCTTCCTACAGTCGTCCAAATTCTCTTACCAACTGACACAATTTGTCCTCCGAATCCACACTAAAACCATATCATCCGCAAACAGTAGGTTGATTTATCTTCCACTGCCCCTCCGTTTCCAAGCCCATTGCCGTTGTGAAGGGGATTAGGGACCAGAGATTGAGTTTGATGTGGCGAAGCCTCAGACTTCAGCCTCTGGTCCAACCAATTTTTGCTTGGCTTTTTTCTCTTTCTAGCTTTGCTTCCTCTGTTTTCATCTATCTTTTCTTTTTAACCTCTCACTATCCCCTATTTCCTAAAGTGTGAGAACCGTGCCGGAGAGGATGAAAGGTTAACAAGAAGTTCAGTCATGAATGCCGAGGGTGCATGGCACAGTATACCTCCCTTTTTCAATTGCCCTTACTCTCCATGGGGGTTATGGGAGCAGACCAATTATATCCCAACTTAAACTCGGCTCACCATGGCCAATTATCAAAATTTTAATCGAACTGGTGCACTGAATGCACCTCAAAAATTTCATCCCCCCCGACTTTCCTGGCGTTGACAAGGATATGCCTCTGACCATGGCTCTGAAACTCCTCTAACCACTCACCTATCAACTCCTCCCTCTTTTACCTATTCTCAAACACCAAACACCAATCCCTACTTCTACATCTGTATCTCCTCCAGTATAACCACCTTTGAACAATATATACTACCAAAAAGTAAAACCACTCACCAACTCTCCACCGGCCTTTCCTCTCCTATAAACTCAGACTGTTCCATCCTTCCTCACCCATGCCCACGCCCATCCACTACCACACTAATCACCTTCCTTTATCTATGCTCTTTAGCCTTGCCGATGGAACAAATACTTCCATATCCCTGCTCATTCTCCATACTCAAAAACACTTTCCAATTTCAGTGCATCAAAGACAGTGGGAGGGTAACCTCCACACATGACCTGGCAAATCTCACCTAGTCATTGTTGACTCGGAATCCGAGCTGAAGCAATGCTCACGTCTAAAAGACCTTGATGGGAAACCATTCCGTGTCCCTGACACCCAACACTACACTTGTACAGGAAGTCCTTGCTATACGATAGTTCAGTTTACGTTAATTCACAGATACGATACTAGCCAATTAGTACCCTTTTTTGATTTACGATACTTGATTCACAGTTAACGATATTAAAAAAAGGCGCCAAAATCAGCGTGACGAGTTGGGCGTGCAAATCAGCGTGGTGGCGCATGCAGCCACACGCCGCTATGCTACATGCGCCAACTCCGACAACTAGTTCATTCCGTCCACCATTACAAAACACAGTGAAACCTTGTGCCAAACAATCCACGATCTCGACGTTCTTCAACATGCAGCCCATCAACATCAGCTGGAACCATCCACTTCAACAGAGCAATCAACTTCAGGTTTTGAATTGCCCGCCTCTCCCTCGAACTCTGCCTCACCCCTACGTCGCCCGCCTCAGATGATTGACATAATTATATGTCTTTTCTTTATTTTCTTATTATAATTCAATTTGTTTATTTTTACACTAAGGTATGTCTTTATGTATGTATCTGAACCTGAAGGAGTGACTTGGCAATGTGCTGGAACGCATCCCTATCTAATACATATGTAACAATGGGTCGGTATACGATATTTCGTTTACAATAGGGTTCAAGGACGCATACATATCGTAAAACGAGTACTTCCTGTACTGGTCCGTTATCATTCCAATGAAATCTGCCCAGATGGCGTCAGTTGGTCTGACTGTTCTCCTGAACTACTGAACTGATTGCAGATGAACATGATATCACTCATGTGTCCGCTTACCATTATCCTCGTGGCCGTTCGCAAACATCCAGTAAATATTGCAAGAATTGCATTTAAAGGACAAGACTTCCAGACAGGGTATATAAGGTGGAGCCTTCATAATGGTTAAACCTTAACATTCCCTCCCACGTCAGTGCCAAAACTGCTGGAGATTCGGACATCCAGCAAAATACTGTAGATCCACTGCACGTTGCCCTCCTGTGCCTTACCTGGCCATACCTGTATAAACTGCTCTTCAACAATAAACATCTGTGCAACTGCACCAAGAAACATAATGTCATTCTTTAGAGGCTGCTCTGTTTATAAATTACTTCTATAACATCTACCTTTGATTCCTCTACCTCGTCCTAAGTCCATTACTCCTATCCTACCATTATCACAACTCGTTCCTCAATCCAAAATCCTTCATGCCCAGATACTGCCCTTCCTTCTACAACTCCTACTTTTTTATTATTCAATGATGTCCATTCCCACTGGAATATGTGATCCCCGCAACCTAACCCATAGAAATTACCTCTGCTAACATAATTTCCTTCCTACAACAAATACACATCCTTCATTTGATCTAATCCTGACTTAACAGATTGTCTCTCTCCCTCCCATAATTTCCTACACACTCTACTATACCGTCTACCTTTTAGCATTAACATAGCGCCATATGACTAGATGTCTGGTGCTTGATCCTTTTGCATTAACTAACTAACTATCTTCCACTCTCTATCATCAGATTACCAACTCAGATCCCTACCTACATTCCTGCATTGAAACAACCATGGTGCAGTGGTTAGCATGTCTGACTACGAATCCACTGACACGAGTTTGATCCCGATGAGGGCGTCAGCGCACAGCTCACCCAGCTGTTCATACTCCCAAACAGATTGGTTGATAATGGGTACCTAGAGACACCTGGGAAAGGTAAACTAAGGAAACCCAGATGTCACAGTGGCCCTGTGTAACAGAATATTTTCCACCACATTCTTAAGAGCCGATGTGACAGGAGAGAGCGCCTGCAGCTACACACTGCTATAGCGTATGCCCTCACTTTACCTTACATAGTGACATCACACATCCCTGACGTAGTCCTACTTGAATAGGAAACCACTTGCTCACACCATTTCCAACTCTTACACATGCTCTATTAGTCACACAAAAACTTTTCACACTTTTAGCAGTCTGCCACACTAGCCACACACAATTGTAGACAATCCTATCTTCCCACTGCGCTACAGTCACTGTGGAACACCTTGTGCGCCAGACTAAACTTTCACCTCAC
>JAPQNM010000004.1:20018365-20058365 GCA_029783475.1 Metacarcinus magister
TGGTCTTAAAATCAAGGATGTTCTTTGTTTACATTAATTATCCTGAGGGATGTACATGGCAGAAGAGTCTCCATTTAATCATATCAACCTTTCTATTCCTCTTACTCAAGATGTTGGCCAGGGCAGAAAAATCTTCGTTTCTCCAAAGTTTTGGCATTTCTTCATTTTGGGGTTAAGGATCCATCTGTTATCTCCCTCCAGTATTAGATCACTCTGTTTATCCACTTCATTGGTAGCCTCCTCTGGTATTTCGTCCTTCAACTTCACTCATGTACATTCCTTACATTCATAACCTCCATGACCTATGACTCTCTCTCTCTCTCTCTCTCTCTCTCTCTCTCTCTCTCTCTCTCTCTCTCTCTCTCTCTCTCTCTCTCTCTCTCTCTCTTTTAATTTAAACATTCTTTCTTTTATTCTTTTATTATTCAAGCTTGTTACATAGGTTACAGTAAAGTGCTAAAATCCTGGTTGGGATGCCAAGGACTATTTATTGCTATGATTTTGAAATATATTTTTACTTATACAATCTTGAAAAAAGATCTATTTACAAAGATGGTTCAACTTACAGCCAGACATGATACATGATTGGAAGACATGCAGAGAAGTGGGTGAGGTGAAAGTTAGTCTGGCGCACCAAGGTGTTCCACAGTTGACTGTAGCGCAGTGGGAAAGATAGGGATTGTCCTACAATTGTGTGGGCTAGGTGGCAGACTGCTAAAAGGTGTGAAAAGTTTTTGTGTGACTAATAGAGCATGTGTAAGAGTTGGAAATGGTGTGAGCAAGTGGTTTCCTATTCAAGTAGGACTACGTCAGGGATGTGTGATGTCACTATGTAAGGTAAAGTGAGGGCATACGCTATAGCAGTGTGTAGCTGCAGGCGCTCTTCTCCTGTCACATCGGCCTTTAAGAATGTGGTGGAAAATATTCTGTTACACAGGGCCACTGTGACATCTGGGTTTCCTTAGTTTACCTTTCCCAGGTGTCTCTAGGTACCCATTTATCAACCAATCTGTTTGGGAGGATGAACAGCTGGGTGAGCTGTGCGCTGACTGCCCTCATCGGGATCAAACTCGTGTCAGTGGATTCGTAGTCAGACATGCTAACCACTGCACCATGGTTGTTCAATGCAAGAATGTTAGGTAGGGATCTGAGTTTGGTAAATACTGATGATAGAGAGTGGAAGATAGTTAGTTAGTTAATGCAAAAGGATCAAGCACCAGACATCTAAGGTCATATGGCGCTATGTTAATCTAAAAGGTAGACGGTATAGTAGAGGTGATGGTTAGGCAAATTATGGGAAGGAAAGAGCAATTAGTTATAGATTAGATCAAATGAAGGATGTGTATTTGTTGTAGGAAGGAAATTATGTTAGCAGAGGTAATTTCTATGGGTTAGGTTGCGGGGATCACATATTCCAGTGGAGAATGGACATCATTGAATAATAAAAAAGTAGGAGTTGTAGAAGGAAGGGCAGTATCTGGGCATGAAGGATTTTGGATTGAGGAACGAGTTGTGATAATGGTAGGGATAGGAGTAATGGGATTAGGAGAGGTAGAGGAATCAGAAGTAGATGTTATAGAAGTAATTTATAAACAGAGCAGCCTCTAAAGAAGACATTATGTTCTTGGGTGCAGTTTGCACAGATGTTTATTGTTGAAGAGCAGTTTATACAGGTATGGCCAGGTAAGGCACAGAGAGGGCAACGTGCAGTGGATCTACAGTATTTTGCTGGATGTCCGAATCTCCAGCAGTTTTGGCACTGACGTGGGAGGGAATGTTAAGGTTTAACCTTATAGAAGGCTCCACCTATATATACCCTGTCTGGAAGATCTTGTCCTTTAAATGCAATTCTTGCAATATTTACTGGATGTTTGCGACGGCCACGAGGATTAATGGTAAAGCAGGACACATGAGTGATATCATGTTCATCTGCAATCAGTTCAGTAAGTTCAGGAGAACAGTCAGACCAACTGACGCCATCTGGGCAGATTTCATTGGGAATGATAACGGTACCAGTACAGGAAGTACTCGTTTTACGATATGTATGCGTTCCTTGAAACCCTATTGTAAACCGAAATATCGTATACCGAACCCATTGTTACATATGTATTAGATAGGGATGCGTTCCAGCACATTGCCAAAGTCACTCCTTCAGGTTCAGATACATACATAAAGACATACCTTAGTGTAAAAATAAACAAATTGAATGTAAATAATAAAGAAAATAAAGAAAAGAATATAATTATGCAATCATCTGATGCGGGCGACGTAGGGGGTGAGGCAGAGGTCGAGGGAGAGGCGGGCAATTCAAAACCTGAAGTTGATTGCTCTGTTGAAGTGGATGGTCCAGCTGATGTTGATGGGCTGGCATGTTTGAAGAACGTCGAGATCGTGGATTGTTTGGCACAAGGTTTCACTGTGTTTGTAATGGTGGGACGGGAATGACTAGTTGTCGGAGTTGGCCGCATGTAGCATAGCGGCGTGGTGGTGCTGCATGCGCCACCACGCTGATTTGGCCACGCCCAACTCGTCACGCTGATTTTGGCGCCTTTTTTTAATATCGTAACTGTGAATCAAGTATCGTAAATCGAAAAAAAGGGTACTAATTGGCTAGTATCGTATCTGTGAATTTAACGTAAACTGAACTATCGTATAGCAAGGACTTCCTGTACAAGTGTTGAGTTGGGTGTCAGGGGACACGGAATGGTTTCCCATCAAGGTCTTTTAGAGTGAGCATTGCTTCAGCCTCGGATTCCGAGTCAACAATGACTAGGTGAGATTTGCCAGGTCATGTGTGGAAGGTTACCCTTCCCACCTGTCTTTGGATGCACTGAAATTGGAAAGTGTTTTTTGAGTATGGAGAATGAGCAGGGATATGGAAGTATTTGTTCCATCGGCAAGGGCTAAAGAGCATAGATAAAGGAAGGTGATTAGTGGTAGTGGATGGGCGTGGGCATGGGTGAGAGAAGGAGGGAACAGTCTGAGTTATAGGAGAGGAAAAGGCCGGGGTGGAGAGTTGGTGAGTGGTTTTACTTTTTGGTAGTATATATGGTTCAAAGGTGGTTATACTGGAGGAAGATACAGATGTAGAAGTAGGGATTGGTGTTGGTGTTTGAGAAATAGGTAAAAGAGGGAGGAGTTGATAGGTGAGTGGTTAGAGGAGTTTTCAGAGCCATGGTCAGAGGCATATCCTTGTCAAAGCCAGGAAAGTCGGGGGGGATGAAATTTTTGAGGTGCATTCCCCAGTGCACCAGTTCGATTAAAATTTTGATAATTGGCCATGGTGAGCCGAGTTTAAGTTGGGGATATAATTGGTCTGCTCCCCATAACCCCCATGGAGAGTAAGGGCAATGAAAAAGGGAGGGTATACTGTGCCCATGGCACCCTCAGGCCATTCATGACTGAACTTCTTGTTAACCTTTCATCCTCTCGGCACGGTTCTCACACTTTAGGAAATAGGGGATAGTGAGAGGTTAAAAAGAAAAGATAGATGAAACAAGAGGAAGCAAAGCTAGAAAGAGAAAAAAGGCCAAGCAAAAATTGGTTGGACCAGAGGCTGAAGTCTGAGGCTTCGCAGCATCAAACCTCAATCTCTGGTCCCTAATCCCCTTCACAACGGCAATGGGCTTGGAAACGGAGGGGCAGTGGAAGATAAATCAACCTACTGTTTGCGGATGATATGGTTTTAGTGGTGGATTCGGAGGACAAATTGTGTCAGTTGGTAGAAGAATTTGGACGACTGTAGGAAGAGGAATTTGAGTGAATGAGAATACGAGTTAAATAATGAAATGCACTTTGGGGTTGGTGGTAGAAGGATGAATGTTGCCTTAAATGGTGAATGATTTGAGGATGTTGAATACTTTAAATATTTAGGGTCCAAGATTACTGTAGATGGAGTAATAGAGACAGATGAAGTCCAGGATCAATGATATAGGAAAGGTGTTAGGAGGAATGAAGAAGGTACCTTTTTTAGATTAACATAGCACCATATGATCTCTGATGTCTGATGCTTGCTCCTTTTTGCATTAACTAAATAACTAACTATTAACTTGAGCCAAAAACTCATTTGAGTTATTGTTTTTGATTTCACTTACAATTGCAGTGTCGTCTGCATGTTTTACTTATGAAGCAACTAGGGTAGTTACTTTTCCAGTTATTTGTATACAAGGTAAAAAGCAACAGTATCAGAACACATCCCTGGGGGAGCCCCAGTATTTATAGTTACACTATTAGATTTAACATTCTTAAATTTAGTATATTGTTGTCTTTCCGAAAGATAATTATAGAGCCACAAAATTAAGTTACTGTTTACATTCATTTCTAATAAGTTGCTGAATTGTATTGAAAGTGCTGCTAAAATCTACAAATATAATTCTAACTTGTGCATTTCGTGTTTCTAAATGTTCGCATATTTGGTGAAATGTTGTTAACCCTGCATCCTGAACACTGATAGTGTAACCTTAACAATAGACAGGCTGAAATTTATCTCTAAAAGGATTTGTGTTTTCATAAAGGTATCTCTTTACATTGTGCTCCAAACTTTTAACTATAATTGAAGTTAAGGCTATGGGTCGTTAATCATTAAACTCTTGAGTGGTTGTTTTTGTCTACAGAAATGATATCCGACATTTTACATACATTCGGTACTGTACTCTGATCAAGTGAGTCTTGGAAAAGTTTACAAAATGGATCAACAAGTTGTTCTGCACAGGTTTTCAGTAGTTTAGGACCAATGTTATGTGGCCCACTTGCCTTTCCATCTTGTAGTATACATTTCAGAGAGTTCAGTGTATCTTCGTGGGTTATACATATTCGTTCTACATCAGTGTTCTTAACAATTGACATTATATTTTCAAATTCTACATTAAAATCATGGACATCAAATCAAACCTAGCATAAAAAGAGTTCAAGTCATTTACATACTTTTGGTGGGTCTAGTAATGGTCTTTTCTTTTTAGATCCACATAATAATTTTACCCCATTCCAAGCATCTTTTGATTTATTTGATTTGAATAAATTTTCTATTTAAACCTTATATGAACATTTGCCATCTAATAGTTTCCTATTTATTTTTCTTTGTATCACTTTTTGTTGCATACAATTTTTCTTCTTTTCATTCAATAGTGCTTTAATGTTGGAGGTTTGTGACTGGGGCAAGTCGATGCTTCTTGTAGGGAATTACTTAGTATGGGAAGGTGGCCTGCAAGATAATCACCGGGGTTGGCGTCAAAGGGTGGGCGCCCCTTGGCATGTGGCCCCAATGATGATTGATGTTCATCCTCTCAAATAACTTCTCAAGTGATTTTTTCATCCACTCATCTCTTACTCCCCTATTTTTACTCTTCAATTTTTCAATCTCCTTTACCCTCTCATCATTTACCTTCTTGAGGTTTTCTATAATAGTTTTCAAATCACTTTTTTCCAAGTGTCATTTATTGAAATTTGACTCAGTGTCGTTCATTCTATCCAATAACTTTTCAACTGATTTTTTCTACATCCACTCACATCTAACTTTACCCCCCTCATCTCAATCCTCGTTCTGCGTTCTTATGCCTTAATTCTCTGTGTCTCACCATGGTTTTGGTAATATTCACATCTTGCATAAAATTATTGAATCCAGGTGATCACAACGGTCCTTCCAACAGTTGAATCTTGTTTCCTTCAATTATGTATGTATGCATGCCTTGTCTTGGCTACCTGCCTTTAGGGGAATAACAACCTGGAATATTGATAGATAGATATAATTTCTTTAAAATGAAAGATTGATGAATAATCAGTTCTTGTATATATAAGCAGCCCTGTATTGGCCAACTTTTGGACCATTTTATTGAACAATAAAATGCTGGACACTTTGCAGTGTCCATTTTACATTACTTATTTGATTAAAAATTGTTAGTTTTTCTCATTTGTTTCCTCTTTCAGATAGAGGTTAGTAAAAGCTATCAGTACTTGCCTCCAACACAACCTCCAATTAGCCCAGCATACACAACTGCTGTGGCAATGAAACGCTGCTCTCATCATGCTTCTGGAGAGTCTCCCACCATCACCACTACTAGGGGAGAGGATAGGGAAGAAAACACAGCAAACAAGAAGGAACCAATATGACTGACAATATTTGAACGGAGATGACAGTCTCTTAAGAGAGAAAATTGGAAGAATTACAGATCATACACATTAAAGTGTTTAACTTGATAATTATGATAAGATCATTGAATTGACAAAATAATATACTTTTATATATTGTATTTAGTAATGTAATGCACTAATTTCACTTTTTTTTTGGGGGGGATTAAAAGGGTACTGGCCACAGGACAACAAAAATACATTAAGAAAAAATCCCGCTTGTCACTAGACCCTGTAAAAAGGACAGTAGGAGAAATAGAATCAGGGTTTGGAGGTCCATTTTAGTGTGAAAGGTGTCTTGACGCTCCTCTTTTGAAAGAGTTCAAGTCATAGGCAGGTGGAAAAACAGAAAGGAAGAGAGTTCCAGAGTTTACCAGTGTAAGGGACGAAAGAAGGAAGATACTGGTTAACTCTTCCATTAGAAAGATGGACAGAATAGGGATGAGAAGAAGTAGAAAGTGTTGTGCAGTGAGGCCACGGGAGGGGTGGAGGCATGCAGTTAGCATGAAAATAGCGGTAGAAGATAGATAAAGATGCAACATTGCGTTGGTGACTTAAAGAATCAGTCAGTTAGAGGAGGAGAGTTGATGAGACGAAAAGCTTTAGACTCCACCCTGTTTAGTAAAACTGTGAGAGTTGAACACCCCCAGACATGAGAACCATACTCTATACATGGGCGGATAAGGCACCTGTACAGAGCAAGCAGCTGGGAGGAAGAGAAAAATGGATGCAGATGCCATAGGACACTTAACTTCTTGGAAGCTGATTTAGCAAGAGAGAGATATGAAATTGCCAGTTTAGATTTTTATCAAAGGATAGACCGCGTGTGTTTAATGTGGAGGAGAGGGGCAGTTGAGTGTCATTGAAGAAGATGGGATAATTATCTGGAAGGTTATGTTGAGTAGATAGTTGTAGAAATTGAGTTTTTGAGGCATTGAACAGAACCAGGTTTGCTCTGCCCCAATCAGAAACTAGCGAAAGATCAGAAGTTAAGCGTCTTATAGCATCTCGCCTTGAATCACTTAATTCTTGTTGGCTTGGGCGTCTGTTGTACGACGTTGAAAAATGCAAGGTGGATAGGGCATTGAGTCAGATTTAGATCATTGATGAATAATAGAAAGAGAGTGGGCGATAGGACAGAACCCTGAGGAACACCACTGTTAATAGTTTTAGAGGAAGAACAGTGACCGTCCACTACAGCAGCAATAGAACGGTCAGAAAGGAAACTGGAGATGAAGGTACAGAGAGAAGGATAGAATCCGTAGGAGGGTAGTTTAGAAATTAAAGATTTATGCCAGACTATCGAAGGCTTTCAATATTTCAAAGCTGACAACAAAGGTTTCACCGAAGTCCCTAAAAGAGGATGACCAAGATTCAGTTAGAAAAGCAAGAAGATCACCAGTAGACCGGCCTTTACGGAAACTATACTGGCAATCAGAGAGAAGGTTGTGAGCTGATAGATGCCTCACTATCTTATTAAGGACGGACTCAAAGGTTTTAGAAAAGCAGGAAATCAAAGCTATAGGGTGGTAGTTAGAAGGATTGGAGAGGTCATCCTTTTTAGGGACAGGTTGAATGTGAGCAAACTTCCATCAAGAAGGATAGGTAGAAGTAGAGACACAGATGAAAGAGTTTGACCAAGCAGGGAGTTAGGTCAGAAGCACAGTTTTTGAGAACAACAGAAGGGACTCCATCTGGACTGTAAGCCTTCCAAGAATCAAGGCCAGAGAGGGCATGAAAAACGTCATAATGCAGAATTATAATTTTAGGGATGAAGTAGTCAGAGGATGGAGGAGTAGGAGGAATATGCCCAATATCATCTAAAATAGAGTTGGTAGCAAAGGTTTGAACGAAAAGTTCAGCTTTAGAGAAAGAAGAGACAGCTGTGGAGCCATCTAGTTGAAGTGAAAGATGAGGCAGGTGTCTACTGCCTACTCCTAATACCTCTTCCTCTAGCTCTAGCACAATTACCTCTTCCACTGCTTCATCCCATTTCTTGCTTCTTCACCTTTCACTTCCATCACCAATCCTATAGTTGCTTCAGTGCCAGTGACTAATAATTTTTCTTTACCAGACCCTGACACCCCAATCTCTACTCCTTCAACTTCTAACTTCACTCCCCTCCCACGCCGTATTCTTACACCAATCAACCGTTGTTCCTATGATTCCCTTCAAAAACCATCTACTGATCCTACTTCATCCTTAATCACTAAAACTTCTTCCTCACAGTCTTCTATCAAGAAAACCTTTACTCTCGCTGTCTTCTTTCTTCCTTCTCCTAGTGAAACCATCTCTGATATTGAAGCCTTTATAATAAAACCTTTCATTGATGCCTCACTTCCTTCCCCATCTTCTACATTATCACATTCAAATTCCCATAACACCCTCTGTGTTCCAGCAGAAATTCATGCCCCACCCTGTGACCTTACCCTGACTTCCCTACCCCCACCCCGTGACCTTACCCTGACTCCCCTACCCCCACCCCATCTTCCCTTCACCCTGTTCCCCCTCTTTCCCTCCCACCCTCACAGCTACATCTACCAGAAAATCTCTTCTTGACTATCCTTTACCTCCTGGGTTCTCTCGTGAATCTGTTACATAGTTCCTCTCTCCAAGATCCTTCCTGCCCACATACCTCCTACATCTGATCCTCCCGCTTCTAATGATCCCAGTACTCCTATCCCTACCATTATCACAACCCATTGATTTTCTTTAAGAAATATTTATGCTCCCATAGAAATTACCTCTGCACTGCCTACTTTTTATCTATGTTCTTTTCAAGTATGATACATTTTTTCTTAAACACTTTTAAACTCATTCACTATAACTCAGCATTCTTTCCATCCCCATATTTTTCCTTGCCATTATCTCATTGCTCTGCCATCTGCCCTTTAGCTTAACATAGTGCCATATGACCTTTGATTTCTGGCACTTACTCCATTCCCATTAACTTACTCATTCCTCTTTCATCCATCCCATTCGTAGCCTTCCTCAACGTCACACCTCTCACATCAGATCACATCATCCTCTTCAATTGGTCCTCTTCTAGTCTCTCCATATGTCAAAATCATCCCAACCAGCTTCCTTTAAAACTATTATTAAAGAATGTATTGTTTTTTGGGGGATATTAACACACACAGTTTTGACAGCTTTAAAATGCTGCTGAAATCAGATATTGTTCAGCTTTCTTTAGTTAACTTGCACCGTTTTACTGTGGAGCATCTTATATGTGTTGCTGCTCTCTTACTTCTTTTTTTTCTACACTGAGTGACAGGAGATTTCCTTAATTTGTTATGGGAAAAATCTTTCCACAATTCACAAGCTTCGTCAGTAACCTTTGCATGAACTGAGTGCATCCACCAAATAAAAAACTTAAAAAGCTACTGCATCAATGAGTTGTGCCTTTTGCTCAAACACTTAAACAATACTTCAACTATTTGAGCATTAGGATTTGTATACCTTCCTGTGAAGTAAGCCCAATCCTTCATTCTGGATGACCTAGACACCTAGAACTTTGTTAAAATCTAAGCAATGCAAAGCCTACCAAGGTGGTAGGTACTGAAATTGGCGGTGTGTGGAGTGTGATGTTACAAAGATAGCTGTTGGAATAACAAGTGGTCTGTAAATTTGGAAACTATATATCCCTATGTACAAAGATTGCTGATAGAATATCAATTTGTAAATATGAATACATGAGGTAAGTATATAGATTTGGAATTTTAGGGGATATGCACAAATTTCAGGGCAAAATGGGAATGTGTAATTAAAGGTTCTGAAGCAGAGAGAAGGAGGAGGGAATTATAAACAAAAATTAAATAACCAAATTACAAAAAGCTCGTATTTTTCAGCTCGGAATATCTGGACACCTTATAATTGAAAATGTGTCCATAACCTCCATCAGTAATTAAAGCAGCTCACACCTAAGTTTTAGCCCTCTAATGAATAGAAACTTCAACTACAAGGGATCAATGTATTGCTTGCCAACTGCAACTACATCAATCTCTGGCTTGATCTGAAATTAGAGAAAAATTCTTATCACATTCTACATTAAGGGAAAAAATAAATATGTGATACTTAAATTTTTGTAAGTGTTAGAGGTTGATCGCTATTAAATATTTCAAACACAAAATAAAACATAGTTATGATACCTTTATATGGAGAGGAGACACAAGGTCAAACATTATATTAAGAGAAATGTAAGAGTATTGTAAGGACAGAAAAAACACAAATGTGGTAGTCTGCAGGTTTTTTTCAATAATATACTGACCTTATTATGGAGGTGAGGAAATGCTCCTTCAGCCATGTATTTATGACGCACTTGCTCATAAGCTGTTAAGTCAAACATTTTCTCAAACTCCTCTCGGGTCATGAAGGTGTCAGCATACAAGAATGGGTAGCCTCCTACATCAGCTGTAAATCTAGAAATTCCCCACAAAGAAAATATTTAATGAAACAAATTCAAATAAAATTGTATTAGAGTTCATTTAGAGACTGATGAAGGGACAGGGATTATAAAACACTAAGAGAAAAAAGAATCATCGCCACTCCCTAAAATGTACAGTAAAAGTTCCAAATATGAAACAAAATTCAGTTCCAGAGGTGTATTTACCTAGTTGTAATATACAGGGCCTGAGCTACACTCGTGTGGGCCTGTCTCCGTATCTATATTTGTCCAGTTTTATTCTTTCAGTTAATATACAATCTTTGCCATTATCACCTCTTCCTTCAGTTCATTCCAAGTATCTATGCTTCTTTGGAGAAAACTGTACATTTTTGTATTGTTCAAGCAAATCCATTTTAGCAATTTTTTCTTGTGTCTCCCTCAAATTTCTATCCTCTCCTTATCTTCTCAATATTAGATCTTTTCTATCTGTTTCCTTAAGGGGACCATATCCTCAATTTTTTGACAAAATATTCTTTAATTAACGAAATATTTGAAAAAATTACATTGCCTGCATCATGACAAAGTATTTTGTTATAAATCACTTAAATAGCCGAATTATGGCTTAAATATTCCGCACATTTAAGCGTGCGCACATGGGTACGTGGTAAAAATAATTTTCAAAGTTTGTTTAGAAACAATAAAATAGTTCATGTAATGGCATTCTCTTATACTTGGCAACCTCACACAGAGCAAGTTTGAATCTGAACTCCGTAGACAGTATAAACACTCAGTAGCATGGTGGAAATACTAATGTTAAACAAGCAAATGTTAAGGGATGACTGTATATACATAGGTTTTTACACATCATACTGGTACTATTAGTTAAATTGAGGATATTGATACTGAAAATACATGGGGAAATATTGACTTAACATTGTATGAGGACTACGTTGGCCCCCCAAGGGTGCGCACTCCAAGGGTGCGAACAGTATCGGTTTGGCACTTATGTTCAAAGGGTGCGAAAAAATTCAAAGCGTGCGCAAAATCACTAGCTGGCAGCAGCGGGATGAGGCAACACACATCCCGCCATTCTCCACCAGTCCTTGACGCGTTGTCAGCTAGCAGAGTCTCTCTCTCTCTCTCTCTCTCTCTCTCTCTCTCTCTCTCTCTCTCTCTCTCTCTCTCTCTCTCTCTCTCTCTCTCTCTCCACCATTCGTCTTTCTCTCCCTCCTTCCATCTCCTTTAAAGAACTCAACATCCTAAAGCTTCATTTGTGGAATTCTTCTTCTTCCTCCTCTTCTTCTTCTTGTGACCTGTTATGGTTTGTATCGCCTTGTAGGTCCCATCTTCCTTGGTGTTACGGTTCCTCTATCCTTCCATAGACGTGAATAGGAAGAAAGTGCAGCACAAAGGGAGATTTTTACTGATTTTACTAGTAATTTCTTTTCAATTACGCTAATTTTCTTTCCATTCTTCTCACGTCTGTATAAGACGGGAAATACGCAAAGAAATTCAGCTTTTGTCGGGCGGCCATGTTGTGATGACGTCATCTCTCTCTCTCTCTCTCTCTCTCTCTCTCTCTCTCTCTCTCTCTCTCTCTCTCTCTCTCTCTCTCTCTCTCTCTCTCTCTCTCTCTCTCAGATGTGGGATTCCTCCTCCTCCATCTTAGATACTGTAATGGCTTCCGCCAGTACAGTATCTATCTATTATCTATCATATTTAATCACATGTGTATATGTACTGTATATTCTTTCATTATATCATGTATTTCGGGGCTTATTGGGCGAAAAAAGGGTAAGTCTTAAGAGTCCCGGACTACATTAGTGAATTTCCCATAGGATATTAACTTCCAAGGGTGCGTTTTTCCAAGGGTGCTCAAGGGTTCGGACTACATTAAGCGCACCCTTGGGGGGCCGACTGTACTCTCATCATGTTAAATGCATGAGGATTTTTCTTCATATTTTGAAGGAAAAAAGTGCATCTTGTAAGGCATCATATAGGTATTTAAGTAAGTTTTTGTATGATGCCAAAACTTATTTCTCTTTTTTCCATAGGATCAATGCCCCAACTTTTTCAGAATGAATTAAGCCCAAAACATGAGGCACCACTATACAATGGATCTTACCTTTCCATCCTCCTCATGGCAGCCACAGCATCAAACCTCTTCTTCTCCTTCACTGTCTGGGGCACTCCGTACACGCCAAGGTCATTGAACATGCCATAGTTCGTTCCTGGCACCATCTGCTCTGGACGAGGTGGCCTCAGCTGTCCCCTGAAAACAAGCATCATAATAGATAGTTTTTGTTGCATGTGCCAATGAAGAAAAATTCTTTGAGGTGGTATGCTCATTGTGGTAACAAAAACCACAATGAACGAATTTTAAATTAAAATTAGAAAAATTAAAGTCTGGATAATGTGTGCAACTCAATTTTATGATCAATCAACACCCCTTATAGTGCTCCCTCAAATTTTGTGGGATCCAATTCGTAAGCTGGCCCTGAATTTCCAGCACACTTATCCTCACAATCCAAGAAAACAATTGACAAAACAATTCTCTTTTTAAGCTTTTACAATCAAAATAAGTTAAATCATTTAAAGGGAAGCACTTCAATGGTTCTAAATTTCCCTGCATGCCCTTACAATCATTCTTTCAATAAATATATACATGTAACGTTAGGAGAAAGGGAGATACATAAATGCTTCATGCTATACCCACCTGTGAGGGCCATGGTTGTACACCCGACATGGATAGATTAATACTGGATACAGGTCAAAGAGCTCTTCACAGACATCAATTTGCTCCTCCAACTGATTCATAGGAAGAACAATGTCCTGGAAGACCTGATATCAGAGAAAGGTGATGAAAAGCACAAACACAAAATCTGTCTTAGATATACTAGCATCTTTTGCTTATTTATGCATTTCATTCAGCTTTTATCCAAAACAAAATAATTTCATACAACTTGCAGATAATTTTCATTCAAATTGTAACTAAGTAGGATGAGGACCCAGACTTTACTAAAGAAAAAAAGCATACATTCTATCTCTATCTTTCCAGGTGAGGAAAACAAAGTGATTGCCAAAAAGATTAAATATATGATTTTTTTAGCAAGAGAAATATAAAGTATTTGATTTTTAAAAGAAATGGAAAAGCTGCAAGAAAGCATATCATTGTATAAGAAAAATATATACTAGAATATTTTAAATATTTTCACACTTGAGATTGAATTGTTGAATGGTTATGAGCACAGTTGGCTAGTGGGGTTTACAGTCTGCGCCAAAAGTTAGTGCACTGACCATAAGGCGCGGTAACTTTTTATATTACATGTAACTCTCCTTCCACAGGCTAACAATTTAAGCTGAAGAAACTATTATGCATTTGGCAACGAGGAACATGGGAGAGCATCACGGATTGGCATTATCGCTCTGTGAAATGTTTAAATAAGGACTAGTGATGGTACAATGCTTGTTGACATAGTTTGATCACCTTAAAATTGTGGGCCAGAAAGAGATGATGCAGAAAATATGAAAGTAGGGTAGATGATGTAGTTACTAGAAGACAATCTTGTAAGTACATAATAGGAGTTCAGAGAAAGATAAGACTAAATATTGTAAGGATGATGTATAAAGCCAACCATTGAAGAGAATAATCTGAAAAAAAATATCCAAATATAGACAAGATATATAGATAATTGCTAATTTTTCTGTAGTAAGTTCCTGAAGGCAACACTGCTGTAAATTAACAGTAACTAAGGAAATACACCTGACATATACCTGCTTGGTGAAGGTCATGGCTCTAACTCCTGGTGTGGTTGTGAACTTAAGGAAGGCAATCTTGGGGGGCAGCAGCCATCCAAACAGGAACCTGAACAGCGGATTGTTGCCAAAGGGGATCATGGTCTCAACCACCCAGAAGATGGACCGGTTGTGGCGGAGCAAGTAGTCTTCTAATGGGACATACTCATAGCCACGGCCTCGCCTCAGGTAGCTCTCCACATGCTTGTAGAACCAGGGTTTGTACCACCAAGTGAGATGGTTGATCTGGAAAGTAATACAACTATGTCATTTTGCAATTCAGTGGGTGTTCTGCCAGTGCTTAAGTGCGAGTGTTCACTGCAGAATTGACAGACAGCATTCAGACTGATGCCGCCTGACAATGGCTGTGACCTGCCTCAAGCTACTAACATTCATGTTGCTGACTCCATGGATCCTTCCACTATTGTCTCAAAAGAGAGAGAGAGAGAGAGAGAGAGAGAGAGAGAGAGAGAGAGAGAGAGAGAGAGAGAGAGAGAGAGAGAGAGAGAGAGAGAGAGAGAGAGAGAGAGAGAGAGAGAATCTTTAACTCCCTTCACAAGGGGAAATAATGGCGAGACAGTGGTTACTCAGCAAATACCATACAATATCTATTTCTGTGGAGTATAAGAAAAATTTCATAAGAGCGAATGAGCTCATTTTAATAAATTTTCCTTTCATATTTGGATGTCATTACCAATAAATTTTCCTTTCATGTTTGGATTTCATTACCTTGAGTCACCATTTCCAAGTGAGGTAGGCCACACTAACTAGTTATTTACATTCAAATCCTGATATAGCACTCTATTGTTCATGTCTTGATCCATAATACATATTATATCACTTCACTACATTCAGAATAAGGAATTATTCAAACACATACATCAATCACAACAATGCCAACCATGTACCTTGTGCTTCTCGTTATTAGGGACATCAGCAAAATTCCCAACCATAATGACAGCTTCATCCTTGGAGAATACTGTGGCCTCCAGGTAGTCAGGGGTTGGGTGGTTCTTGTCAAGGGCTCCAGACAATTTCCTCATCATGTCACAGTATTGTTTCTGATCCTTAACAGGGATATACTCCAGCTTCAGGTGGGGCTAGAAATCAAAGTGAGAAAATGATGCTGCATATATCCCCCATTCATCTGTGTTTTACATATATTGAGATATATTGCAATATAATACCACATCTAATGCAAAGAGTAGTATATCAAGATGGTAGTTACTAGTATTTGAATATGATATTAAGGAAAATTATATCCCTGGTGAAATAATAAAGTGGTTGACTATTTATCCAAGTTATGCTATCAAGAAGATGGAATGTCGCTGGGTGACTGGTCTCACTCTTGCTATCAGCCGTGCCCTCGACACTGCTGTCACCAGACTCCGAATTGGCCACAGCTGCCTAAGCTCGCACCTACACAAGTTGGGCAAGACAAATGACATACACTCATCCTTGCTCTCATCTCCTTTACTGCCTTCTGCACTTACTTCTTTCTGATCCATGAGCCAATTGTTCCAGATCATAAAATTAGATCTAAAGTGCACACAATCTCATCATTCCAGGATAAGAAAAAACATACAGTAAACCTGTTTGCTTAACCATAACTCACCTTGATCCTAATTATTTGTAGCTCAAGGGCTACCAAGAAACCAAGAGTGCCATGTGACCAAGGCAGTGTATGGTAGAGGTCACTGTACTCATTGTCCTCTGTGACTCTGACCAGTGAGCCATCTGCCAGCACCACCTCATAGGCAATAATACTCTCTTGGTATAGTCCAACCTGCAAGAACAGAATGACTCAAAATTTTACCTCACACACTCATCCATTTAACATTTCAACACCAAACTATGTGTTGCCAAACATTCAACTCTGATGGGAATTTGAATGAAAACCACTTAACCTAACCTAACCACATATTACAGGCTATGCTATAATTAAGTGGTTCTTCTTTATAAATAGGTATTATACCAGCTATTTTCCATTCTTTTGGGACTTCTGTTTTAAGAGTGTGAGTGAGTGAGTCAATGTGAATAATGTAAGCGCTAAATATCAAAGGTCATATGGCACTATGTTGAGCTAAAAGCCAGACAGCAGAGCAAAGAGGTAATGGCAAGGCAAAGTAAGGGGACGGAAAGAGTGGTTAATCATAGTGAAATGGTTAGATTAAATGGAGGATGTGTGTTTTTCAAAGAATGGCAAAACCAGAGTCATAGTGGGATTTAGAGCCATCAGTAAAAGCAGGAGTGCAATTGGCATGAGTAGAAAAGTCTTCAAGAAAATGGGATTGTAAATTGGTATATCAAGCTTGGAAGACCTAGAGAGTAAGTGGTGGAGGTCATTTCTGTGGAAGTATACATTTTTTAGGAAAAAAAAATAGTGGTAGGAATAGGAGTACTTGGATCTTGGAGAAAGGATGAATTATATAACAGGGATTCACGAGAAAATCAAGGAGGTAAAGGATAAACAAGAAGAGATTTTGTGGAAGATGTAGCTGAAGGGGTGGGGAGAAAAGAGAGGTGAGAGGGAAGGGAGAGGGAAAGATGGGGTATGTAAAAGGAGGCAGGGCAGACAGATAACTAGATGGTGAGACGAGATAAGAAGTTCTGAATGGGTAACCTGGAACATATGGGCAACCAATAGAAACCAGTTCTGTAGTAGAATTGTGGATAATGATGATAACGATCTGGCCATGCTAGAAAAACCAGTATTTAGATAGAGATGATTCAGAGAGGTTGTTTTCCTGCCCTCTGGTGTTTAAAATCCCTACATTTTTGTTGACAGTGGTGTGCGCCCTATGATATTTTTTAGATGCAATGGACATGCTTGAGAAGTAGTGTTCTAGTGAGGTTTTCTGTGCAAAGGCAGGAAACAATTCAGGAAAAGAAAATATGCAAGCAATATATACAAATGCAATAAATGATACGTTTGATGTTGGAAGACGAAGAAAAAAATCTGAATCTACCTGTAGTCTCACAAAGAGAAGTTTATCAATATGAATAATAATAGTAATAATAATAATAATAATAATAATAATAATAATAATAATAATAATAATAATAATAATAATAATAATAATAATAATAATAATAATAATAATAATAATAATAATAATAATAATAATAATAATAGCACAACATAAAACTATAGCTTCAAAGTGAAAAAAAAGTTGTCACCTTATGAGAGTATGTGGTCATGCCAACACCCATGGCCAGGCCTCCTAAGGTTGCTTCAGCTACTTCAAGGCAGACAGCTAATGTGTAGCCACGAGGCACCAGGAAGGCCGTGACCTGTCCCACACTCACCATCGGCTCCACTCGTACACTCATTTGGGACTCATTCAACTTGAGGATGTCATACAGGGGAATACTGATCTTGTGGCATAAGTCCTGAAAATTTTGAGATCTTTTATAGGGAGTTACATATATATAGATGGCATTTAGCAGCAGATTAATGCATATAATAATGGTATAAAGTTCAAAAAATTATACTGAGAGAGAGAGAGAGAGAGAGAGAGAGAGAGAGAGAGAGAGAGAGAGAGAGAGAGAGAGAGAGAGAGAGAGAGAGAGAGAGAGAGAGAGAGAGAGAGAGAGAGAGAGAGATTTAGGAGGTTTGTTACGTATGATTTCCCTCTCTTTTCAAAATCCAAATTGTCCTTCTGATAACATTTCATAATTCTCCAAGTGTTCTGCCCATCTCATTCTAATTAACTTTTGTATTATTTTGCTAACAACACTGGTAAGTGAAACTGGTCTGTAGTTTAGTTGGCATTGTCTACTTCCTTTTCTATACAAAGGGACTATGTTACCTTTCTTCTACATTCCTGGTAACTTGCCTTGACTTAGCGACTTTTGAAATATTATTTGCATTGGCTCACTTACTTCTTCTGCACATTTTTTTAACACCCAGTTTGATATTTCGTCCAGTCTATTTGCTTTCCATATATCTAGTTTTTTCTTATTTCTTCTTCAATTTCTATTTTATTAGAGTAAATATTTCCCAGCCTGTGTGGTGTTGCTTGTATAATTTCATCTACTTCAATAACAAAACAGTATGCAGTGTGATGTGATAAGTAGCTGTGGAGAACAATAAAGTGTCTTTCGGTAGATTTATGATTATGTTTAAGGGCTCTCTCATTAGGATTTATATAGTTGTTATAACAGGAAAAATATTCTGTCATTGAATTCCGGAGTATATATGTATTTTACAGATGTATATTAAAGTTATACTGTATGTCATATTTGTAAATGATATTAGTAATTACATTCAATTTAGTTTTTTCAAGCACATTTATTGGTTATTTAGTACCTATATTTTGGAACATATTGTGTAATATTGTGTAATATGTAATATGTGATCTCATTTTTTTAGTTATGCGTATTGTACAAACCTTAGGATAAGATTAGTGTAAGTGTTAGTCATAAGGAACACACTTGTTCTAATTAATGTGCAAATTTTTTTTATATGCATGTGCAATATTTTTTTAATATATCTGGAGGTTTTGTAGAGCACCACATGCTGGTGGAGCAGAACCTGTTAAATGAAATAAAGAATAAAGAATAAATGGTTATTCTTTAGTGAATACTGACTGAAAGCTTCTTTTTAGAATTTCACAAATTTCTTCTTCCTTTACATAATTCTTGCCTTGGTCAACTATACTCTGTATCTTATCTTTAACCTTAGTTTTGCTTTTTTATGTACGTGTAAAATTGTTTAGGTTGGTCCTTACTTTTATTAATAATGTCTTTTCTAAAAATCATTTGTGCCTCTCTTCTGACTCTAGAGTATTAATTTCTTTCTTGTTTATATCTATCATATGCTTACTCCTTGTTATGTCTTCTATATCTATTCCATAGCAGGTCTTTCTTTTCTTTTTTCTTTTATACATTGATTATTAAACCATTTATCTAACCTTTTCACTTTCCCTTTCCGGTGGGGAATGTTCTCAAATACTCCTGCTTTATAGATTTCACAAAATTTTAATTCCTGACTGTCTATATCTGATTCTCTAAGTCCTTGCTCCCAGTTAGCTTATTTGAAATATTTTTGTAATTCTTCAGTTTCCTCTTTTATAGTTTAATTTGTTTGTTAGTCTTCCTCTTCATTATTATTTTTTTTCTATGTCTTGCACCTGCCCACGGAAGCTCCTCGATGCATATAACTTTGTAGTCCCGTCAAAGATAGTATTATGGCAGCATGTGGGTGATCTTTGGCCACTCAGCGGTTATTCCATAGAAAAGTGGCCAGCCCGTTGCAGGACTCAAACTTGGGACTCTGAGCTGATATGACCCCCACGCTAGCCATTAGGTCACCACCTCCTGATTACTTACATCATATGCTAAAATAAATGGATATTCTCCTGAGAATTATTCTTATTTAATGAATATTTTTGTTTATTATAACTGGCTTTCAAATTGTTTACCTTCACAAGCCCTAAAATAACTTTGTTCTCTTCTGCTGTCAAGGGTGACAACAATTTTCTTTGAAAATATATAAAAATGTGATGTATCCTCTGAAGGATTACTTCTAATATAGAAAAAAAAAAATGCCCATTAATACACACAAGACATGCTTACACAAACCTTTCTGAAGAATGTTGTAGAGAGGGACTGCCAGTTGGGCCGAGCTGTACACATGTATTTTCTCTTATCCTTTGGCTGCTTATTCCACCTCAGAACCTGAACAAGGAATGCAATATGAGAATGAATAATTTGATTTGAAACTGAAATCCATTACACCAGAACACATACCTTGTACTTATATTACAGCTTAATCTATATTTTCAAAAATTCTATGAAATTCTATGTAATTCTCTACCTGCTTTTGGACATTCCTGACCCGCTCATCATGCTTCTCTGGAGCAGAAACAAACTTGCGAAAGATCCAGTGTCGGAGTTCCATGAGGAAGTGGAAGATGAAGGATAGTGGAAGCACCACCACTACCACCACCAGGCCACGGTGCTCCTCCAGCCAGCGGGCAACACGCTGCCGTAGATTACTGTCACCCATGTTTCACGCTTCACCTAAAATATTTTATCATGTTCACAATAGAGAGAGAAGAGAGAAGAGAGAGGGAGAGGGAGAGGGAGAGAGAGAGAGAGAGAGAGAGAGAGAGAGAGAGAGAGAGAGAGAGAGAGAGAGGAGAGAGAGGAGAGAGAGATGAGAGACGAGAGAGGAGAGAGAGGAGAGAGAGAATTCCATAAATATTCAGATCACACAAACCCTCAGGGTAGTACCATTAAACATTCCGCAGGTGATCACCAGATTTAATGGTATGACCCTGAGTGAGTAATGGTCGTACCATCAAACCTTTCGCCAGGGCTGGCGATCGCCTGGTGGAAGGTTTAATGGTATGACCTTAAAAGATCTATGGTAAGTGGTCTATCTTTAACTTAGACTACACACTTTGTAATGCAAACATGATCACAATTAAACGACAAATGACAAATTCCTGAAATAAAAAAAATTGTTTAAAAAGCCCAGCGTTTTATTAGCTTTACCAGCGACGTCATTACAGTGTTGGGAGAATTTGTTACCATGTCAAAATAAGTTTCCCATGACGATGGCCAAGGACACCACCATGAGAAAGCAATATAGCATGATTTACATTATATAACAAGAAAAAAAAAATATCTGGGCAATGATCTGTGAAATATAATGATAAGATAGTAGTATAAGGTACTGAAGTAAAACAAAATGCAACTCACTTGGTTGTGAGGTCAAGCTGAAGTGCAGAGAAACCAATTGATGTTAGTAGACAGCTATTATTGTCTACAGGAACCACAGGCCTACTGAGGACTGATGGTTGCCTCCCTCTCTGGGACCTTGACACTTGCTCTTACTCAAACCTGATAAAAAATCTTATCTCATGTGCATCTGGATTACAACTGCCCATACTGGCAACAGATCAGTTTCCAAAGAAAATGCTATTTAAGGTAACTATATATATATAACACAGCTCTTCAATGAAAGATAAGCATCCCAGTCAATGAGTGTTTTATCAGAGGGTCATAGATAATGGGATCTTGATAACTCCCGGTGTGTAGCTACACTGATAGAAGTAAGATTTTTATACTGGCGTATAAGTTCCTTATATATATACAGCATTTAACAACTTTTTACTTCTAAGATCAGTTGGTACTTATTGATAAAGTATTTTCATCCATATTTTCTTCCCTATCTAGAAAGGTAAAGGGGACCGTCAGGATTGCAACAACTACCGTGGGATAATGCTGCTCAGTGTACCAGGCAAGGTGCTCGCCAATCTGCTACTGATGCGAGTTCACAGTTATTTGCTGAAATATCAGAGACCTAAACAGTCAGGGTTTACACCTGTTAAGTCAACAACTGACCATATTCGAGCGCTTCAGGTACTGGTGGAACTCCGACGTCAGTTTTGAAAGGGGATGCTCACAGCCTATGGTGATCTCAAAAAGATGTTTGATTCAGTGCATCGCGAGGCACTCTGGGATCTTCTGCGCCTCCTGCAGGGATTATTGGACTACTATCTGGCCTGTACTCCGGGACTGTGAGTGCTGTGAAGTGTGGCGGGGGCGTGTCCAGCTTCTTTCCTGTGAATACAGGATTGAGGCAGGGATGCGTCCTTGCTCCATCACTTTCCAATACTTGTATGGACTGGGTATTGGGCAGAGATGTGGACCAAAGTCACTGTGGAGCACCTGTCAGCAACACCAAGATCACTGATCTTGTTTTTGCCGACGATGTAGTAATCTTTGCCGAGTCACTGGAGGTTCTGGTGATGACTCTCGAAGCCCTGCACGAGAAGGCGAAGCCTTTGGGACTTCAGTTCTCCTAGCCCAAGACTAAGGTTCAGGTGTTTGGAGGCTTGCTAGATGAAACAGTACAGTCTATTCATGAGTGTGGCGAGGATATTGATATCTTGGACAGCTTCAAATACCTTGGTAGCGTGGTCCATAACAATGGTGGGTCACGTCAAAAAGTCTTATGGCGGATTAGCTTGGACCATGGTGTTATGGACTCGCTCAGCACAAGTATCTGGCGTTGTCGATACCTATGTAGACAGACAAAGATTTGAATCTTCAAATCGCTGGTGATCTCTGTCTTACTGTATGGCTGTGAGACATGGACACTAAACATCGATCTGAAGAGGCAAATTGATGTCTTTGGTAGTACCGTATATTGCAGCTTATAAGCCGATCTGGCACATTAGTCGACTTCTATAATTTGACCCCAAAATGTTGTACTAGAGGTTTATCTTGCAGAAAAGTCGACCCCTTAAACTATTACTTAGCCTGGCCCAATATCGGCCTGAGTCACTAAGTACTGGTTGTAAATTAAGTTTTATTTACAGTAAAGAAAATAAAACAATTCAAACAGATTGAAAACACCACCGACTTCAAGCATTTCAACATAAACAAACAGTCAGTTTTTACTTTTTACTGTACTCACCTGTTTCACCACTATATCGGACGAATATTTACTTTTAAAACCCTAATGGTAAGTGTCCAACCACCTACAGTCTGGCTTCAAACGTTGGAACAAAAGAAACGAAACGATCATGGTTGACCGCTTAATGCTGCTTGACAACCTGTGCTGAGGCTACAGTGCTTTGACAGCATTCATTACCTATTCACTCACCAAGCCTGACAGAGCTCTCCTGCACAACATGGCGGAGGAAGAGGCTGTCTCCCTGAACCAAGAGTCCTATCTGGTCACCCTGAGTCGCTTGCCTATGAAATATTCACATCACCCTTGAACATATTCCTTTTGGGAGTATGTGCAATTCTCATGAGTAGCAGTTTCCAGTTTTTACCATGTCTTAGTAGAATAACATGTGTAAACACAATCCTTAGGCCAAGTTCAGTAGCAGTTTTCCGGTATCCTGATGTTACTGGTGCAAATATATTTAAAGGTTGCTATTTTATATCTACCCCATAAGTCGACCCCTAGTTTTGACCATAAAATAATGACCTTAGAAACTCAACTTATAGGCCGCAATATACGGTAAATGCTTTCGCAGTATCATGGGGTATTGTTGGAATGACTTTGTGTCGAACAGCGACTGCTCCGTGAGACTAAATCAAGGCCTATTACCAGCATAGTCTGCCAACGTCAACTCTGGCTATATGGGCATGAGGTACGTTACCCAGAAACTGATCCTGCTTCTCGAGTTATATCTGAAAGGGATAACCCAGAGTGCAGGAAGCATCAACTTGCCCTAGCCACAAACTTTGTGAGCGTCCCGCTCACAAAGTTCGTGGCTTGGGCAAGTCAATGCTTCCTGCTGGGAGTTAATTGGTATGGGAAGAGGGCTTGCATGGGGACTTGCACAGGGTGATCGCCAGAGCTGGCGTTGGAGGGTTGGCAAGGCGATGCGCTTCTTGGCGTGTCCCCAATAATTGATTGATTGATTTTCATATAAGCAGCCTTTGTCTATTAAAATTATTTCATTTGTACATTTTTTTTGTTTGTATATTCGAGTCTACTACTTCCTTACTTTATTTGTTCCTTTATCTATTTTTTGAGTCTTTCATTCTCATGCTACACATTATGAATACCTGATAGATTAACTAAGTTAAGAAAAAAAACTTTATTCTTGGGGTGCATGCTTAGGGAAAATGGTAATAAACAAATACAAAAAATGCATTTCACAAACAAAATCTGTTCCTACACAATGATAAAAAAAATGGAAAATATTTTTATGATAAATGTTAATGTATTGGCCAACCACTTTTTCAATTAGTTTCACCTTAGATTTTTAAATATCACATATTTATGACAAATAGGTTGCTTTTCACAAAATCAAGCAAGTGAGTAAATGATCAATGCCTTTAAATCACACTGAAAAGCCTTTGGAATAATGTGGAGATAACATTAGCGTGTTCTCTCGAGGTTAATACTTACATGTCAGATAGAATAAAAAAAAAAAGGTAAAAGGTTAGTAGGCTAACCTTATCTTCATATTATCCCTTATCACTGATGTTGGTATTATTTTACATCTTCACCAGAACGCTCTAGAAAATACAGGGTTATATTAATACATTAGCAGATGCGTTTTGAGAAATTATATTTCCGTCGCAAATTCTTAGTTTGTGAGATATTCAATGTTTTTTGTGAGACCTTCTCTTCGGGAATAAGGAAAAGTTTAGTTTGATTTGAACAAGGTTCTGTTATTTGTCAAGGTAGATTAAGGGGTATTATTTTATATCTACCATAACACTCTAGAAAATTCAGGGTTATATTTTTGCATTACCTGATGCATTTTGAGATTACATTTCCGTCGCAAATTCTTAGTTAGTGAGATATTCAATGTTTTCTGTGAGACCTTCTCTTCGAAAAATAAAGTTTAGTTTGGCTTAAACAAGGTTCTGTTATTTGTCAATGTAGGTTAAGGTTTGGTTAGGTTAGGTTAGGTTACATTAATATAGAAACTTTCAAATGTTCTCTATGATCAAAAGTAGGGAGTTGGACGAGGTGCAGTCCCGATACGCAGACGTAAACAAACGCCATTATGGTGAAGATGTAAAATTTTACCGATTAAGGTTTGGTTAATTTAGGGGAAATTCTGGATATTAGGTCCGTGTCACGTACAAACACGAAACTCACATATCATGTAGAAGACTCGGTAATCGTGGCGTAAACGTAAAAAAAATGAGGTTCCCGCTTCTAGTGTGGCCGTAATAGCACTCGAGAGTGTGGCAAAATTCAAGTTTCAAAGTCCAGCGAGCTCTGCACCAGTCAAAAGTAAACATTGAAATGATTTTCTATTATTTATGACTGGGATTTGTGGGTAGCGGCAAATAAGGATTTCATGATATCTATAGAACTGAACCCTCCAATCGCGCTGCCACTCGGCTAGGTTAGGTTATGCTAGGTTAGGTTAGGTTAATGTCCTAGCAGGGGGGGCGCAGCCCCCCTTGGTCAGAACGTCGGAACGAGAGTATTTAGGTTAAGTTATGGTTAGGGTAAGGGTGTTAGGTAACGGTTAGGTTATGGTTAGGTTAAGTTAGGTTAGGTTCGGTTCAGTTAGGTCCGGTTATGTAAGATTTTTACATTTTATTACCCAAAAGTTAATTTTTTTCTGAATTCGGGTAATAATATGTAAAAATCTTATATAACCGAACATAACTTAACCTAACCATAACATAACCGTACAACCTTAACCTATTCATAACTTAACCTGGTTGGTAGCACTGCAAGGTTGGCAGTGTCTGGCAACCCCTGGCAGCTGGCTGCAGGTCGGGACGTCTTCATTTAACCATAAGAACATAAGAAATGGGGAGACTGCAAGAGGCCAGTTAATGACCTACACGAGGCAGCTCCTTGCCTCCCACCCTTGGAATAATCCAATATTTAGCCATCCCACCTGTCATCCCTATCCATACTCTGATCCAACCGTCTTTTAAAGCTATCTATTGACTCAGCACTTACTACGGGTCTACCCAGCCTATTCCAATCGTTCACCACTCTGTTAGTGAACCAATATCTACCTATGTCTGTCCTGAATCTAAGTTGTTCTAGCTTGTACCCATTTCCACGTGTCCTATCCTGACTACTAAATTCTAAAACCAGATCAATGTTTCCCTTATTAATTCCTTTTACCCATTTGAAAACCTCAATCAAATCCCCTCTTGCCCTCCTTCTCTCTAGGGAGTGGAGATTAAGACGTTTTAACCTATCTTTGAAGGGTAAATTTCTCAGCCCCTGAACCAGTGCCCGAAATGGATTAAAATCTATAGGAAAAGTGTTATTTATATCCAGGTGCATTCTGATGAAGATGTAAAATTTTACCCTGATGTTGTACTACAATAGAGAGCTCCATGTAGCACTCATTTTGTGGCTCGCCTACCTTAAGTTACCAAACCCTGTCTGCCTGGTCGGCCATACCGCTTCTTCGCTGGCTGTATAAACACTGACTGCAAGTTCGCAGTCATACAATCAGTGATCCCAGTGGCCATTGGCCAGTGGGAAAAACAAAAACGTACCCTTACCAACGCTCAAGACGTAAAACAGTACTACATGACAGAAAAAAAAGTATCATTACTTGTTTCTATAAGGTATAAGTATGAAATCCTTGATAATCATAATTATATTTAAGACATCTTACGCCTGGCATCGACGTCCTGCGGTCCTCTCCTTAATAATTACCAATGAAACGAGCAAAGATATTTCGCCAAACACACATATGATCGAAGAAATCACTCCCTACTAACCAATATGGTAAAATTTTACATCTTCACCATAATGGCGTCTGTTTATGTCTGCGTCTTGCCTCTGCACCTCATCCAACTCCCTACTTTTGGTCATAGAGAACATTTGATATCTTCTAAATTAACCTAACCTAACCAAACCTCAACTTATATTGACAAATAACAGAACCTTGTTTAAACCAAACTAAACTTTATTTTTCGAAGAGAAGGTCTCACAGAAAACATTGAATATCTCACTAAAAGAATTTGCGACGGAAATGTAATTAAGAAAACCTTCCTAAAATGCATCAGGTAATGCAAAAATATAACCCTGAATTCTCTTGAGTGTTATGATGAAGATGTAAAATAATACCACCAATATTGCCTGGAATGGCAGACTGTGTATGGCCCCCAAAGTCATCGTCTTTTATCTATTATCTGGAGAAGAAAAAATTACAGGGCCCGTCTATAGCATTAAAGTATTTTTTTTTTTATCCTTTACCAGTGGCGCCGGTAGGCTTCATGGAGGCCTTGTGTGTTATTCACTATGTTCTCACCATGGTCTGGAGGATCACGCGCTGGACTCATGATCAGTTATTATCCACCCTGAAAGAGCTATGGGTAAGGCTGAGACTTCTCACTTCACACACCCTTTCTCCTTGCTCAAGGGGGACAGTAACCACTCAGTGGAAAATCCGTAGCGACCTGAGCGGGGTTCGAACCCACGCCTTGCCGGGTGACAGGTGGGTATGTTGACAACTGACCCACGGGAGTGTGTGTGTGTGTATGAGTGTGGGTTTTACATTGTGTGTGAATTAATATTTACATATGAAGGTCTGCCCTACTAAGGTAATTCTTTGGTTATATAATACAGTAAGTAGTATCTGTTTGATAGCAGACTGCCAGTGAAAGTTTCCGTGAGGTGACGGAAACATACCGATAGCTACATACGAGCATAGTGATTCTTTTTCATTAGAACCGAGCAAATAGGTAACTGACATACAAAAAAGCTAAAGACAACATAATTCATTGAAATTCAACACAATACATTGTATGAACATTTCTTCTAAGCATATAAGTACATGTAACAAGTATTATCTGTCTGTTGATAAAATAAACAAATGAGTGACCTCAGCGGAAGACTATTTCCTTCCGCGTGGCAAAGTATAAAGCATCACATCAGTATGTGATAGTCACATAGACATCTTACATTATCATAATATAGTGAAATTTATTAATAATAATAATAACAACAACAATAATATTAATAATAATAATAATAATAATAATAATAATAATGATAATACTAGTATAATATCAAGGAATTTTTATCACAAATCGCTAGAAGTAATGAATACACGCTATACAATATTTGAGGACAAACCTAGAATACGAGATTCAATTTTGGTCATCGAACTATGTTAAAGACCAAAATTTACTGGAAAGAGTACTGAGAAGAGCTACGAGACACATTCCTGCTTTGAGTAATTTATCGTACGAGAAACGAAGCGAAGACTTAGGTGAGATATTAGTCTTTTAAATTCTAAACAATTTCGATAAAATTAATCTAGAATTTTTTATTTATGCAACAATAGGTCATGACATGAAATTAAAGGTACAAAGATGTAAAACAACTGTTCGTAAGTCATACTCTAATATTACAGTTGTTAACCACTGGAATAGACTCTCAGCCTCAGTAGTTTGCTCAAAACTATAGATCATTTCAAATTCTAATTAGATATATATTTCCAACAAACAAGATTTTATTAACAAAATTAATTAATTGAGTGGTATGAGCTTATATTATTGTTTATGTATTTTTATGAAATTAACCTTGTTTCCTTATCTTTCAGATGTGGTACCACATTGTTACTATTGATAGTTATTTTCCTTTCAGGATGTACCAGCATTAGTGGTAGTCTAGTATAGGATCTTCCTCTAACTTCATTCCTTACCATAAGATTTCAATATCCTCGTTTTCTACAAGGTACATGGTGTTACCTTATAACTGTTTCTTGCACGTTGTCGGAGGGAGAGGTGGGCGGGGAAAGACCCTTGTTCTGATCTATCCTCTCCTACACGTAGTGTATTAATGATAGTACGTAGTTAAGCGGATACATTATAGAACAACAGGCCTTATGGTGTCTGTTCTTCTATACTGTTCTGTATTCTCTCTCTCTCTCTCTCTCTCTCTCTCTCTCTCTCTCTCTCTCTCTCTCTCTCTCTCTCTCTCTCTCTCTCTCTCTCTCTCTCTCTCTCTCTCTCTTTCTCTCTCTCTCTCTCTCTCTAAAGCGGGTAACATAAGCATTTCCAGTCTCTCTTCGCAGAACATCTCTCAAACACAGTACTAATTAAGTTCTGGCCACCATATCATAAAAAAATTATATTAATAAGCTGGAGAGAGTACAAAAAAAAAGTTACTAAACTGATCTCTGGATTGCGAAACAAGCCTTACGAAGAACTGCTAAAAGGCGTAACAAATTCACTTTATTCAAACGTAGGCTACAAGGGGACCTAATAGAAGTGCTTAACAATATTAGCATAAACGAGTATTCAATTGCCGATCTCACAAGCACCACTCGTAACAATGGTTTCAAGATCATTAGTAAACGATTTCGATCAAACGAAGCGAAGAATTTTTTTAATAGAATCTTGACTATTCGAATTCCCTACCAGTACAAATAGTTAACTGTAATATGATTGAAACGTTTCAAAAAGAAAAAAACTCGATAAGCACTTAGCATCGGTTCACCAAAGTGAGTATTTCATTCTTACGTAAAAACTATAGTTTTTTTTTTATGGTAGTAATAGCCGTAGTTTATTTTTGTTTTCTCACTTTCTTAAATAAATTCCATGCTAGTTTCTCCATACTTTATCTTCTGGCCAGCTTCGATTGGAGGCGTGGGTGGGTGGGAGGAAGCCTTCCACTTTGCTGTCCTTTTGTTTGTAGATGCAATAACAGTAGAGTGTATTTACACATACATCCTCGTTAGGTCCACTAGGACTGTTGGTGTATGTTCTTCCTTTGTAATCTTTTGACTCAATCAATATATGACCTCATTAACATCATGTCTTAACTTGATTATACACGTAACTAGATGAATGTCATTTCCATGTTAGTCAGCAATCCAAATGTTCCTCTAATGATTCTAGTTATATGCTTTTCTAGCGAGAAATAGTCTTGTATTATCACTCATAAATTTTTTCTTGTTTTACTAAAATTGTAAGTCTTCCCAACTTATATCTCCTACTGGATATCTCAGTATACGCCCCATAATTTATACCATATAACATTTTTTGGCATTGAACGCCTTCTTTCTGCATTTTTTCAGCCATCAACGCTACTATTATGTCTCATAATTTTAAAGTATCATCACTGAAACCATATGTTCATGTAGTTATTCAATCTATGGGTTATGTAAATACGTAACCTATACCAGAAACATAATTATGGTAGTAGAATTGAACTTCATGTGCACGCCAATTGTCATATTCATCCACGAAGAAAACATCTCTTCTATAATTATTTTTACTAGTCTCCCATGCAATCCCATACCCTAATGTCTGTGCTCGCTGTATAATTAATATTTTGGAGGGGTCCAATAAACTATGCATGACTGAGGTGTCTACTTAACCTCTGATGGCGCCGCCAAATGCAAGCAACAGGGCAAAAGCAGGGCAGCACCAGAGAACCCCGTAGTTAAATTATAAGACATTTCGGTGTATTTGAAACTATGAAACATAAGAGTCTTAACTAACACGAGAAGTCAGTTCAACGTTGATTTCTAACATTTTTCTTCCAGGTGCCCCAGTTTCTCTCCTACGCCTTGAGTGCACCAGAAAGCCTTGGTTCCATTGTTATTAGAGAAGAGATAATACATATTTGTCGAGTAATGAGTATGTGCCCTAGTCGGACTCCACGGCTCTGACATACTGTATCTCTCTCATGGTGGAAGAAAGTCTTCAAATCTAAAATACTCTTCGGAATCCTTACAATATAACCTGGAAACTGCTTGTGTACAGAAAATTCAACTAATTAAAGCACTGTGTGTAGAGCTTCTAGCCCGGTCAGCAGTCAACGAGCAGCAGCAGCAACAGTAGTAGCAGTAACTGCAACACCAGAGAGGTAGGTATGCCAAGAGGGAATATATAGGGGACGAGCCGAATGCTGGCGGTGCTGGATGCCTCACTGCTCTTCGGTAGTTGCAGCTCCTGAGGGGCGGGGCAGCGGTCCACTTGGTGCAGGGGCACCTTGTTGATAGGATGTCCGTGTAGGGGATAGGGAGACACGCAGTAGTTGTGGCGTGTGAAGAGAGCGGTGCGCGCCACCAAGGGGGATTCCAGTATCCACCACAGCTGGCACGTGCACGGCACAAAGTTTTCTGGTGGTATAACATAAAGGATGAAATTCTTGCTTTAATATGAGGCAGTTGAAGCAAGACTTTCAGTCACATGGGCAATTACACAAAACCATGCTGTTGCCATCAACGTGGACAACGGAAGCAAAACACCAGAGCAGAAATGCAAGCCAGCAGCAGGGGTAAAGAAGGTTGACGTACCCTTGAAGACGATACGGTCGTTGGCGTGAATCCTGAAGGGCTTCTCGCGGATCACGTGAAGAAAGTGGTTACCACGCACCAATACTCCATCTACGTTTGCTTCCTCCCGCACCTCCAGTGACTCCAGGTCGTCCACCTGCCGACAGAATATAACTAGAATGACCAGTGTAACAAGTACACAGGTAGTAACTGAAAATTTAAAGTCCTATTTTTGTAATAAACTCAAACATGTTGATTTTGAATCCTCACTTTTATATGTCACTAAGGGCAGGTCGGGGGAGAAAGACAACTCCATGAGTATCGATCTACATAAGCTCATCTGTCGGCAATAGAACATGCCAGACAAGAGTGCTTGTATTGAAGACACTGCTGCACAGATGTAACAAAATGTTCATCAACCCCTTTACATAACCAAGGCAGGAGGCGTCATACCTCGGCTTAGCAATCCTTGATACAAGAGGTGAATTTTTTTTTTTTAAGTTACTATTCTTTCACTTTTTTCTTGGAAGAGTGTGGTTCATTTTTGTCTAACACCGCTACTATGTAGAACAAACGTCACGAACCCTTCTCTCACTTGCCTTATTGTTGAAGATGCGTAGCTCGCCCACGTTGCGCAAGCCCTCGAACGCTAGGTCACGCAGCTGGCCCAAGTCAGACTCCTGGATGGATATTTGCGTCACGTTCCTCAGACCTCTGGCGGGAGGGATAATAGTGTTATTTGCCTTAAACGCTGTAACCCCTGTACACCTAGTAGACAATTGATACGGAGCGCAAGCCAGGAAGTTGTGACCTTGCAATCCGGGCAGGAGCGGAAGGCTGGGAATCCTGCCTCCTATATGTGTGAGTAAATGAGTGCGTGAGTGAGTGAATGTGTCCGTGCGTGTATGTGTGGTGTGTGTGTGTGAGTTGGGTGCTTCTTCTAAGGGAATATAAATGATCTACGTCACACCCTGAGGGATAAACAGGAGATATATAAGAACATAATATAAATATATATATATATATATATATATATATATATATATATGTGTATGTGTGTGTAACTCACTGTACAGTCTGCTGCTGGTCTCTCTCGAGACAGCCGGCCGTCCCCCTATGGAAAGAGCTCAGAGCTCATACTGACCAATCTTTGGGTTGGACCGAGGCCACTCACACACAACACACCGGGACAACAAGGTCACAACTCCTCGATTTACATCCCGTACCTACTCACTGCTAGGTGAACAGGGGCTACACGTGAAAGGAGACACACCCAAATAATCTCCGTTCGCCCAGGGGATCGAACCCTGGCCCCCTCGGTTGTGAGCCGAGTGCGCTAACCACTACGCTAGCGGACCGTGTGTGTGTGTGTGTGTGTGTGTGTGTGTGTGTGTGTGTGTGTGTGTGTGTGTGTGTGTGTGTGTGTGTGTGTGTGTGTGTGTGTGTGTGTGTGTGTGTGTGCGTGTGCGTGTGTGTGTGTGTGTGAGTGTGTATAATCTACCAGTCAAGTAGGACGTGCTGCTGAAATGAGACTAGTTAACGCCGTAGAGTTACTGAAACGCGGGAAGTGAAACCCGTAGAGTTTTGCAAGATTCTGGTGGAAGACGTAATTGTTCATTTTTGTTTTTCTTCTCACTACTACCACTAATACTAATACTACTACTAATAATAGCCATCGAAATGTTCTAAGGTACTCAACGTACCTGAAGGTATATGGCCGCAGTGCGTGTAGGTTGAGGCTGTGCAGACGCAAGAGTCCCACACCTTCCAGATCAAAGAAAGCGTCTGACTCGATCACCTGTGTGGTTGTGAACATGAACATTACCTAGTTGTGGGATGCTCAAGGAAGGATTAATGTTCTATCATTGAACTGAACTTTTTTTCTCTGTTTTGGTAGTTTCAGGGATTGGAGCCATATACTAATTATCTCCAGTTGTTCTTTTGTCAGTTGTTTTTCTGTTGCTCCCATTGTTTTCAACTAAATTGCAAGTGCATCGCCTCCTTAAACAGGTGTTCTCGAGGCTTCTTTTAATGAATTAATGACCTGAGTTGCTTGAGTACAAATGGGAGCCTAGCTATCCTATTCGAAACGGAACACAATTTGAATCCTTATAATTTCCTATTGAATAATGAATTATGTCATGTCAAGGCAGTTTTCTCTTTGAAACAGAATACATTTAAATCCTTATAATTTGCTATTGAATTATGGGAATAATGTAATATGAAAGCAGTGTCATAAAATTAAATAAACATGGAAATTACAGTATTTGGATACTTAAAGTATCACAACATAATGTATTCAGGACTATGTGCATAATATGTACAACCTCTCGACCACGAGCCTCCCCTCACCCCCCACCTGTATTACGAGGACCAGACCGCAACGGTAACCTACTAGTCATTTTTAATATCTATAGATAATTCAGAGTAACATAGAGATATGTATTAGGAAAATAACATGTAATGAAACTGCGAGAAATAAAGGAGCTGTACTTCATACTTTTATAACATGTCTGAAGAATTAATTCTTTTTAGTTTTAGTTTGTCAATTTCCTTCATCACACTGCATGGCATCTTAGTGTTACAGTAACAGACCTGAATGTCATAATTTGTATAACCATAATTATGAAGCTGTATGACACTGAATGCTCACTGTCTAAATTGCTTGCATCATTCAATAAATTATCACATGAACTCAAAACAATTTAATTTAAAAGGAACATTCTGTACATACCCTATTGAGGACATTCTTACATGTGAAGACTTTACGAGTATTTGGTCTGATGACATGTGTTCATTATCTACGATTATCTTATCAAAACTGTCTTCACTCTGTGGAACCCATGAAAAAGGTATTGCTGTTCCTAAGAATACGAAGAGGTCCCGGTAGCGACAGTTTGGGGCCCGAGGAATTAATGCTAACTGACCTTGACCCAGGAGGGCAAGTAGAGGAACTTTGCCATACGGAGACCGGAGAAAGCCCTCGCCCGCACTCTGTACACCGGGTTCTCCAGCAGGAGGATCATGCCGATGTTTCTACTGCCGGCAAACACGTACCTGTAACGACGCCACATTGTGAGAGATGAGCTCTCCTGCTCTCTCTCTCTCTCTCTCTCTCTCTCTCTCTCTCTCTCTCTCTCTCTCTCTCTCTCTCTCTCTCTCTCTCTCTCTCTCTCTCTCTCTCTCTCTCTCTCTCTCTCTCTCTCTCTCTCTCTCTCTCTCTCTCTCTCTCTCTCTCTCTCTCTCTCTCTCTCTCTCTCTCTCTCTCTCTCTCTCTCTCTCTCTCTCTCTCTCTCTCTCTTTCTCTCTCTCTCTATGATAGTTCTTCACCCCTTCATGACACACACTCACCCTTCTTTTCGCGGGACACAATCCCTCCCCCCCTTCCACCCCGAAAACACATTCTTCCTTTCTTTTGGTACACTCTCACCCCTTTCTTCACCACACACTTACTCCCCTCCCCATCATATACTCCCTCCCATTTCACAAGACACATCTTCCATGTCCTTTTCTTTCACGGCTATTGTTCATAGCCATGAAAGCGTCACAAGCATTGGTGCAGATCCCCGCTCTATTTCGATATATACTGCTGCTGGATTCTTACTCGTGCGCCGGCCACTTTGTGGCAAGGGAAAGAAGGGTTCCTCTGCATAATGGGAATCTCACCCTGCAGCCTGCTTTGGTGTCATACAACACCGACAACAAATGTAAAAGGAAGAACACCCTGAAAAATGCTCATCGTTGAACTGACTTGGCTTTCGCTTGGCTAAAAAATAGTTAATGATCTAACTATTTTAATGTAATGCTATAAGTTTGGAAAGACGTTATCAGCATGGAGGACGCACACACGATACTATTCAGTCTAGTAACTTTGATGTTATGATATTCCAATTGGATTTGTAAAGCCTAGTAGGAGATAACCACCATGATCAATCTGTATGTGAGGATCTAAAGAACCAAAACATTCTTCTTTTTCTTCCTTCACGAGTGTTCCTTCTTTAGTATGTATTGAATGCCACAACAGCCCCTAAGGTGACTCTGCTACTCACGGGTTGATGACTTCGATGCGGTTCTTGGACAAGTTGATTTGGTTGACGTTTTCCAAGCCAGCGAAGGAGAACTGCGGAAGTTCCGTCAGCGGGTTGTTCTGTGAGAGAACGTTACCTGTTAATTATGAAATGTCTTCACAAATGGCAGAGGAGAAACCGATGACTGAGTGTGAAAAGTGTAAAGGAGGGCCATGATGCAGGACTTGCACCCATGAAAGTCTTCCTTGTGATGCACGAAGTGAGGCTTCCATGAAGGTACTACGCAATAAAAAGCATCCGTTCAAAAAATGTTGATAAAGGACTTAACACATACAACCAAGAAAGCGCGTGTCATTGACTGGCGATGTAGCACTACCAGTACACCAAGGCATACCTCTTACACGACAGGTGCAATAGTCACCACTAATACGGCGACAAATGTAATCAAATGCGATGGTAGAACACGCTTAACCATATACTCACTCTTCCCCCTCCGGATAGCCAGTTACTGGTGTTGCTTAAAGGTGCCGGACTGCCGTATCACCTGTGAGTCTTTGTTCTTTTCCTTGGTGTTCTCTTCTAACTGGTTTTATGTGGACGTGACCTTTTACCCTTAATATATTGCCCTCTCCAGGTAGTACAACTGTGACGAATGCTTACCTGTATAGAAATTTCCTTGAGATATCCAAGACCTCGGAATACGAAAGGCTTAATTTTTCTGATCTGGTTGTCGTTGAGAGAAAGAACCTTGAGGTGGCGCCAACGTAGAAACATCTCTGTCTCCAGCGTGGGTAAGTCGTTCCTGGAAAAGGTCAGCTCCTCCACAGTGTTCGGTAGCTTCTCAGGCACCTCTGTCAACTTCCCGCCATTGCAGATTACCTAAGAGAAAAAAAATGCTTGGGTTGTATCCCTTCAGAGGAGGTAACATGACGACCTTTGTGGATATTTTATGGCCCTTTAGGAGGGAATGAGGTTGTGAGAGTGGCAAACGAAACTAAACGGCGTACACACACATAAAAGAGAGAGAGAGAGAGAGAGAGAGAGAGAGAGAGAGAGAGAGAGAGAGAGAGAGAGAGAGAGAGAGAGAGAGAGAGAGAGAGAGAGAGAGAGAGAGAATGTGGAAGGTCAGTAACGTTGTGGCGGTACTAAAAAGAGGCAGAAGGTCAATCCCGTCAAACTATCATCCTGTCTCCCTACTGTCAGTGGTGGGGAAAGTGCTTGAGGGCATCATCGCCTCAAACTTGACTCGCCACCTAGAGAGCCACCATCTCTTCAACGCCAGGCAGTTTGGCTTCCGGAAGGGGCGCTCATCCGCTGACCTCAACCTTCTGCTGGCCAGCAGGTGGAGTGACGCCCTGGACCAGGGGAGACCAACAGCTGTCTTGGCCTTAGACATCGCCGGGGCTTTTGATCGTGTGTGGCACGCCGCCTTGATAGAGCGACTGCGTGCGGTGGGCGTGGGTGGGACGCTGCTTTAGCTGCTACGTGACTACCTGCAGGAGCGGCACATGCAGGTAGTACACAACGGTCAGCAGTCCTCGCCATACAAAATAGGGGCATGTGTGCCACAAGGCAGCGTGGTGGGGCCGCTGCTATGGAACATTTATATAAATGACCTGCTGAATCTTATCCCCAGCGCCAGGGCGTACGCCAATGACGTCAGAATGTCGATATCCTTCGTGCCGGGGGAAGAAGCACATACCACATCGCTTCTCAGCTCCATCCTTTGCTCCCTGGAGGCATGGGGACAGAGGTGGTAGGTTACCTTCGCCCTCCACAAAACACAGTTGCTGCTGGTGTCTAGGATGGACTCACGCATCCACCTGGACTTCAACGGAACGACCCTGACGCCGCAGCAACAAATAAACATCCTGGGAGTTTCTTATGACAGTAAGGTGACCTTCAGGAGCCACATCTCCCAACTAGCCAGGACAGCAGCGGGAAAACTGGCCTCCCTCAGAAGGATCTCTTGGCTTCTGGAATGCAAGGGACGACAGCTGCTGTACAAAGCCTAGATCCACTCCTCCATGAAGTATGGTTGTCTTGCTTGGGACGGGGCGGCACCATCACACCTCTCCACAGCGAAGGGCGGAGAGTATAATCTGGGAGGACAAGCGGGAGCATTGGTTTCCATAGACAGCCTGCAGTATTGCCCGGACGTGACAGGGCTCACTACCTTGTACAAGGTGCAGCAATGTCCTGCCTCACCACTCACCCAACTTCACCAGCCGCTGCGTCGCGTGGAAGTGAACATACGTTCATTGGCTGCCTCATCTGGTGCCCTTGAGGTGCCGCGCTCAAACACTTGGTACCACCAAAGACAGTTTGTGCAAGAATACACGCGGTGGTGGAACACTTTTAGTGCCTCACATATGTGTCCGGACGACTTAAGTGTTGGTGTGTGTGGGGCACAAAAGTTTAAAGTGTCAGTGAACCGGTGGTTGAAGGGTGAGCGTGATAGAGACACGAGCGGGGAACATGTAATTGTACATTAGATTAAGTCTTTTTACTAGGTCATGCTTATTATTAGTTATAGCTAGATTTAATGTTAATATATATTATTATAAGGTATATTTGTGGGGCTCGGTTAGGTTTTAGAATAGGTCACACTAATCATGTCACCTTTAACCTGTAAAGCTCTGAGAAAATTTGTAGAAAGTATCAATAAAGAGAGAGAGAGAGAGAGAGAGAGAGAGAGAGAGAGAGAGAGAGAGAGAGAGAGAGAGAGAGAGAGAGAGAGAGAGAGAGAGAGAGAGAGAGAGAGAGAGAGAGAGAGAGAGAGAGAGAGAGAGAGAGAGAGAGAGAGAGAGAGAGAGAGAGAGAGAGAGAGAGAGAATGTGTGTGTTGGTAAAACAGGTGGCGCGCCGGGCACACAAGGAAGGTCAGAAGGGTCGATCATCACAACACCCACCGGCGCCTTATGACCACACTCCACGCCCCTTCCTCCCCTCCCTTCCTTTCCCTTCCCTCCTGCAGACGTGGCTTGAAACTCCCCTCGCCACCTTCAGGTAAAATCATTTAGAAAATAAAAACGGTGATCAATTTAAAAAAAAGCAAGTAGAGGAGTTATTTCAAGCTGTCTTTTTGTTCCTGAGACTTTTCCCATCTTTCTTCACGTGACCAAGTGCAACTAAACAGCTGGAATCACCTTATGTTTGTTCTGTGTAGGGGAAATAATTGCGTACTGGAGCCAAAATTAGGTGGACGGACGGGTCAAAGCCACGCAGTGACGAAAAACCGAAGTAGAAACAACGAAATGGTGAGGTGAGATCATGCAGCCCTAACGAACTGTACCAGACGAATGTAATGATGATGATGATAATGATGTTAAATAATCGCAAGTCGCCACTGCAGCCACACCATCAATGCAGGGCAGTAGCAGCGGAACAGAGAGAGAAGGGAATCAGGACAAATTACGAGGACCGGAACGTAAGTAACTGAATCCAATTGTGATCCTGGAGAGTGACCCTTCACCGCGCTCCTCCCGGCCGCGGCAAAACCCTGTAATGGAAACGTGGAGGACCTGGAGGAGATAAAACCCACAGTGATGTCGAGAAAGTGCCAGCAGACGTCCGCCGGCCTCTCGCGGTACACTACTTGTGGTCTGAAGGCGGTGTGGCTAGAAAATGTTAAAGAAAAAACATAGATGATTTTAATTATACGTCTGTACGTTTGTCCTAGATAAAGAGAAAGACTCGCCATTCTTCCCGCCTTAACCTAACTCATTATAGGGCGCAAGTTGAACACAATTCCTCTTCGTTAATACGAACTCAGACCCACAGATTCGTAACAGTGGGCGCTCAACACTACGCTTTGTTTATGGACATGAAACCAGTGTAGGTGTAGTGTGTAAAAGCACCGCGAAGGACGAAAGTAGATACAGGTTAATGATGTGAAGGATGGAAAACTGTGTATGCTAAGGAGATTTAGGAAAGAAAGGGAAGTTAAGACTTAATTTGACACACTATGAGAGAGGGAGAGAGGGAGCGAGAGAGAGAGAGAGAGAGAGAGAGAGAGAGAGAGAGAGAGAGAGAGAGAGAGAGAGAGAGAGAGAGAGAGAGAGAGAGAGAGAGAACCAATATTGCCATACTCGACGTTCAAGTGGTAGGTAATGAAGCCACGAGTATTACGTCGACTCGTGTGTTATGACTTCTCTCCCACCCACCTCAATTCTCCCTTCTCCCTCTCTCCCTCCTCCATCTAGCTCTCTCCACCATTATCACATCCCTCCACCTCCATCACCACTACCGCCACCACCACCACCACCACCTAACATCTCCAGTATCCTCATAAATTAGTGTCTGTCATTTTCCCTTTCCATAGACGATTCTTCTCATACAATACCAACGACCAGACTCTCTCTCTCTCTCTCTCTCTCTCTCTCTCTCTCTCTCTCTCTCTCTCTCTCTCTCTCTCTCTCTCTCTCTCTCTCTCTCTCTCTCTCTCTCTCTCTCTCTCTCTCTCTACTCGGTCTCCTCTCTCTCCCCTCCACCACTGTTACTTCACTCCCACATATCACAACCACCACCACCACCAGCAGTCGATGCCCCGTCACTTCACATTACCATCACTGCCTCCCATTTCTCCATCTTGCCCTCCACCTTTCTTTCCTCCTCTTCACTCTCAATTCTCCCTTCCTCTACCCTTCCCCAAACACCATCCCTCCAGTTTCCTGTTCTTCCTTTGCGTTTTACCCTTCCTACGTGCCTTTTGTTTCTATTTGTTGTTTGTTTTTTTATCTCCGCTGTTCTCCCAAGGCTGCCTGGCCTGTACACTCTTACTGGATCGTGACCATATCTATATGAGTTTTGAACAAGTAAGTATCCAGACCAGAACCACCACCATATTACTAATACTACTAATACTACTGCTACTTCTACTATTACTACTACTACTACTATTACTACTACTACTATTGCTACTACTACTAATAATAATAATGATAATAATAATAATGA
>JAPQNM010000004.1:20060865-20065865 GCA_029783475.1 Metacarcinus magister
ACACACAGAGAGTTAGAGAGAGAGAGAGAGAGAGAGAGAGAGAGAGAGAGAGAGAGAGAGAGAGAGAGAGAGAGAGAGAGAGAGAGAGAGAGAGAGAGAGAGAGAGAGAGAGAGTATATGGTCCGAGGGAAGGAGAGAAACGAAGTGGAGGGAAAGAAGGGGAATCTATGGCCCGAGTGAGGAAGAAGGAAGGGAAGGAAAGAGGTAGGGGAAGTGTATGGCCCGAGGGAGGTAAGGGATGGAGTGAGTGAAGGGGGAAGGAGGTGAAGTGTATGGCCCGAGGGAGGGAAGAAAGGAAGGAGGGAAGGGGAAGGAGGGAGAGAGGATGGGAGGTAGTCAGTAAAGGTGACTGTATGGCCCGATGGAGGAAGGTGTATGTCCTTCGGGAGTTAAGGGGAGTAAAAGGACCGAGGGAAGTCGGGAAGGAGATTGTATGACCGATAAAGGAAGGGGGAGAGGGAGAGAGGGAGGAAATTAAGAGAGGGAGGGAGGGAGGGAGGGAAGGAGGGAAGGAGGGAAGGAGAGAGGGAGGGAGAGAGGGAGGGAGGGAGAGAGGGAGGGAGGGAGGGAGGGAAGGAGGGAGGGGGGAAGGGAGGGAGAAAGATAGAGTATATGGCCCTGACAGAAGTAGGAAGGGAGGGGGATCGTATGGCCAAAGGGAAGGATGTAGGATCCTTCACGACAGAAACCAAGCGGTAAAAATCAATAATACATTATCTGACACGTCACAGACAACTTTTGGTGTACCTCAGGGTTCCATACTAGGGCCAATTCTTTTCAATATATTCGTCAATGATCTGACGGAAAATATTAATGATTGCGAGGTCGTGCAATACGCAGACGACACACAATTCATTCTCAGCGGCACACTCGACTCGCTCCCTCACCTCATCACACAAGCCCAGGCAACCCTCGCCCGCGCCAAAGCTTACTTTAACACAAATGGCCTCATGCTAAACTCAATGAAAACCCAATGTCTATTTGTTGGCACTAGAACACTGATCAAACGCATACCCAAGAACACCATCATTAAATTTGATAACACCCACATCACTCCAAGTAAACACGTAAAAAATCTAGGCATATACATGGACTGTCACTTGAGCTTTGACACACACATCAACGAGATGCACAAAAAGGTTATGGGAATTCTGCTATTCTTAAATAGAATAAAGGACAAATTTGAAAAGGATACAAGAACAATGGTGGTATAGTCTCTTGCCCTTAGTATTATGAATTATTGTCTACCAATCTACGGGTCAACGAACAATACACTGCTGCATCGTGTACAGAAACTGCAAAACTTCGCAGCAAAGATCTGTGTAGGAGGAGCAAGGAAAAGTGATCACGCCACCCCGTTCATCACACAACTCCAGTGGCTCAAAGTGAAAGACAAAGTTGTGTTTGATGTGGCAGTTAATGTCTTCAAGATCACAAACAATGTGTTCCCCGAATGGTTCTTACACCTCCCCACAATGAGTGAAGCACTACACCACAGACACACAAGGCAACAAAACAAAATATACGTGCCACACACCAACACAGACAGCAGTAAGCGTTCCCTCACTGGGCTGGGACCGAGGCTATGGAACTCCCTGCTCACCCATGTAACAAACTCTCACACCTTACCCATGTTTATGAAGAAACTCAGGATTTTCCTCAATACCAATGCTAATATTTTATGTATATAAATACTCTTAAATATTTAGGTAATAGATGTACCACTTAAATTAGATATGAATTGTAGTCTTAAGTTTTCTCCAATAATGTAAAGAAAAGCCATCTTTATGGAAATAAACTGATTCTGATTCTAATTCTGATTCTGATTCTGATAGTGGGAGGGAGGGAGGGAGAAAGGGGAGTGTGTGACCCGAGAGAGGGAGGGAGGGAGGGAGAGAAAAAGGGAGAGAGGCAGGAAGTGAAGGTGAGTGATGACCTGAGGGAGCGCGGTAGAAGAAGAAGGGTCAGAAGTGTATGGCCTGAGGGCGGGAGGGAGGGAGGTAGAGAGGGAGGGAAGGGGATGAAGGGAGGGAGGGCAGAAGGGGAAGTGTTGAACCCGAGGGAGGGAGGGAGGGAGGGCAGAAAGGGGAGTTTTGGACCCGAGGGAGGGAGGGCAAGTGATGACCCGAGGGAGGGAGGGAGGGAGGGCAGAAAGGGGAGTTTTGGACCCGAGGGGGGGAGGGCAAGTGATGACCCGAGGGAGGGAGGGAGGGCAGAAAGGGGAGTTTTGGACCCGAGGGAGGGAGGGAGGGAGAGAGGGCAGAAAGGGAAGTTTTGGACCCGAGGGATGGGAGGGCAAGTGATGACCCGAGGGAGGGAGGGAGGGAGAGAGGGCAGAAAGGGGAGTTTTGGACCCGAGAGAGGGAGGGCAAGTGATGACCCGAGGGAGGGAGGGCAAGTGATGACCCGAGAGAGGGAGGGAGGAGTGTATGTCATGATGGAAAAAATGAAAGGAAGAAGGGGAAGTGATGATCCGAGCGGAGGAAGGAGGGAAGGAGGAAGGGTATCTGGTTTCACGTGGCGCCTGATATTTATGAATCCAGTTTACAGCAAGGTGGACCTGATAGCTTTGCTCCATGCCGGACAAGAAGGAAGACAGAAGAAGCGGTCCATCCAGCTAATCAGCGACTGGTCAGATGCTGGCTCCGTTAACCTACTACTCAACCATTGGCCTCCACCAATTACAGAACTGCAAGGGCAGAATTCACCCGGGTCAAGAGGGTCACGATCTGCGCCTTGACCTCGTATTCCCTCGCCCCAGCCAGCAGAAACAGGTCGCTTCGCAGTGAACGGCGTGGTGCGTGGTGGTAAGAAGGTTTAGCTGAAGCTTCAGCGACTTCGCAACGTCTTATCACTCCATCACTCAAGCTACAAGATTTGAAATAAGATATATTGATAATTCTTCGTGTATTGCAGCCCATGTGGAAAGAAATGGTGTACGAGTGAACGACGTGGTTGAAGTCTTCAGAGTGTCCTTATTAGCAGAGAAAAATGTGTGTTAGTGATCACGTTGCCTTAAACGTATGTATTATGAGTGAACTCTGTCTTGTGTGTTTGTGATAGCGTTGTGTTAAGTGTGTGTGTTGGCGACCGCGCAATCTTAGTGCATATGTTCGTGGCCGATTTGCCTTAAAAACATCCGGTTAGGAATTTAGTCTAGCCAGTGGCGGCAAGTGGAAAAATTGAATGGAGGGATTGCGTCACTGAAAGCTTCACACAACAGTAAGCAAAACGATAAATAAAATAGGTCATTACAAGTAAAATAGTTACAGAAAAAATAATTAAACAAAAATAGTTTACAATCATTCAGTTATACGTAGCGTAGGCCCGTAGAGGTTGTCACTGTCAGGTTGGTGGAGGTATGGATGGCTGAGAAGGTGATTTTGATATTACTTGAAAATAAAATCAGTGCATCGACTCTTCGATGTAGCAAAATGGTTTATTACTTATTCATTAAAATCCTTAGTTTCTGTTATTATTTTTTCAATCGATGACATTGCTAGAACAGTCAGTCTGCCATTTGCCATGGTACTCCGCAAATTTTTTTTTATTCTCTTCAAAGTTAAAAAAAACACCTTTTCTGCTTCTGCTGCTGTGGATTTGTTATTAAAATTTTCAGCAGCTTTACAGTTTCTGAGAATGTTGACTGTAAATGATTGTCATTCATCATCTCCAACAGATTAATGAGGTTTTTTGATTTAAAGAAATTCTTTCTTGTGTACAGTACAGTAAGTTCAGTTCTTAATTTGTCTTTTTCAAGCATAGGGTAGGCATGTACAAGTGCATTACTAGGGAAGTCTTTGGTATGGATTGGGAAATTATTCACTAAAAGTAACTTTCTAGCATCCAAATGATTAGTGAAGCTGAATCTCGTTCTATACTACAACATAATTACGTCACAAACCTCCTTTGCAGCAACTGATCTGTCTGTATCAAATTTTCTTCTCATTTGCTCAGGAGGTAATGTAAAAGCATCACATTCATCTCTTAATTTCTGAACTCAAGAAGTGAAAGCTTTTACAGATTCATTAGCCTTAGCTGCATCAATATTTCTAGACTGAAACTGAGAAAACATGATGTCAACATGAGGCATTACTTTGGAGAAAAATTCCAACCAAAAATCGATTTCAGGATCACTCACAATTCTCTTAATACCAGCTGCTGCAGACCCAGTATGTCTTGAATTAGATGTTTCCAGAATGCATCAACATTCAATCAATGCATTTTTCATCTCATGTACAGCATTGACTGTTCTGCTCTTGAAATTCCAACGTGTTGCAGATGGCCTTCGAATTCGATGGAAGGCAATATTCTCCAATGCAGCCATTCATTGTGGAAAATTTGAAAAAATGCTGGTATTCCTGACAAGCTGCTAGAAAACACTCGAACATTAGTATTCTGTGATGTTACCTGTTCAAGAATCAAGCTCAGTTGGTGTGCATAACAGTGGATAAAGTGAGCATTAGTAAACACTTCTTTTTATTTATTCTGCACACCTTTGTTAACATCTCTTAGAACAGCTGCACCATCATAAGTTTGAGCAATGAGCTTATGTGGAAAATCACCAATTAAAATTTGGAGCTTTTCAATAATACACTTGATAATACTGCTGCTGGTTACGTCAAAAAAAATCCCCAGAATCTCTCATCAGGTTTCCCTTGTACCTTACCATCTGTGTTTTTTCATAAATATCCGTTGTCTCATCACGCATAACTGCCAAATATTCTGCATTCTTCACCTCTTCCTTGATTTTAATTTTGCAGATTTCTAACATAGAATTAAAAAGTTCATTCTGTATTGATTTTGATGTTCCCTTAGACACTGTAGCGTTTCGTATATAAGCATCTAAGCTGGAATCCAGGCCACAGGCAAAATCAACGACTACTGTCATAATTAGAAAAGAGAGAGAGAGAGAGAGAGAGAGAGAGAGAGAGAGAGAGAGAGAGAGAGAGAGAGAGAGAGAGAGAGAGAGAGAGAGAGAGAGAGAGAGAGTGGGTGAG
>JAPQNM010000004.1:20070865-20073365 GCA_029783475.1 Metacarcinus magister
AACCCTCTCCGAAATTGTTTAAATCTTTGTATTTCTTTTGTCTAGTAAATAGGTAAATGATATACAATAATGTTAAATACAACATAATTAATTGAAAAAATAACACCATACATTGTATTTACCTTTTTTCCAAACATGCAAGAAATATTATCTGCTGATAGAATAAAGAAACGTGAGCGGCCACGGCGAGAGACAATTTCTTCTGGGGAGTAAAGTAGTGCATCACATCAGTATATAATAAATGACGCAGACTTCTCCCATTGAAATATTATAGTTAAATACATTAAGAGAGGGTACGTATTGATAAACTTTGAATTTTTTTTTATTGATTTGTGATATTTAAATGATAACATAGATGTCAATTCTGGTGCGACAATTATCAGCTGATGAAAGATCTCAACGTTTGTCTATTTTATCAGGAGATAGATAATACCTGTTACATGTTCATGGGAGGCAGTGGCCTAGTGGCTAGCGTGAGGGGTATACCAACTCAGAGTCCTGAGTTCGATCCCAGGCACGAGCTGGCCACTTTTCTTTGGAAAAACCGCCGAGTAGCCAAAGATCACCCACATATTGCCATAACACTATCCTCGACTGGGACTACAACATAAAACGCATCGAGAAGCTTCCGCGGGCAGCATGTGCCTCAACAAGAAACGAGGAGTCACTTAAAAAAAATATATAAGCTGCGCTACTAACGGGCGGAGGCCGACCAACTAACGCCTCCATCAAGCCTACCGCGCCACAGGTTCAAGATATTATAAAAAAACAAACAAACATGTATTTAGCATTATTGTATATCAGTAATCTATTTGCTAATAGGAATGCATGAATTGGGACGATTTGAGAGAGAGTTATTGAAAGGCATGTTTTTCCTGAAATGGAATGCACTATAGACCAAAACTTACTGGAAAGAGTACAGAGAAGAGCGACAAAACACATTCCTACATTACGTAATTTATCGTACGAGTAACGATTTAAACAACTAGGCATGTTCTCTCTCCAGAAATGAAGGTGAAATATTTTTGAAATTTTTTTTATATCCGAAACATTCGATAAATCCAATTAAAAAAAAATATTCGAGATGAATAATAACAAGAGACAATAACAAGAGGTAACAGTATGCAATTAAAAATACGAAGATGTAACACAATTGTTCGTAAATCATACTTCACTGTTAGGATTGTTGACTACAGGAACAAACTCCTATATGTACTTAGCTCAAAAACTAAAGGTTGATTCATGTCCAGATTAGATCAATATTTCCGAGAAACAAGTTTTATAGACTAATTGATTTTATTAATTAATTGATTGTGTGGTCTGTGCCTCATTGAAAATTTCATGTAATTCTCTATAATTAGCCTTAGTTTCCTTATTTTTCAGAAGAAAAATGTGTTGGCAACATCACATGGATTGTGATGGGGCAAACTATAGCCATTGGATTAATAGATAAATTATGGCGTGTGAGAAGGTTTTTTAAGTCTGAAACATGTTTGTGAAGTACTGGAGTATTCGAGGTAGCTGAAGGTAAACAAAAAATAATTCCAAATTCACAGAGATTATCATGAGTAGGTAATGTAATTACAACGAATCCCCACTTACTGTTAAAAAAAATTAATCCGTTCGTGACACTGGTTATTCCTCTGCCAGAATGTACCAGCATTATTTACTAAAAAAAATTCTATGTTCCCGTTGTCTACCAGGCACATGGTGTTCTCATACAAGATCCATATATACCAGGTCAGCTCACAGCGACTAGCGTAGACTGGGCGTGACGTCACTCATACTACACCGCCTGTTCACCCCTCACCATCCTCTCTGCCCCATTACTTATTTCTCTATCACACACACACACACACACACACACACACACACACACACAAACAAACACACACACACACACACACACACACACAAACATACACACAAATACTTACATACATACACAAACACACACACACACACACACACACACACTCACACACATACATATATATAGATATATGAATACATGTATATATGAATCTTGATCAAGTCATCAAGTCATCACGAAGAAAACAGAAGATGAATGGTGACTTTTATTTATTTATTTATTTATTTAGAAAGAGTAATGCAATAGAAAAGCGAACGGATTGCCAAACGGGGAGGCAACTGGAACTAAGCGTGTGATGGGAGAGTCGTGTCAAGTTGGGTGATGGGAGAGTGATGGCAGCAGTGATGTGTTGGCTGGTTGTGATGGGTGATCACTGGTGCGGGGGGAAGCAGCAGTGATGTGTTGGCTGGTTGTGATGGGTGATCATTGGTGCTGGGGGAAGCATCAGTGATGTGTTGTCTGGTTGTGATAGGTGATCATTGGTGCTGGGGGAAGCAGCAGTGATGTGTTGGCTGGTTGTGTTGGGTGATCACTGATGCTGGGGGAAGCAGCAGTGATGTGTTGCCTGGTTGTGATGGGTGATCATTGGTGCTTGGGGAGGCAGCAATGATGTGTTGGCTGGTTGTG
>JAPQNM010000004.1:20078365-20080865 GCA_029783475.1 Metacarcinus magister
ACACACACACACACACACACACACACACACACACACACACAGACAGACACAGACACAGACACACACACAGACACAGACACAGACACACATAGATACACACACACACACACACACACACACACACACACACACACACACACACACACACACGGGGTACTAGTTGCTGGCTTACCTTAGTATCGGAGAGACAGAAACAACTGTCGGGACACGTCACCACGGCTTCTGACCCCTCCAGGAACAGCATAGTCACCACAATCATCATCACCACCAACGTCGTGCTCATACTGGGGGAGAAGCAAGGGAGAGTGAATGTTGGAGGCGGTGATCGTGTTCAGATTAATCCAATATAGAAACACCGCCCCATTCCCCTATAAAAAATCTAAACCTACGCCAAATAACGGGCAAGAGGCAGTCCATCTTTGCCTCCATAAAGCCTATTGGCGTCAACGGTTTGTGATGTAGAAAAGTTAAAAAAAATTATGGAAACTCCCTGTCTTTCTCCCTCTCTTAATGCTCATAACTGGCTAAGTTATAGATTAAACATGGATAATTATGGATGAAGAGACATATTTTGTGCATCACCACGACGCACACCCCACCAGCGGAATGCGAAGTGGACGACATGTATACGTTCATGGGATTATTGGACAGGACGACAAGCTAAGTGCGCGGTGCCAAAAGTGTGCTTCACGTTGACTCGAGTGACCACTTGACTGAAGGGAAGATGGTTGGGCGGGCATTGGATAGATGAGAGGAAAGTCACTGGAGAGACCATCGTGGACTTGGCTGTGGTAGTAGATATAGCAACGACCAATCTAGGAACAGAGTTAGGGCAGGGATGGCGTGAAGACACATTAATCTCCTACTTCACCTGGCTCTGCTCTACGCGCCCTCTACCTCAATTACTGTTCCCGCGCAGGATTTGATCTCCCATACAGGAAAAAACCTCTACAGTGTGCTCATTACAATAGAGGATTCCGGAAACTACAATATTATTATTGTTAGTTTTGAGTTTGAACTGCTTGATCATACAGCGGTATCTTACAAGCAGCTCTTCCGATTGTGTTGCTTTGACGTCATGTGTGCCAGCGTGTATGATGAACAGTGTGTTTGGATTTGCTTCGCTCGAAGGAACAAACAGAAAAGCAGGGTTAGGAATGACAATAATCTTAACATGAAGGAGGATAATACATATGAATAGCCTGGAGAGAGATGAAGGAGGATTAGACAATACTTGGGGAACCTCGTGGCAGCAATTAGGAGATTGCGACAAAGATTAGGAAGTTCGACAACAGGGTGTTAGGACGAAGAACACTGAGGATATCAACACACGTCATGGTGGAGTGAAAGAATGCAGACATTTGTTTGATAGCACAACGAAGTAAGGAGCGAGGAAACGCAGAAACAAAACAAAAAAGGAAAGGAGGGAGGAGGTAATGAGGATTATTAAGCATTGAAGGTTTGTCACAAAAAAATATTATCATCTACAGACTAACGACACCGAAGTACACACATTCAAAGGATGTATGCCAAGTAGAGATGATCAAGGAAGAGGAAGGCAACGTTCGGACGGAAGACTAAGGATTTTGAACTGTTAATGTTAATTCTATTTAATGATGTTTTTTCAATATCAGAATGTTGACAAAAGGTGTGCCTAATGAGTACAGGAATATACGTTTCATAATATCATATCAGAGTGTAGCACATTAACAATAATAATGATAATGATAATATTAATAACAATAATGATATTGATAATAATAATAATAATAATAATAATAATAATAATAATAATAATAATAATAATAATATTAATAATAATAATAATAATAATAATAATGATAACAATAATAATAATAATAATAATGATAAGAATTATGATAATACTAATAAAAATAATAATAATTTTAATACGTGAGGTGGAAGTGAGCTGAATTTACACCTTTCCAACACAAACGCTTCATCTCCCTATGTTAAAACACCCTTGGGAACGGCTACCCCGTTTAGTATTTAGCAGACAGAACTTCTGCACACCCTGGGAGCAGCGTGTCACCACCGTCATCGTGTTACTGCCAAGCCTTGAATCCGCCTCACACAAAGAAAAAAGTGTTGTATCTCTAAGACAAATTACACTTTTTGCGTGCAATGCATACGCAATATTTTGGCTATATATTTTTGTGTGTTCCTACAGGATTTGGGTTGCATCCTACGTTATCCAAGTATAGAAAACAGAGGTCTGCTATCGGGTTGTTCTAGCATGAAACGTTATATAAAAAAAGATTAAGAAAAAGTTTTTTCTACTGCTGTTTCACAAACCGTTCCTCTATAATGAAAACTTTCTTAACAAATCCTATTGAAAAATTAAAAGCTGTATAACATTTATATCATAATTTACGTATAGGTAACGAAGCGAATTTTCGATTTTTGGGCAGAAATTTTCCATCAGAATTCAAGTCAAAAATGTTTTAGTCATTTTAATACGAACAGAGCATAAATGCAT
>JAPQNM010000004.1:20090865-20093365 GCA_029783475.1 Metacarcinus magister
TGTGTGTGTGTGTGTGTGTGTGTGTGTGTGTGTGTGTGTGTGTGTGTGTGTGTGTGTGTGTGTGTGTGTGTGTGTGTGTGTGTGTGTGTGTGTGTGTGTGTGTGTGCAATTAATTTCTTTCACTAGATTTATGACTTTCCTTTCCTCCTCGTCATAATTCCTCCTTCATAATATATCGTTTATTTCCCTCCTCCATGGAAGAATGATTTTTTTCTTTTTCTCTATATTTTCCTTATATCACTTTTATTCCCTTCACACCCTTGTTTTGATTTCGTTTTTTGCTTTCATTCTTATCCCAGTGTTTTGCTTTTCCTTCTCCTCCCCCCCTCTCTCTCTCTCTCTCTCTCTCTCTCTCTCTCTCTCTCTCTCTCTCTCTCTCTCTCTCTCTCTCTCTCTCTCTCTCTCTCTCTCTCTCTCTCTCTCTCTCTCTCTCTCTCTCTCTCTCTCTCTCTCTCTCTCTCAGTTCCGTATCTTTCCTTGCAATATTTTCAGCAGATTTATTGGAAAGAAAGAAAACCTGATAGATTTGACATCAAAGGGCGAAGCGGAGGACAATGGGGCGCCCCCCAGTGCATAAATCTGGGGCGGGGCGGGGCGGGGCAGGGCGGGGCGGTACCTAAAGACTGTGTGGAGGTGGTGGGGCGGAGGAGAAGGAAGGCTGGACGTGACTATGGTGACAAGTGCAGAAGCTGTCCATTCCTGCTCCCGCCCCGCCCAGCCTTGCTCCGCACTGCTCCGAGCCATCTACACCTTTCTCCGCCCTCCACCCTTCCCTTTACCACATAGAGGAAATACAAAAAGAAATTGGTTATGCCAGATGTTCACCAAAATACACTCACTGAGAATCATAGGTCAAGTATTCACCAAAAAATATCATGTACTTTCGAATGTTATCAGTTTTTGTCCTGTTTATGGTTTTCCTATGAGATCCTTAGTGGTGGTTAAGAGTTTTTCGCTGTTTTCTTTGGGTGCCCTACCACCTACTTCCATTGCTGATTCTAAGCCTATATTAGTTAGGTCTACTAGCGTAATATTTGTAGATACTTTTTTCTGGATTCTAATCGCAAATTCATCTGACTTCTCTTTGACGTTGGGATATTTGACCTCTTTATTCTGAATAACTTCTCTCTTTCTCTCTTTAAGTCTTTACATCTCACCATCCTTTGGTCACCTGATTTTAATTTACTCAATACTGTCACATTCTTTATTGCATTCAGTTTGTTAATAAGAATGAAGTCAATTTCATTCTTAGTTTCACCGTTTGGGCTTTTCCATGTCCACTTCTTGCTTGCCTTACGATAAAAGAATGCGTTCATTATCTTTTAATGATTCCTCTCTGCAAACCCTACGAGCTTGTCACCTTTATAGTTTTGAGTATCAATTCCAAAGATTCCGATTGCTGCCATTCCTATACTCTTCCTCCTGACCTTTGCATTAATATCACCGACCATGAAAGTATACTGAGTTTGTGCTATTCCAAAATATATGTTGCAAATGAAATTAAATACAACCCCAAAGATTATTACAATAACGTACGTAATAAAATGCTATCATAATAAACTTTGGCAGAAATCGCTTAGAAAAAGTTAATGTAGCAAATAAGGAATTAAAATTTTCCAAAGCATTATATAATAAGTTTTCATCCATTGTTATCATTGAAGACACCAATGGAATCCATGAAATAACCCTAGCACAACCTAACTTAAATGTATTAAGTGATTTCAACTTTATGGAAGACTGCGCTGGTGGGATTCGGTTGAATCCCTTTCACCCTTGTAAAAGGTGATGGAATAAGCAAGTTCTCACAAAACACTTTAATAACGTCCTTGCTTACAGAGTAATACAGAGAGCCTTGCGTCAGGGTGTTGTCCTAGGCAAACACCGGCTCCGACTCGTGTTGGCGCCACAGTCGGCAAACGCCAACTGACTGCGGGGTGACGCCAGGCATGCATGGCCTGGAGCATCTTGGCGAGAAGCATAACATAGTGTTGCCATGTAGGCATATTTAGGCTAATACAACGCTCGGCCACACCTGATGTGTCCTCACATACATATAAAAAAATGAAGACATAATGCCCGCACAGAAGGGCAGAAAATAGCAAAAGGATAACATCAGTGCAGGAAAAGCACTAGATAAAAACCATGTTTACATGAAGAGATTGTGCAACTAAAAGCACAAGAACATAGTCCTAAAATATATATATAGAAAAAAAAATACATATACATATAAATGTTAAAGGCATACGCCTCAAAAGCAAACAAAAAAAAATATATATATATATATATATATATATATATATATATATATATATATATATATATATATATAATTTCATATAAAAGGAAATGCAAAAACTTTAAAAAAAAAAAAATGCATAAGACCCAAGAAAAAGGGTGTAGGTCCACGGAAAGGGGACGACAATAAAAAAAGAATGCACAATATATGCAGAACAGCTGAGTTTTGAAAGCACACGTCACACTGAACGGAACAGAACAGTTG
>JAPQNM010000004.1:20118365-20125865 GCA_029783475.1 Metacarcinus magister
TCTAAGGTCTCCCTGAAGCCTACCGGCGCCATGGGTAAAAAGATAAAAAAAAAAAAAAAAAAAAAGTATCATCCAAAGTAGAGTTGGTAGCAAAGGTTTGAGCGAAGAGTTCGGCTTTAGAGAAAGAAGAAACAGCTGTGGGGCCATCTGGTTGAAGTAAAGGAGGGAAAGATGAAGAAGCAAATTTGTTAGATATATTATTGGCTAGATGCCAGAAATCACAAGAAGAGTTAGAGTTGGAAAGACTTTGACATTTTCTATTGATGTAAGAGTTTTAGTAAGTTTGAGAATAGATTTGGCATGATTACGGGCAGAAATATATAGGACATGAGTTTCAGCAGATGGATGACTACGGTACCCTTTGTGAGCCGCCTCTCTATCATTGACAGCACGAGAACAAGCAGAGTTAAACCAGGGCTTTTTAGCTTTAGCATTAGAGAAAGTATGAGGAATATATAGCTCCATGCCAGAGATAATCACCTCTGTTATGCGCTCGGCACAAAGAGAAGGATCTCTGACATGGAAGCAATAATCATCCCAAGGAAAATCTGAATAGTACTGCCTCAGGTCCTCCCACTTAGCAGAGTTCAAATGCCAGAAGCACCTCTGTTTAGGCGTGTCCTGAGGCTGCACTGGAGTGATAGGACAGGTAACGGAAATAAGATTGTGATCGAGGAGCCCAACGGAGAGGAAAGTTTAACAGAGTAAGCTGAAGGGTTGGAAGTTAGGAAAAGATCAAGAATGTTGGGCGGGTCTCCAAGGCGGTCAGGGATACGGGTAGGGAACTGCACTAGCTGCTCTAGGTCATGAAGGATAGCAAAGTTGAAGGTTTGTTCACCAGGTTGGTCAGTGAAAGAAGATGAAAGCTAAACCTGGTGGTGAACATTGAAATCCTCTAAAATGGAGATCTCAGCATAAGGAAAGTGAGATAGGATGTACTCCACTTAGGAAGTCAAATAGTCAAAGAATTTTACATAGTCAGAGGAATTAGGTGAAAGATATACAGCACAGATGAATTTAGTTAGAGAATTACATTGAAGTCTTAGCCAGATGGTAGAAAATTGTGAAGATTCAAGATTGTGGGAACGAGAGCAAGTAGTGTCGTTACGCATATATGCGCAACAGCCAGCTTTGGATTGAAAATGAGGATAGAGAAAGTAGGAGGGAACAGAAAAGGGGCTGCTGCTATATATATATATATATATATATATATATATATATATATATATATATATATATATATATATATATATATGTATATATATATATATATATATATATATATATTGTGAGGAACTGCACCTGCCTCGTCTCCCCCTAATTAGTGGTTGAACTACCACTTTAGTCTGCCGGCGCTGGTTCACCTCTCCAACTGCTTGTTCACCAGCTTTCCCGCCACTAACCCACCCCCTTGTCCATGGGTAGGGGGGTAGACTAACCGAGGCAAGCTCCACGCCGCCGGATCGGGGACAGACAGAACGCCTCAGCTCTCTCACCTGAGAACACCTCACCACCTGCTGCTGGTTCTCAACATTCCGAAGGCACTTCTGGAGACTTGGGCTCCCTTCCAGTGTGCCTTTCAACTGTACCTACACCATTCGACCCTCCTTGCTGTCTGAGGTGCTATCTACGTTGTCGAGTGTTGCTGCCGCACATCTCACCCTCCAGACAGCTGTTCAGGGAGTTATTTGGGTGCCATACCCCTGCTCTGGTAATTGTTTACGAGCAGATCGTCGTTGGTGATTTATTTTGGCTTTTAGCCTGCTGTCTGCTATTTTTGTGTGTGTAAATATATTCTGGGTATCATACTCCATAATTTTTCTTCCCCACAATTCTATAGAAGCATAATATTAATTGGTAGTCACCTCGGCCCTGACATATTGGCGACCTCGCCAGGATAAGAACTACCAATTATTTATTATCTTTTTACAGATTGTGGGTTTTAATCTGTAAGTCGCTGCTGCGCGCCGTTGCTGTCTGAGGCCCGGGAGTAATGTTATGAGAGTGTTTTGATTGCCGTCAAACTCTTTCTTTTGCCAGATTTTGCACGTGAGGTGTTGTCCAATTATTGTTTTGTGTTGTGTTCTCTGTTTTGTCTTCTCCATGTCTTCCTTTCAAGAACTGAAGGAGCAGGGTGAAGCCCTCGGTCTGCATGGCAAGGAAATTGGCCAGTGGATCGTAGAACAGCAGAAACACGAAAGGGAAGAAAGACAAGCTGAGAGAGAAGAAAGACAAAGACAAGCTGAGAAGGAAAGAGAAAGAGAAGAAAGACAAGCTGAGAATGAAAGAGAAGAAAGACAAGCTACGAAGGAAAGAGAAGAAAGACAAGCTGAGAGAGAAGAAAGAAAAGCACAAGCTGAGAGGGAGAAAGAGATCAAGCTGGCAGAAATTACAGCTAAAGGTAAGCCCTCAGTCCTACCATCACATGATCCTGTTTCCAGACCTAGTCTACCACCATATAAGGATGAAGAGGACATTGCCACCTACTTAACTAGGTTTGAGCGAGTGGCGGAGATGCTGGTTTTACCAAGAGATACCTTGGGTTGCCTCCTTACTGGTAAAGCTGCCGAACTCTACACGTCCCTTCCGTCATCCACCACTGAGGATTACGAGTTACTGAAGCAAGCCTTGTTAACAGGCTTCAGTAAAACTCCAGATGGCTACCGGGTGGATTTCAGGTCAAACAAGATTAGAGTAGGACAGAACTACCATCAGTTCGTTACCTAGTTATCGAGGATGTTTGATTCTTGGGTTGAGTCTTCCTCTGTGGCTAATGTCTATGCTGATTTAAGGGAGTTTATCATCTTTGACCAATTTCTGTCCTCCTTATCACCAGAAATACGCCTATTCATCAAGGAAAGAAGGCCTACCAAGCTGAAGGAAGCAATACAACTAGCGGATGACTGGGCATCCGCCCACAACGCCTATCCTAAGGTCTCTTCCTACAACAACGCTAAGAAAATCTCCCCTCGACTTGCTACTCCACTCCAGTCTCTACCTTCTCCTGGGAGTCAGACTCCCTCCACCGTGACTTGTCACAATTGTGGGGAAGCAGGACATATACGACCACGCTGTCCCAGGAATCCTCGAGCATTCAAGGATGGAACTACTACCACGCCCCCCTATAAGGTTGGATTTTGTTTAGCAGATCATAAAGTGCCTAACTTCTCAGTTACGGGGACTATTAATGGGTCATGGTCTTCCTCTATAATTAGAGATACTGGATGCTCTGGAGTTGCTGACTATTTGGGACGCATCGACAAATTTCCTGTCGTTAAGTGTTACTTACGGTGCCCATTTTACACTGGTTGGACAGATGCTGTAAGGGCCCCAATTAAATTTGCTAGTGCTCTAGTTGGGAATATTCCCGGGGTACAAGATCCTGATAGTCCTGATTCTCTACTCACTAATGACAACGATCTTCTCTATAGTGACCATGACCAAGCCACCACCGACGTTTCTTCCCTACAAGATCCTCTGTTGCCTCCTGATGACTCGCCTTCGCCCGGAACCTCCCTCTCCTCTCAAGACAAGGACAACCGCCCTTCTGGATGTCAGCATCTACCACCAGTTGAGTCCTCCACTACTGAAGTGTGTGCTGTGGAGACCAGAGCCGGTCGATCTAAACGGGTCCACCCTCTAGTTCTGCCTAAGCTCCATCATTTGACTGTAACCCCTGATGAGTTTCGTCAACTTCAGGAATCCTGTCCTTCCTTGACGTGTTTACAATCAAAGGCTACCACTCAAGAAGTTGAGAAGGCCCGGGATGGTGCCACATACCAGTTCATACATGAAGACGGCCTCCTGTACCGATAATGTCTCTCCTCGGATCACCCTCAAAAGGTAAATGGTTTATCCTTGGTTGTTCCCAGCGATTGCCGTCCTGTCATCCTACGTGTTGCTCACGAAGGTCCTTTGGCTGGACATTTCTCCCACCGGAAGACCCAGATGAAGGTCTTGCAAGACTTTTATTGGCCAGGGATGTGTGCAGACATCCGGGATTACTGCCGTTCCTGCGACAAGTGTCAACGTATGTCAGCTAAGGGATGGGTACGTCCATTACCTCTTCAACCGTTACCTGTCGTAACTGAACCCTTCTCCAGAGTTGCCATTGATTTGGTAGGTCCCTTGTCTCCACCGTCTTCTGAAGGGCACCGTTACATTGTAACTCTTATTGATTTCTCCACTGGGTTTCCAGAAGCCATGCCTCTTAAAGATATTGACACCATATCTGTATCTGAAGCTCTGTTAACCATCTTCGCCAGAGTGGGAATCCCCAGGGAGATCCTTTCCGACCGTAGGACTCAATTTATTTCCCAGCTTATGGCAGAGCTACACAAACTACTAGGAGTAAAACCCATCTTCACCACGCCTTTCCACCCCAGCGGAAACGGGCGAGTTGAGCGACTGCACGGTACCCTGAACTCTGCCCTTCGGAAGTTGTGCTCTGATAAGTCCAAGGAGTGGCATCGATATTTAATCCCTACTTTGTTTGTCCTTAGAGAGATCCCTAACGACCGGACTGGATTCTCTCCTTTTGAACTCCTCTATGGCAGGTCAGTGCGGAATCCCCTCTCGGTGCTCCGTGATTTATGGGAAAACCGTAGGAGTCCAGAAGATGAGAGATCGTCCTTCCGTTACGTCATCGAGCTACGGGAGAAACTGACCGAATGCGCCCAGCTTGCTGCCAAACACGCGAATGTGAGTATCGCCCGGTATAAGTCTTACTTTGACGTAAGATCTCAAGACCGTCAATTCCAGCCAGGCGATGAGGTATTGTTACTACTGCCTAGTGACTCCAGCAAGTTGTTGGTTGCTTAGAGTGGCCCTCACAAAGTTTTGGAAAAACGGGGTAAGGTGGACTACTTGATCGACATGCCAAGAGGACCTAAACTTTACCACGCCAATATCCTTAAGAAGTACCACCAGCGGGCCCAAGTTAACCAGCTACAAGTCCTCGACGAGATTTCACCTTTAAGTGAGCCCGAGGAAAAGGGTAAGTCATCCTATTTGAATGAGGGTATTGATGATTTACCTGAGCTTGCTTTAACACCTGATGGTCCAACTAATGCTGAAGAACCTGTCATTAATCCTGCTCTCATTTGGAACCAGTCTGCTCAGGTTGAAGACCTGTTTCTCACATACCAGTCTACTTTTTCTGATCAACCTGGCTGCACCAAGACTGTCGAGCACGACATCACCCTTACTACAACGGAGAGAATACAAGCCAAGATCTACCCGGTGCCAATCCATCTCCAGCACTACTACCAGGAAGAGGTTGAGCAACTGTTGAGTCAAGGAATCATCCAACCTTCAACCTCTCCACACTGGTCTCCGGTTATCATGGTCAGGAAGTCCGACGGTACGTATTGGATGGCCATTGATTACAGGTTACTCAACTCCGTTACTGTTTTCCATGCTGAACCATCCTGCAGTATTGAGACTGAGCTGCATAAGTTCGTGGGAGCTGAGTTCTTCTCATAGCTAGATTTGAGTAAGGCATATTACCAGGTTCCACTTTCTGCCAAAGTTCGACGCTTCACTGCGTTTCCAACTCACAAGGGCCTGATGGAATTTACTCGGATGCCTTTTGGTCTCGTTACGGCCTGTGCCACTTATATTCGCTTAATGAGGATTGTGTTTGCTGGTTTAGCCAATGTTTCATTCTATTTTTATAATATTTTTGTGTATTCATCTGATTGGCCCACTCACATCTCTGCCCTCAAGTCTGTATTAGATAGACTACAACAGAACGGTCTGACTGTCAAACTTAAAAAGTGCCGGTTTGGAGTTCATCAACTATCTGGGATTTGTTTTGTCACGAGACCATCTTCAACCACAAGTTGGCAAGTTGACTGCCATCGCCTCCATGACTCCTCCTACCACCAAGAAGTTACTCCGGAGTTTCCTAGGTTTGATATCGTTTTACAAAGCTTTCATTCCTCAGACCTCTGAGCTTACCGCCCCCCTCTCTGACTTGTTGAAGAAGCCGGTACGGGATCCCCTCCAGTGAACTGAAGATCTGCATGAACGGTTCAAGCTGCTGAAGCAAGCCTTGACTTCGGGACCTATTCTTTGTCTTCCGGATCCCAGCCAGACCTTCGTCCTTCGTACCGATGCTTCAAACTATGGATTAGGTGCTGTACTCCTTCAGTACCATGATGATCGTCCACATCCCATCTCTTACGCCAGCCGGAAACTACTTGATCGGGAACGACGATACTCTACCATCGAGAGGGAATGCCTGGCCATCGTGTTCGGCATTCATAGGTTTGACTTTTATCTTCGAAGTAAGGAATTTATCCTTGAAGTAGACCACAAGCCTCTAATATACCTTGAGAAATTTAAAGGTAAAAATGATAGAGTACTACGATGGGCTTTAGGTCTTCAACCCTATAAATTTAGGGTTGTTCATGTTGCCGGGACAGACAACATTGGAGCCGATCTTCTCAGCCGGCAATAGCTCTTCTTTATTTGTTTCCTGCACTCCAGTCTTTTACAAGTTTTGTTTCCTGCACTCAAGCCTATTATAAGTTTGTTTATGTCTCCTAGTCAGCTGCAGTTCTTCGACATCAGCTGTGCAGCAGATATTTTAGTGGGGGCATGTGTGAGGAACTGCACCTGCCTCGTCTCCCCCTAATTAGTGGTTGAACTACTACTCTAGTCTGCCGGCGCTGGTTCACATCTCCAACTGCTTGTTCACCGGCTTCCCCGCCACTACCCCACCCCCTTGTCCATGGGTAGGGGGGTAGACTAACCGAGGCAAGCTCCACGCCGCCGGACCGGGGACAGACAGAACGCCTCAGCTCTCTCACCTGAGAACACCTCACCACCTGCTGCTGGTTCTCAACATTTCGAAGGCACTTCTGGAGACTTGGGCTCCCTTCCAGTGTGCCCTTCAACTGTACCTACACCATTTGACCCTCCCTGCTGTCTGAAGTGCTATCTACGTTGCCGAGTGTTGCTGCCGCGCATCTCACCCTCCAGACAGCTGTTCAGGGAGTTATTTGGATGCCATACACCTGCTCTGGTAATTGTTTACGAGCAGATCGTCGTTGGTGATTTATTTTGGCTTTTAGCCTGCTGTCTGCTATTTTTGTGTGTGTAAATATATTCGGGGTATTATACTCCATGATTTTTCTTCCCCACAACTCTATAGAAGCATAATATTAATTGATAGTCACCTCGGCCCTGACATATATATATATATATATATATATATATATATATATATATATATATATACATATATATATATATATATATATATATATATATATATATATAAATTACTGTAGAAAGAAGACAAAAAATTATATAACAATAACAATCAAGGAAAGAAGGAAAGATAAGAAAGTAGAAAAAGAGAGACGGCAAAATAATGAATGAAGGAAAGAAATTAAGAACAAAAAAGCAGAAGATAAAGAAGAGAATATTTTATTGTATGGAGAAAAACAGAATTCGGGAAGAATTGAGGGGGAAAGGGGGGAGGAGGAGGAG
>JAPQNM010000004.1:20130865-20133365 GCA_029783475.1 Metacarcinus magister
AGTAAGATACATATTTTCATGAGGTGAGATGGAAGACGAAGTCACAGTAAGAGATAACATTATAACATCCATTGCTAGTGCAATATAGTAAATGTGATCAGTTTCCCGTAGTGGACACCCACTACGGGAAACTGATCACATTTACTATATTGCACTAGCAGCTCAGTACTAGTTAATTTAGTTGAGTTACGCTAACTTGCAGTAGCTGCGGCTCTCTCAAACTATGCGTTTAACCGAAGTGGCTATCTTGCAAAAATTAGTGAATAACACTGGTCTATGGGCTTAGGAGGAGGAAAAAGAAGGAGAAGAACTGGACAATACTGCGTGTGTGAGCATCAAGCCTTGGCATAATCCTGGTTTTAACCCCTCGCACTGTGCTAACAATGTCATGTAATGAGGCTGAAGTGGTTCGTTATTTATTTGAAAAGTATTTATAGTAATTATAATAATCAAAATAATAATAGTAGATAGAGCAGTAAAAGTAGTACAATTAAAAGTAAAAGTACTACAATTAAAAGTAAAGGTACAATAATTAAAAGTAAAAGTAGTACATTTAAAAGTAAAAATACTACTATTAAAAGTAAAAGTGCTACAATTAAAAGTAAAAGTAATACAATTAAAAGTAAATGTAGCACAATTAAAAGTGAAAGTAGTATAATTAAAAGTAAATGTAGCACAATTAAAAGTAAAAGTAGTACAATTAAAAGTAAAAGTAGTACAATTAAAAGTAAAAGTACTACAATTAAAAGTAAAAGTACTACAATTAAAAGTAAAAGTACTACAATTAAAGGTAAAAGTACTACAATTAAAAATAAATGTAGCACAATTAAAAGTGAAAGTAGTACAATTAAAAGTAGAAGTAATACAGCTAAAAGTAAAAGTAGTACAATCAAAAGTAAAAGTACTACAATTAAAAGTAAAAACTGTACAATTAAAAGTAAAAGTAGTAGAATTAAAAGTAAAAGTGGTACAACTAAAAGTAAAAGTAATACAATTAAAAGTAAAAGTAGTATAATCAAAAGTAATAAAGTAGTACAATTAAAAGTAAAAGTATTACAATTAAAAGTAAAAGTAGTACAATTAAAAGTAAAAGTACTACAATTAAAAGTAAAAGTACTACAATTAAAAGTAAAAGTACTACAATTAAAAGTAAAAGTACTACAATTAAAAGTTAAAGTACTACAATCAAAAGTAAAAGTACTATTATTAAAAGTAAAAACTGTACAATTAAAAGTAAAAGTAGTACAATTAAAAGTAAAAGTGGTACAACTAAAAGTAAAAGTAATACAATTAAAAGTAAAAGTAGTATAATCAAAAGTAAAAAAGCAGTACAATTAAAAGTAAAAGTATTGCAATTAAAAGTAAAAGTAATACAATTAAAAGTAAAAGAAGTACACTTAAAAGTAAAAGTAATACAATTAAAAGTAAAAGTAGTACAATTAAAAGTAAAAGTAGTACAATTAAAAATTAAAGTAATACAATTGAAAATAGAAGTAGTAAAAGTAGTTAAAGTAGTAGAAGTAGTAGAAGTTGTTGTTGTTGTTGTTGTTGTTGTTGTTGCTGCTGCAATAGTAATCCGTTTTTTCAGCTGTTGATGGTATCATTTAGACCAGGTGTTGAAGAAAAATGTTTCTTTCCCATTCGTAATACTTTTTTTTCTACATCTCAAACCGTTGGCGCCAGTAGGCTTTATGGAGGCTAAGATGGACTTGCATCATGCCCGTTATTTGGCGTAGGTTTAGTTTTATTTTTATAGTGACGCCTCGAATGTTTACGTTCTCTCTTGTTTCAAGCAATTGTTCAAAATAAAAGCATCAGTAAATAAATACCCAGGAGAGAGTTTCAAACAGTTAGCGGCTCACCAGACTACCTCTTACGGTTAAAAGAAAAAATGGACTGTGGTGGCAGAATAGATTAATATCAGACAAGCCACACACCTATCCTGCAACACCAACACTACCACAACGATCCTCCATACTCACCTGCCGACTCTGCTCCGCCACCCCACCACACATGCGAAACTGGAAAAGAAGAAACAAGAAATGAAAATAGAAATCACATTTCAAAACAAAAAAAGCACCACAAACGATGTAAAATGTTACATTGAGTTATGCAAATTGTTATCGCGATGACTCCTCAAGACACAGTCAGCCTCAAAAAATTGACTCACGACCCACCAATTTCCATAACACAAGTTCCCGGCTGTCAGGCGGCAACTGCGGTGATGGTGGGAGTGTAGTTACTAGCAGACAGGCTTGGAAAGAAAGACAAGGGCTGTCTGTCTGTCTGCCTGTCTGTCTGTCTGCTTACCTACCCGTATTCGCACACACAGAGGAATATTGAAGGCCGATAATTATGAGAAATAAGGGTCACCTGTGTGCCGTAGACCAGCTGGAAGGCGTCAACAGTAACAACCTGCAAGTGGAAAAGAGAGAGAGAGAGAGAGAGAGAGAGAGAGAGAGAGAGAGAGAGAGAGAGAGGAGAGAGAGAGAGAGAGAGA
>JAPQNM010000004.1:20160865-20165865 GCA_029783475.1 Metacarcinus magister
TCTTGATGTATACTCACTTGAACATATTTTCTTGATGTGGAACATTAGAATCCAAAGCAAACGTGATCATTGGAAATTTCAATTCTCCACACAATAAAGACAACACACCTGCCTCGGTAATATACCGAGTTACAATTAAAGAATCTCAACTTCTACAATGAACATAAACCGGTAAAACATCTGGAATCTCACTAATATTGATGCTAGCATTCAAACCCTTCACTACTAGACCGAGTATTACTCAAATGGACTTACAAACAGACATATAGAAAAAGAAAATATGTAAATACTAGACATATATTTACTTAGAAATATTGTTGCCATTTTCTACCGTTTTCCGTTTGCTTAACTCATTGTTGGAATCACAATGCACAATTATTATCCTAACAGTCTTCCTCCATATCTCCATCATCTTTCCAGTTGAATGGGTTGTGGCACACACCCCTAGCAGCACCACAAGCGCAGAAGATGGTGCATGGTAGCTGACGGCTCATGCAACCACATTTACCTCCTCGGCATGCCTTCTCCGAATCACAGCCACAGCGTACTAGCTTCAAGACGTTCTCATGTGCATAAGCTGTCCCCTAGCACATGTTCCGTGGAATGAGACACTTGTTGACATGATCAGTTTCCCAACCAAAATGTACTGGATTCATTGCTGGGGGTTCTCCGCTTAGAGCCGCTCGCCAGGTTGCCACTTGGAGGTGAGCTCGTAAAACATTCTCATGGAATGCTTCTGTGGTCGGCGGTAGACTGCATAGTTTTGGGGCTGAAGAAGTCTAACCAGTCTTCTGAGCCAACACATGCTGCCTACACTCTGTCATAGATGAGTATTTTTTGACACCATAACACGCTACTCTGAACTCCTTTGCTTGCTCTGTCACCTGTGTCACCTTAGCTACCACATCTCCAAGTAGATCCAGCCTGTATCCTTTAGATACAACAGTTAAAGCAGTGGCCTTACCAATACCATATGTCGCAGCTACAGAGTCACATCCTGAGACAGCATGAATAGTAAGTAGGTCTGGCACAATGGCGCTGTGCTTGATATACGTGGCCTTAATGTCAATGCAACAACGCCCATAAACTGGTGACTGCATGTAGATGGCAGACTAGCGAGAAGAGTTTCCATAAAAGAACAACAGCAACTCGTCGGTGTAATCTGCTAGCACACATGCATCCGGATTGGTCCCAATTGCCACAACTTGTTGAGCAATGATGCCGTCAGCCTCTTCAAACGTTGAGGCAAGGTCCATACGCAGCGATTTCTGTTCCTTGTGCACCTGTATGGGGATGGATTCCTCGCCTGTGACAGTGAGGACATGGGAGTCTGTGACCGCCTTGAGGAATGTGTCATCAGTCAGAATCTGCTGCCAGAGAAGCTTGTTGAGATGGACCTTGTTCATGTAGTTCTTCAGAACTGCATCCCCAGATGGAAGTGGAGTCTGCAGGATGAGCTTATAGACTCGTGCTGTCATTTTTCTTGAGTTCCTTTTGCTGCTCTTAATGGAGTAGTCATGATATCTATCAAAGCAGAGATAAACATCAGACTCCGTAAGTCTATCAGAGAGCCAGAGCTTGAAGGTAGTGCTGAAAGTTTCTACAGGGCATTGGACTGGCCATATAAGGGTCCAGAGCAGAGCAGATAAGTCCAACACAATTGCAGTCGGGGTCAAGGCATTCCTCCAAGATATCTCGACTTGAAGGTTTTTCTTTAGTGGCAATGCGCATGGTGCCATCTGGATCAAACATGGATGGTGGGTATGCAGTCAGCTCGGTTGCAAACACACTTTGAAGGTCCAAATCCCGCTGACTGACTAGTAGACCAATCACCCGATTGTAGATCGCCTCTGGGTCCATGACATCATGTCCAGCAACTTTCAGGTGTTTCTTCTTCTCTTCAAATGTGATAACATTTTTCGAGATAGTTGCGTGAAATCCCTCAGGCCACGAGGTCTCGAACTCTGTCATCATAGTCGTTTCTAAGTCGACCGAGTTGTCAACGTTGACTTCGGGGTTGGCCATCTTGCCACTGACAACGTTCAGAAGTAACCCACCTCCATGTGATTCTGGGTCGAGAGGATCGATGAATGCGGCAAGAACCTGTCGGATTGCCCGCCTGTCATCTCCATCATGTCTAATACGGCTTGGAAATTCTTTTTTATGTTTCTCTTTCATCTCCTCATCATCACGGTCTCTCATCCTCTTGAGATCTCCTGTCAGGGTCATGACAGCATCCATTTTGTAGACCCATGTGACCATTGTTTGGGGGTTTTCTGTGTTGCCAATAATGCACCTTGGACCATGACCTTTCCGCATCCAGGTAGTCTCAATGAACATGTCCGACCACTCACCATTCCAGAGACCTGCTGTGTGATGTAGATTTTGCTGTCCTTTACAGAACTTTGCAAGGATGTCTGGCTGAACCCTTATCATTGACCGCACATAGTAGAGTCCATAGTGGCTGTAGCTGTACTTGTGGGCAGCGAACATGTATGGCAACATCATCTCAGTGGCTTTTAGATGAAGGAGCCAGTCACTCGTGTGATGTTCGACAGTACAGCATAATGATGAGGACCGGACGGATAACAACCTCGACCCACATCTTAGTGGTGCAGCTCTGTGAGGAGCGCTTCTTGAGCTCTTCTTCTAAGTCTTCCATGCTGGTGATGTTCCCAATCTCGAGAACTGACCGAATAATTTAGTATACTAAAAGGCGAAGGGCTCGCACGTTCTGTAGTAACTTCTTCCCGAACAACATTGTGTCAACTGAGCCAAATGTTGTACTTAAAACTTCTTTTAGACCACAATCTGCTGTCAGTGTTCCAATGCATGCCATAAAGTCCACCAGCAGATCCATTCCTCCTAGCAGTGCGACCATGTTACCCAGCAGGTCAGGTTGGTGGAATGAAATGTCAACAAAGATCTTGCAGATTGCTGCATCTGCTATTATCACCAAGATGTTTTGATTTGAATCTCGGGTCACTTCAAATCCTCTGTTGATGGAGGTGAGGACTGTCGTTTGATCTGTGGGCTTCATGTTTAGAAGTGGTAGATATGATACGACTGACTTTGGTGCTGGCCTTATGCCTGTCTCACGACAAATCTGTGTGTTGTAGTCATTGTATTAAATATTTTTAAAAATACAATAAATGAATAATTCTCATCAACAGAACTTGTTTAACTAAGCATGCATCAAAATTTTATCATAATAAAATATAGAAAAATTGCATTTTTGTGTAATTTTGCCCACCATTTTGATGTATTTTCATTAGGATGGCTTGAAACCATTAAACTAATGCCAGAATCGGATTCCTTGCAACCGAAAACATACCTATATACTATAAAAACATTGTATTTGTGGGCTCAGAACAGAAATTATGAAGGGTTTTGTAAATTGACCGTTTTCAGCGGCCATCTTCTTTTCTGAAAATGGCAAGCGGGTGTGAAGCTCACACCCACCCAGAAATTGAATTAGAGACCAAGTTCTATCGAAAAATGCAATAAAAGGATTACCCTCTCTCAGTGCAAGGTTCAGCCTGAAAATGGGGTTCTGCCACCGGACTATTGCAATATCTGAGGAGTTTCATACTATTGGCGTATCGGAGTTTTGGATAAATACATAAAATAGAGACTTCTTAGCAGAATATAATTTGCCTAATTATTCAATGTTTTACTGTCAACAGCAAAATAGATAAAAAGTTGGAGGAGTTTTGATGTACGTGAAAGCTAGTTTTAACTTGACAGTCTTACAAACCGAAAAAATAGATCACGTAGATATGACATTTTTTTTAAACTAAAGACATGGCTAAAGAAAATTATTATCGGATTAATTTATAGATCACCAGTACACAATATTATTAGCAATAGAATACTACTCGATCAGATAATCGATGTAAGTCATTAATTTAAAAGTGTCTCTTTTGGAGACTAATTTTCCTATGACTTCATGGGGAAATCCTCTAGAATCACATATGGGTAACAACTTGTATAATAATTTGTTAGAAGTGCCTTGTGTCAACACGTTAGTAAACATTCGAGAGGGGACAATATGATAGACCTTATATTTTCAACAAATGACGGTCTAGTAAATAGCGTAAATACGGGCCCTGAAATCGGTGCCAGTGATGGTTGGTTAGTTGGTTGTCTATCGTGTTCCCATCTAGAGGACACACGGGCTATCTAGAGCACGTCAATGTTGTGCGTTGGTATTTACACAGCTAACGTGGTAACGGTTACATAGTGCACACCTTTTTCTTTAATATAATCGTGAATATTTGGAATTATCTACCAGCACAAATAGTTAACAGCAATACAATTGAATCGTCTAAGAAAAAAAAAAAACTTGATAAGCACTTAATATCAATACAAAAAATCGAGTATTTCATTTCTGCGTTATTTGTTTTATTATATTTTATTTGTTATTGCCGTAGATTACGTAGATTGTCCATACTAGATGGTATCACTTCCTTTACCGGAAAGCTTCGGCTGGAGAGAAGGTTGGGTGGGGAAGAGCCTTACACTTTGCTGTCCTTTTGTCTCTAACAAATAGATATTATAGTAGTGAAGTATAACCACACGGACAGCCTCGTTAGGTTCAGTAGGACTGTTGCTGTCTGTTCATCCTTTGTACTACTATTCCACCTCCTCTTTTTTCTTAATAGAATTGTGAATTTTTGGAACTTTTTACCAGAAAAAATTGATAATAGCAAAATAATCGGATTGTTTAAGAAAAAAGCTTGATAAGCATCAAGTCACCAAAGAGTATTTTTTTATCTGCATTTTTTTCTACATTAATATTAACAATAACCGTGAATTAATTCCGTTTTTTCATTTTTCTATACAAATTCCATGATAGTTTGTCCATACCTAATGGTATCACTTTCTTTTCCGGCCAACTTCGTCTGAAGGAAAGGGTGGGTGAATAGGAGCCTTCCACTTTGCTGTCCTTTTGTCTCAATCAGGTAGATGTTATAGTAATAGAATGTATCTACACGGAC
>JAPQNM010000004.1:20175865-20182316 GCA_029783475.1 Metacarcinus magister
AATAATAACACTGAAAATAAATCAAAATATAGTTTCAAAACTCTTGTAAGTTTTACTGACATCACACTAAGTTCAAGCAAAAAAAAAAAAAATTTATCGCCCGTTTCTGAGAAACGTAAGTTATTGTTATACAATCTGTATCTCCTCCCTCAGTTTTTAATCGATTTTAATGTATGAAGTGTCTATGGACAGCTGGATAAAAACAGAGAAACTAGCGGTCTCACTTTTGCTCTAAGTCAATAAGGAACGTGTCATTTATTTTTCACAATAAAAAAATTTGGGAAATTTTTTTTTTTTTTTTCTAAGTGATGAACAAAGATAAGTCAAAAACTCGAGCACTGAAACCTGCATTATGATCATTAAAATACAAGGTTAAAAAGTTTTAAACATTGCATTAAAATCCTGGGAGGAGATAGAAACCTACCGAACCTCATTTTCCTGCATTCTTTCGGTTGTTTTTTTCTCAGATACTACTGATCTGATCTTAATGAAAATTACACTGTGATGTTATTATTTAACCTAAAATGCCTCATACTTTTTGCACTGAAATCCAGCAGTAGTTTCGATTTTGAGTGAGCGATCCCCTTAAACAACCTTCTACGGATTTTATCCTCTCTGTACCTTCATCTCCAGTTTCCTTTCTGGCCGTTCTATTACTGCTGTAATGGATGGTCACTATTCTTTTCCTAAAACTATCAACAGTGGTGTTCCTCAGGGTTCTGTTCTATTGCCCACTCTCTTTTTATTATTCATAAATGATCCCCTAAATCTGACTCAATGCCCTATCCACTCCTATGCTGATGACACCGCCTTGCATTTTTCAACGTCGCACAACAGACGCTCAACCCAACAAAAATTAAGTAATTCAAGATGAGATGCTATAGGACGCCTAATTTCTGATCTTTCACTAGTTTCTGATTGGGCCAATCAAACCTGGTTTTGTTCAATACCTCAAAAACTAAATTGTTACAACTATCTATTCAACATAACCTTCCAAATAACTATCCCCTCTTCTTCAATGACACTTAACTGCCCCTCTACTCTACATTAAACACACTTGGTCTGTTCTTTACTTAAAATCTAAACTGGCAATTTTATATATATACTCTTACTAAATCAGCTTCCAAGAAGTTAGGTGTCCTATGGCGTATGCTTCCATTTTTCTCTCCCTCCCAGCTGCTTGCTCTGTACATAGGCCTTATCCGCCCATGTATGGAGTATGGTTCTCATGTCTGGGGGGGTTCAACTCACACAGCTCTATTAAATAGGGTGGAGTCTAAAGCTTTTCGTCTCATCAACTCTCCTCATCTAACTGACTGTCTTGATTCTTTAAGTCACCGACGAAATGTTGCATCTTTATTTCTTTTCCACAGCTATTTTCATGCTGACTGCTCTTCTGAACTTGCTAACTGCATGCCTCCCCCCCTCCCGCGGTCTCATTGCACAAAACTTTCTACTTCTTCTCATCCCTATTCTGTCCATCTTTCTAATGCTAAAGTTAACCAGTATCTGCACTCTTTCGTCCCTTACACTAGTAAACTCTGGAACTCTCTTCCTTTGTCTGTTTTTCCACTTGCCTATGACTTGAATTCTTTCAAAAGAGGAGTGTCAAGACACCTCTAATGCTAACTGGACTTCCACACCCTACTTCTTTTTCTCCTACTGTCTTCTTTACAGGGTCTGGCGACAAGCGGTATTTTTTATGTATCTTTATTTTCCCTTGGCTAGTGCAGTACAGTAAATATATGTATATATATATATATATATATATATATATATATATATATATATATATATATATATATATATATATACATATATATATATATATATATATATATATATATATATATATATATATATATATATACATATATATATATATATATATATATATATATATATATATATATATATATATATTTATTTCAAACTGCGAGCGGAACGACTAGTTTGGAAGTTACGAAACGACCCCATCCAAAATTTGTCAGTGTGTCTGTATGTAGGTGTGTCTGTCTGTCTGTCCGTTTGTCTCCTATCTCCTTCTAGATCACTGGAGGGATCGGAATTAAATTTTCAGGGGTCGTAGGCATCCACCCTTAGATGGTTATTATATATTAAAAACATATTGTTATTTTGTAATTTTTAAAGTTATTTGTGAAAACATGCATCTCGCTGAATACTGGTCGCACATATTCATACTTACCTGGCACATGAGATACCTTGACCTACCTCCTACCTCCCTTGCTATCCCCTATCTCCAACCTCCTTTTCTCTCTCCTACCTCCTACCTCCTACCTCCAACCTGCCTTTCTACCTCCTACTTCCTACCTCCAACCTCCCTTACTACCTCCTACCTCTCTTTCTACCTTCTACCTCCTACCTCCCTTTCTACCTCCTATCTTCCTTTCTACCTCCTACCTCCTACCTCCCTTTCTACCTCCTATCTCTCTTTCTACCTCCTACCTCCTACCTCCTAACTCCATTTCTACCTCCTACCTCCCTTTCTACCTCCTACCTTCTACCTCCTACCTCCTTTTCTACCTCCTACCTCCTTTTCTACCTCCTACCTCCTTTTCTACCTCCTGTCTCCCTTTCTACCTCCTACCTCCTACCTCCCTTTCTACCTCCTACCTCTCTTTCTACCTCCTACCTCCCTTTCTACCTCCTACCTCCTAACTCTATTTCTACCTCCTACCTCCTACCTCCCTTTCTACCTCGTACCTCCTTTTCTACCTCCTACCTCCCTTTTTACCCCCTACCTCCCTTTCTACCTCCTACCTCCCTTTCCACCTTGTGAAAGACATGGAAGGACTTTCTTTCCTGGGCGAGCAATTTGGGTGAGTTTTTTTAATTTCATGGTCACCCAGCATGTCTATTTACCTAATTTATTCATTTATTCATCTATCTACTTATTTATTCACTTTTAATGCAAATGGATGGACATTGTTGGTAGTTGAAAGAAACCTCACAATACTTTTATCAATAATTAGTTTCTTCACTCGTCTTTTATTCGGTAAGGAATTCAGCTTTTATTTCACTCACTTATCCTAAACTCTTATAGCACAGTTCTTATTTTCATTATGGCACCAACAACAAAAGCAATAGCAACAAAAATATTATTATTATAATTAATAGTAGTAGTAGAAATAGTAGTAGTAGTAGTAGTAGTAGTAGTAGTAGTAGTAGTAGTAGTAGTAGTAGTAGTAGCAGTAGTAGTAGTAGCAGTAGTAGTAGTAGTACTAGTAGTAGTAGTAATAGTAATAGTAGTAGTAGTAGTAGTAGTAGTAATAGTAGTAGTAGTAGTAGTAGTAGTAGTAGTAGTAGTAGTAGTAGTAGTAATAGTAAAAGAACAAGAACAAGAACAAGAACAAGAAAAACAAGAAGAACAAGAACAAGAACAAGATGAAGTAGTAGTAGTAGTAGTAGTAGTAGTAGTAGTAGTAGTAGTAGTAGTAGTAGTAGTAGTAGTAGTAGTAGTAGCAGTAGCAGTAGTAGTAGTAGTAGTAGAAGTAAGGCCAGGACGGACCGTGGCCAGAACTGAGCCTCACGCAGCCTACTCCGATTACTCGCATGGCTTGCAACATCGGTGGAACTTCGTCATGCTCACCATCCCAGGCATCAGCCCTCTCCTTACACCTTCCACCATTGGGGATGATGAGAGGGCATTGCTTGAACTTCCACCAAGACTGGGCGGGATGGGAATCACCTCCCCTGAGAAGTTGGCTGTTGTGGAGAACCTCAACTCCCTCAACCTTACCAGGTCCGTCACAGAGAAGATCGTTGCTCAGGACGCACATGGTGTAATAGACCAAAGTGTGGTCACTGAGGAAAAGACAAAGACAACAAGAGACAAGTAACATAATCAAAGAAACTGTCTTGAACATCTGAAAAACATCCTGCCTGGTAACACGATGAGAAAAATCCACACTGCACAGAAAACGGGAGCATCCAACTCACTAACGTCACTGCAAAGGGCTTCAGCCTCAACAAACAAGAATTTGTCGACGTCATTGCTCTGGGGTATGGCTGGTCAGAGAATAGACATCCCAACACCTGTGTGTGTGGTTTCCCCAACGACGTCAACCACTCCATGAAGTGTAAAAAGGGAGGATTCGTGTGTACCAGACATGATGAGGTGAGGGATCTGACCGCCAAAATGTTCAGAGAGGTGTGCCATGACGCCTCCACCGAACCAACCCTTTTACCATTGGACAACGAACACCTGCGATACAGGACGGCCAACACAATCAACGAGGCTCGCGTGAACATCAGTGCTCGATGTTTCTGGACAAGGGGCAGAAAGCCTTCTTGAACATCCGGATCTTCGACCCGATTGCCGCATGTCACCAAGAGCTCTCCCTGGAGGCTGCTCACCACAGGAATGAGCGGGATCAGATCAGTGCGTATGGTGAGAGGATCCAGCACGTTGACCAGGGCAGCTTCACACCTCTGGTCTTCACCACGTCCGGCGGGATGGGCTCTAGTGCTAAGTGGTTCTACTCAAGACTAGCCGACTTAATGGCAGAAAAGAAGCACCAGCCAGGGAGCCATGTTGTCGCCTGGATGAGGTGCCGCCTCTCATTTTTCCTGCTCAGGTCTGCTCTCCTGTGCCTCAGGGGTAGAAGGTACTCCACCCCTTCAACCACAGACATAAGCGGCCTTGACTGTGAGGCCACAGTGGTAGAAAGTGGCATTCGGATTAATAGTATAGGGGTAAAATAAGGCTCTAAATCTAGGAGTACGTAGTAAATAAAAGCATTATTCAAATTGTAGAGTATCTTCAATGGTAATAATATAATGGTTGGATGCCACAGTCATTAGCGACCAGAGTTGGGGTTAATGACCTCCTATTTGTGAAGCCCTTATATGTCATTTAAATAAACATAGGGTGGAGGTATCTTATTATAGTAGTAGTAGTAGTAGTAGTAGTAGTAGTAGTAGTAGTAGTAGTAGTAGTAGTATTAGTAGTAGTAGTAGTAGTAAAAGAAGTAGTAGTAAAAGTAGTAGTAGTAAAAGTAGTAGTAGTAAAAGTAGTAGTAGTAGTAGTAAAAGTAGTAGTAGTAGTAGTAGTAGTAGTAGTAGTAGTAGTAGTAGTAGTAGTAGTAGTAGTAGTAGTAGTAGTAGTAGTAGTAGTAGTAGTCTAGTAGTAGTAGCAGCAGCAGTAGTAGTAATAATCTTAGTAGTAGTAGTGTTAGTTATAGTAAAAGCACTAACAGCAGCAGCAGCAGCAGCAGTAGTAGTAGTAGTAGTAGTAATAGATATGGAGAGATAGGAAGAAAGCATTAGGGAGCAAACTGAAGTTGAATGGATCTTGACTGCAATTAAAAAGAAAAAATGGATATAGAAAGAAAATGCCATGCGCCGAAGAGATAAAAGATGCAACCCAGGGATGGAAAAAAAAGGCAGGGCAGACAGAGAACTAGATGGAAAGATGAGAAAGAAGGTTTTGCTGGAATAACCTGGAATACACAAGCAGCCGATAAAGATGAGTGGAGAAAGTTGGGGGGAGGGTGAAGGGCTTTGTCCAGCAATGGACTCATAGAGGCTGTTGATGATATTTAGCTGTAGTAAAAGTAGTAGTAGTAGTAGTAGTAGTAGTAGTAGTAGTAGTAGTAGTAGTAGTAGTAGTAGTAGTAGTAGTAGTAGTAAAAGAAGTAGTATTTGTTGTAGTAATAGTAATAGTAGTAGTAGTTGTTGTTATTGTAGTCGTAATAGTAATAGTAGTAAGAGTAGTAATAGCAGTAATAGTAGTAGTAGTAGTAGTAGTAGTAGTAGTAGTAGTAGTAGTAGTAATAGTAGCAGTAGTAGTAGTAGAAGTAGTAGTAGTAGCAGTAGCAGTAGCAGTAGGGGTAGTAGTAGAAGTAGCAGTAGCAGTAGGGGTAGTAGTAGAAGTAGCAGTAGCAGTAGCAGTAACAGTAGTGGTAGTAGTAGTAATAGTAGTAGTAGTAGTAGTAGTAGTAGTAGTAGTAGTAGTAGTAGTAGTAGTAGTAGTAGTAGTAGTAGTAGTAAAAATAGTGGTGATAATGGAATGAAAATAACGCGGCCTTCTCCTCACAATAACAACAATAACAAACAATAATGTGGCTCTCTGTGTCACCCCAACAAGTCCTTCCTATCCTACACCAGGCATGGCTGCCCTTTACTGTTTTCCTTGCCATCCCAACGCCACTCTGAACCCAATCACTCCCAAGACACGAAACCCTGGCCCGTCCCGCCCCGCCCCTCACCGACCCACCCCAACACCCTCCAGGATTGCTGACCAACTTCCAGTCTAATTCCTCAGTGACCCTTCCTTCCCCAGTGCTACGGGGGTCCGGCGAGAACAAATCTCACCTGTTTATCAGCGCTGTTGGACTCCTAGGGGAATTGAGGACACGGATAAGAAGGAGAACAAGGAGGAAGAGAAAGAGGAAGAGGAGGAGGAGAAGAAGCAGAAGGAAGAGGAGGA
>JAPQNM010000004.1:20182416-20184916 GCA_029783475.1 Metacarcinus magister
ATATATATGTCGCTGCCTATCTCATGCTTCAGTACGTTCACACTATTGCTATACACAAATCATGAGACAATCAGTTGAAGTCTTCGTGTCACTATGTTCGTCATTTTACTGATGGGAAGGTGACAGTGAATTGTGGTGTCAACATGAAACGAGGAAGACAAGGAACATCATTAACCAAATAGATAGATAAATAAATCATGGGAAGTATGTATATGCATTATACACTCTAAGCAAGAAATAATCCTTAGAATCACAAAAGTGAATATAAGCATTGATTACATTCTGCCAGACATCCATGATGCCCTGCCACTCTCTCACTACACCCCACCACACCTAGATACACATCTTACCTCGCACTCATCACACCCTGCCACACACTCACCACGACCTGCCACATACTTATCACACACTGCCAGAAACTCACCACAACCTGCCACACACCATATCCTACCACACACTCACCACACTCGGTTACACAGTCACCACACCCTGCCACACGCGCTCAACATACCTTGCCACACACTCAGCACACCTTGCCACGCACTCATCACGCCCATCCATACACTCACCATACCTACACATTTACCACACTCTGCCACACACTTATCACTCTCTATCAGGCAATCACCACTACCTGCCACACACTCACCACGCCAATCCACACACTCACCATACTCACACACTCACCACGCCCTGCCACACACTAACCACACTCTCACCACTGTCTCCCTGCCACACTCACTACGCTCTACAACACACTCACCACGCCCTGCCACACACTCACCACGCCTTCTCCCTTACCGTACCTTGCCCAGCAACACTCCCTAACAATCACAATCCGTAACACGTGTCATGAACAACCGCAGGTATTCTTTTATTCAACCTCTCGCGTCTTAATTAGTTTCATTGCAGGTAATTCATCTTATTTCCATTTATATTACTGGTAGAAGCGACAGATGAACAAGATTAGATTACAAATTATAGAAATGATATGATTGAAGTAGCTGATGGATTCTACTGAAAATTGTATAGCAGTAACAATAGGCAAACCGAAGAAGGAAACTATGAACATAGAAGTAACCTGCCTAAACACAAGTGAAATAAAGAAAACAATAAAAAGAATGAGTAGAAGCAAAGCAAGAGGTGCAGATGGTTTATCGATTAACTTAATCAAGGATGCAGAAGATTTTCTACTAGAAAAAATCGCAATACTTTTTACCAAATGCTTGTAAACCTGTTCCGTACACAGTGCTTGGAAAAATGCTATAGTATTACTAATTCACAAAAAAGGAGACATAAAAAACCTAAAAGCTATCGTCCAATAAGTTTACTGACTGAAGTAAACAAGCTTTTTACACAAGTAGGATTATTGCAACGCTGGATTCACATAAGCCGAGAGAGCAAGTTGGTTTCTGAAGTGGTTATTCAACAACTGATCACATCCATGTATTTATCAAGTAGTCGAAAAATATGCGGATTACATTAAGCCGCTATGCATGGCTTTCATAGACTATGAAAAAGCCTTTAACTCAGCGAAAACCTAAGTAGTTATGAAAACGTTCAGGAGACAGGAGGTAGAGGATATATAAGTGAAGATATTAGAAGACATCTATAAGGAAAATACTGCCAATATATAGTTACATAATGTCAGCAATAAAATACTACTACAGAATGGGGTCAGCCTAAACTCTTCAAGGCGGTTTTAGAGGAAGCTCTTTAAGAACTTGGAATGGGAAGAGTCAGGAATTTAGATAAACGGAGAATATTTAGATAATTTTCGATTTTGCTGATTATATTAGGACAGAAAATTGGTGCAAGTCCAGATCATGAAAAATAAATCATAAGAAGAATAAGAATGGGATTTAGTGCTTTTGGTAAACAACACAATGTTATGAAAAATAATCTCCCACTATCATTGAAGAGAAAAGTGTATAATCAGTGCATTTCACCAGTTCTAACATGTGTATCAGAAACCTGGAGTATTACGAAAGCCCTGGAACGAAAACTTCAAAGTTCCCAAAGAGGAATGGAAAAAATATGTTTGGCATAAAATAGAGAGACAGGAAAAGAGCATCATGGATTAGGGAGCAAACTAAAGTTGAAAACATCTTGACCACAATTAATAGAAAAAAGTTGACACGGGCAGGACACGTCACACGACGAACAGATTATAAATTAACTGTTAAAGTAACTAAATGGCAACTCAGGGATGGTAAAATAAGGCAAGGAAGACAGAGAACTAGATGGAGTGATGAAATAGGAAGTTTTGTTGGAGTAATGTGGAATAGACAGGCAGCTGATAGAGAGAAGAGTGGAGTGTTTCTCAACTTTCTTATGGTTGCTGTCGCTGCTGCCTGCATCAGCCACCTCCACAGCACAATGTGCTGTCTCGCCCTGTCACCATGGATAAGAGGAAGATCCCTGTACGATAATGAAATAAGGATACACAAGGTTCCATTGACACCCATACAGGTACTGAAGTTGAGAGGAGTACGAGTAG
>JAPQNM010000004.1:20187416-20192416 GCA_029783475.1 Metacarcinus magister
TCATTGAGTTAACAGTGATCCATGGGCTCATCAACCATGTTACGTTCTCCACACATGTACGTGGTGGCTCATTGGATCCTGTTCTCACCGACCTTCCTCGTGACTCAGTGCACTGCCAACAACTGAACAGGATCGGCAGTTCTGACCACAACGCAGTGCTCTCCCACCTCGGTCTCAATCCAGCGAGCGAGGAATCAAGCCAGCAAACCATCTGGCTGTGGGACAGAGTTGAATGACCTGCCCTCAAGCGTACCTTGGCAGCCACTGAGTGGCCAACAGTACTCAGCGGCAACGTGGATGAAGATGCTGCTGCCTTCATCACCACCCTCCTCGCCGTCCAGACCCAACACGTCCCCCACAGGGAGTACCGGGTCGAGCCACGAGACCAGCCGTGGTTCGGTTACAGGTGTCGCATGGCGGCGGAGGAAAAACATAAAGCCTGGATACGTTTTAAACGCCGCCCCACCCAGCGAAACAAGGCCTTACACCGTGCCGCCTGCAAGAAAATTATAAAAACAGTAGCCTGGGCCAGAAAAAGGTGGGAAAATGACACCAGGAGAAAATTGTCCTCCAACCAAACCGACCCCAAGCAATGGTGGTCTTTGGTGAAGGAAAAACAGGGCACCACCACCCAGGAGAGAATTCCTCCGCTTACATCACAAGCTGGCGACTGGGTGGAGAAAAATTAAGAAAAAGCTGACCTCCTGGCCACTCACTTCAGTCAGAAAATGACCACCGAGGAGCCTGAGAGGCAGCCACCACGCCTCCCCCGCCTGTGCCTCGCCACCCTTGACAGCCCGGTGGTAACCGAGGACACCGTGGCTCGCCTCCTTCGCACCGTCAATACTAGAAAGGCCCCTGGACCTGACGGTGTGAGTCCCATCCTGCTAAAGCACTGTGCCGAAGAGCTTGCAGGTCCCCTCACGCACATCTTTCAACAATGCCTTCAGACTGGCACCTGGCCAGTCCTGTGGAAGGAGGCCCGTGTCACACCCGTACACAAGAAGAAAGACAGGACGGATCCGGCCAACTACCGTCCTATCTCGCTCCTGTCAGTTGTCAGTAAGATCCTTAAAAGGGTGATAGCTGAACAACTGACTCACCACTTGGAGGAGCATCACCTCTTGTCCACACGACAGTACGGGTTCAGGAAGGGACGCTCAGCCTCTGACATGCTTCTCCTGCTCACCAAGGCATGGCAGGATTCCCTCGACTCCAGTCGTCCATCGCTCGTGATAGCGTTGGACATTGCAGGGGCGTTTGATGCTGTCTGGCACAAGGGCCTCCTTGCAAAACTCGAACAGCTCGGCATATCGGGGCATCTGCTGGCGCTGTTCACGAGTTACTTGCAAGGCAGGAGTCTTAGAGTGGTAGTAAACGGGTGCACGTCTGCCACATACCCAGTGGAGGCTTCTGTCCCATCCTGTGGAACATATACCTGAATGACCTCCTTCAGAGCCTCCCCGTGGTATCGGCCTATGCCGACGACTGCACCCCCTCCCACTCCTTCAACAGGCAAGAGGCTGCGAACGTGATAGATGCCACCAACCGCCAACTTGGTGACATCCTGGCCTGGGGTAGAAAGTGGCAAGTTAAATTTGCTGCTGAGAAGACCCAGGCCATGGTAATATCACGTTCTAGGAAGGACATCAAGCTGTTGGAGGGAAAGCTGAGATTCGGGGTCGACACCCTCGAAATCAAGGACTCCATCAACATCCTGGGATTGGAGGTTGATGCAAGACTCAGCTTTCAGCGCCAACTGGAGATTGTGGCGCACAGGGCCTTCCTGAGGGTGACACTCCTGCGTCACGTGAGACACCTGCTCGACGCTGATGGCCTCATGAGACTGTACAAAGCTCAAGTGAGGCCAGTCATGGATTACAGTCCCCTCGCCTGGATGAGCAGCGCCCAGGGTCACCTCACGCTGCTAGACAAGGTTCAGAGGCGAGCAGAGCGCCTCATACAGCAAGTCCGTGACCAGCAGCAGCTGCAACAGTAACAACCCCACCACCAAGGGCAGCGCCAGCAGCAGAGGCGGTAGCAGCAGAGGCGGCAGCAGTAGAGGCGACAGCAGCAGCAGCAGCAGCAGAGGCGACAGCAGCAGCAGCAGCAACAACTGCAGCCACAACAGCAATATCAGCGCCAACACGCCACTCCCGGTCCCGCCTGTCAATTGGACAGCCTGTAGCACCGGAGAAGAGTTGATGCCCTCACAGTGCTGCACAAGGCGCAGGTGAAGCACACACCGCACTTGACAGCCCTGAGGATCCCATGGAGGAGATACCAGCACATCACGAGGACGGTGGTGTCAAGTGATCTCCTCCTGGATGTCCCGCGGACCCACACAGCCAGCTGTCAACGCGCCTTCACCTGGGCCACAGCAACACTGTGGAATGCCTTCACAGCTGACGTTCTAGTCCATGAAATGACAATTCAGCAAGAGAAGGCAGCGGCCCGCTCGTGGTGTCGCACACACCCTCCTTAAGTGCCGCAAAAAAACAAAAACAAAAAAAGACAACTCATGTGTGTATCTCCATCCAGAAACAGGCTAGCTTTCAGATAGAAGTTCTCCCGAAGGAGGGCCTCTTTAGCTAGCCTCATGTAATATATATCCTTTATAATCCACCTATATATATATATATATATATATATATATATATATATATATATATATATATATATATATATATGTATTATGTTAACTTTGTTTAAATAGAAAAATTTTTAAAAAAAGAGAAAGAGATAGGAGAGAGAGAGAGAGAGAGAGAGAGAGAGAGAGAGAGAGAGAGAGAGAGAGAGAGAGAGAGAGAGAGAGAGAGAGAGAGAGAGAGAGAGAGAGAGAGAGAGAGAGGAGAAGGAGAGAGAGAGAGAGAGAGAGAGAGAGAGAGAGAGAGAGAGAGAGAGAGAGAGAGAGAGAGAGAGAGAGAGAGAGAGAGAGGGAGAAGGAGAGAGAGAGAGAGAGGGAGAAGGAGAGAGAGAGAGAGAGAGAGAGAGAGAGAGAGAGAGAGAGAGAGAGAGAGAGAGAGAGAGAGAGAGAGAGAGAGAGAGAGAGAGAGAGAGAGGGAGAGAGAGAGAGATAGGAAGGAGAAGGAGAGAGAGAGAGAGAGAGAGAGAGAGAGAGAGAGAGAGAGAGAGAGAGAGAGAGAGAGAGAGAGAGAGAGAGAGATAGGAGAGAGAGAGAGAGAGAGAGAGAGAGAGAGAGAGAGAGAGAGAGAGAGAGAGAGAGAGAGAGAGAGAGAGAGAGAGAGAAAGAGAGAGAGAGAGAGAGAGAGAGAGAGAGAGAGAGAGAGAGAGAGAGAGAGAGAGAGAGAGAGAGAGAGAGAGAGAGAGAGAGAGAGAGGAAAAATTACATAGCAATTCAGACCACACAGACCGTAGGTCCAAACTTGTGGTCTATCTTCAACCTAGACTAACAATTAACTTAAAAAGAAAGCTTGAAGTAGATGGTGGTCAAGTTGGTTTTTAAACAAATTTATTGTGTTACACTGCACTGAATAAAAGAAATAAATGTAGAATATGGAACAAGAAAAGTGGTATTTACAAGTGCACAAATTATGAAAACGAAATATGGAGAAACTTAAGAAATAATATTTGCATACGTCTCCGCCAAAACAAAACATTGGACCAAAGATGAAGACGAAGAGTTAATAGAAGATACCCAAGAGTTTAATAAAAAATAATTAGAAGCAGCAAAAGGATATTGGTGGGAAATTTTATTATAGTGAAGTAAGGTAGGTGATGTTTGAAAGCGGAGATAAAATATGCTTGGAGAAGTGGATTATTGATACTAACAATGATTAATAAAATGGTATAATGAATAACTGATAATACAAGATATAAAAGAGAATATACACCACGTGTATGGAAGAACCGAAGCTGTTTTATAAATTTATTAATGGAAAAATAAAACAAAAAGAAAATGTAGCTCGGTTGAAAGAAAATAAGGAAGTATATGAGGACCTGAAGGAAAAACCACAGAGATAAAAGAGAAAAAATGAGATGTGAGCAATCAAGATTAATAGAAAAGAGATAAAGAAAATGATGAAGTAACTGAATGAGAGAAAAACAGTAGAGCCAGATGGAGTGTCAGGATATATTTTAAAAGAGTGTAGACAAGAAAAGGCTGAACCAATTCATGATATAATTAGGTGTTCTCTTAAAACAGGAAAAATCATTAAGAATGGAAAAGAGCTAATATTATACCTATTTCAAAAATGGAAACAACGAAGAACCACTTAATTATACACCAGTGTCACTGACCAGCATAGTCTGAATAATATGTGCAAAAAGATATTAAGAAACAATGGACTGATTACTTATAAAGAGAAGAGAATAATAACAGATAGACAATTTGGATTCAGAACAGAAAGATCATGTGTCACCAACTTATTAAGTTATATTCAAGAGTGATAGATTTAACAAGAACTTGATAGATGAGTAGATTGCATACATTTAGACTTAGGAAATGCATTCAATAAGGAGATTACTATGTAAGTTGGAAGTTGGAGGACTGAAGAGAACACTTAAGAACTGGATGGAAGACTATCTGAAAGGAAGGAATATGAGAACAGTGGTAAAGGATGAAAAATCTGAATGGAGGGAAGTAAAAATTGGAGTACCACAGGGATCAGTTTTGGAACTGATAATGTGTTTATTATATGTAAATAACATGACGGAAGGAGTAAGCACTAACATAAATCTGTTTGTAGATTATGCGAAATTACTAAAGAACATAAAAAACCATAAGGATTGTGAAGAGCTGAAGAATCATATGAACAAAATATATGAATGAAGCATGACATGGGAAAGATAAAAAGGTAATTTAATGAAGAAAAATTGCCATGTATTGCAAATGGGGAAGAGTGAAATGAAACCCACAGCGACATATAAGTTAGGACAAAACATTATGTCAATAGCAAAAGAAGAGAAAGATTTGGGAGTGGTAATACAGAATAATTCATCTCCAGAGAAGCATATAGATAAAATATTTGGTGACGCAT